>JAUPFV010000001.1:274591935-274796935 GCA_036936605.1 Limnanthes douglasii subsp. nivea | reverse complement strand
TACTTAGTAGTAACCCTCAAATTTCACTAACCCCTTGGGATTCGTAGCAGAATTGGTGCTTGTCCTGAAAGCAGTAATAACGGAGTTTATAATTACATATCGTGAATCATATTTGTTCGAATATTAGGAACCAGAGTCTCATATTGCCATGAAAATATAACTTCTGATGAGCCTCTTTAGCACCAGCTTCGGCTACGGTTTGGACTCTTTTTTTGTTTTCGATGTGTCAAGTTTTTTAGGATGGTTTTTGAGTGTTTTCGAGTAACGATTGCGTTGGTTCAGAGACGGATGGAGGAATTATTTCGTATTTTCTTACTTTTTTGGGACGAAATCTCTCTATGTAAAAGTTTTGGTAATTTCTTTTGGTGAATTATCGATTATGCCCATAACTCGGTATTCGTCGGCTCTAGTAGATATAGAAAACCAATCAAGGACATTAAACTTATGTCTCATAAAAATGCCCAATTCGGGGTGTTTGGGTCGACAACAGACTTTCTCTCCCTAGAAATTGGGGTACCAGAGGTCTCTCTCTAAAAATATTTTGAGGATGATTTATAAGCTGATGAAGGGTATTTATAGTGAAAGATCTCAATCCAACGATCATCTGTATTGGGAAGCGGAAACGACTATATTGTAGGAATTCTAAGAGTTTGAGATCTAAATTTTTGAATAAATTTGTCTGAATGATGAGGTTATACGTGTAAGAAAAGCAACGACCATCACAAGGCTAGTGGGCCTGAGACAACAACTAATTATTCAGAACTTAACCATTGCTCGGTACATTTGTTCAGGTTAATCTGAAATGGTACCTTCCTCCGATCCGAAGCAACACAACATAGTTATCATTCAATCTTCTCGCAAGTAATAAAGGGTTACGGAAAAGGGTGCGATTTATTCGAACTTGGTACGGCGTGGTTAAATATTGAATAGTTTGGTTTAATATAATTCTTGTAATATAAAATCCAACGAGTGTGTAACATTGAGGGCATGTGATGTAATAATAAATGTGTATAAGTGATATTAGTGTAACCCTTAAATGGGTCAACCATGTGGTTTTTGGACCCATTACTTGTACTATATAAAACAACATTCCCTTTTGGGGAAAGGTAAACAATCATTATGTTATTACCATTTTTGTCATTTTCTCTCTATAGCTTTCGTGTTTATATCTCTAAAACCGGTACCAAAGATATGAGCGTTGTATCTAATAAGGGTGTAAATTATCAGAGCCCAAGCGGGTCGGGAAGTCTAGGGATATTTGTGTAGTACATAAAGGTTTGTAATAAATAATGATTAAGTAAGAAATAAGGAGTACTTATCTTGTAATAATAAGTATATGGGTATTTAGAGTAAATAAAAGGGTGAAATATACTAAAGTGGGTCACCCAAGTGGGTTTTGGCCCCACTACATTTACTATATAAAACAAGATTCCCTTTATGGGGGTGGTGAATACTTAATATACATTAACTACTTCTTCTCATTTTCCTCATATATATATATATATATATATATATATATATATATATATATCCCTTGTTTCTCTCTTCGAATATTGTTTTAGTATTGTGTGGAAGCGAAGTAAGGTTTAGATATTTTTGAAACTATCATTGGCGCTGTCTGTGGGGAATTGGAGTGATACCCGAAGGTAGATTCCCCAAAATCTCTATTCTCAAGCTACAAGTTTAAAAAAAAGATGAACGCAAACTTCTTATAGGGGAAGACGTGTAGATCAGAGGGTATCAGGGTCGTATCCTACTATGAGGACCCCCGACTCGAAGAACAACATTACCACATAAGAGGCCCACCGACTCGAAGAACAACAATTTGAAGAACAATATTACGATGACGATTAGTATGACCGAGGATGAAGGAAATGATCAACTTTGATAATGACTAGGCAACAACTTTTAGATGATATTGTGAAATTGAATGCCGAAAAAGAAGCAGCCTTAGCCGAAAGGAGACTCGGGTCAGAAATCCTAAGAGAATGATTATATGATCGAGATAGGGAAGAAGAGGAAAAATCAGGCTCATGTCAAATTTCCTAACCCATTTGAGGAAGGTTTGTACGCAACCCCCATAGAAGGACTCGAGGGAAGTACATTTGGAACTTGAGATTATTAGATATCGTCACCTATTTTCGATAAGATTCTTACTTAGTATTCACAAAAAAATCTTTGACATTTCGTGGTTGGAAAAGGATGATGGTAAAAATGACTCGGACAATCAGTTGTAGATGCTCAAGAACTTCATAATTAATTTTGATAAATTGTTTTATCATGCTTTTGACAATCATTTAAGAATATAGCCTCGCAGTGGTATAACCGTTTTCCACCGGGCTGCATAAACAATTTCGACATGCTTTGGGTCATTTTCATGTAGCAATTTATGAGGAGCAAGAGTTTCAGATCCAATGCGGATAACATCATTAATTGTCGATAGAGGGTTGGAGAAAGTCTTAGGGACTACACCAGACATTTCGTTGAGCCTAAACCGATCTGGACCGTTGTGAAGGGACATGGAATTAACAAGTTGCAGACTAGGTCGGTTACCCGGGACCATAAGGGACAATGTCACCAAGCAGCAAATTTTTACGTTTGGGGCACTTCTAGCTTATGTCCAAAACCTATCATTTTCCAAACTATAAAAATGTTCATCAATGGTGTGACAATCTGACCCTAAATGGAAAAACATAGTCCTTCTTGACTATCTCACAAAAGACTATATAGACTACTGATAAAGTTGTAAATTATTCGGGTTCAAACGGTTCAAAAAATCCAAAAACATTTGATCGATACATAAAAATTAATATATTGAATATATTATATTTTATTCATGTTTCAAAATGCCACAAATTTAAAATCATAGGATTTCGGGCCTGTTGGCCTTCGGGATCAAAGTAATGATTAACAAGGACAATCGGGGGCATTTATATTTCATAGCCAGAGGTGAAATTTTTGGATTTATTAAAGACAAACAACTGTGAAAGCATTTGCCAAGGATGTTTTCATTAATCAAAAATTGAAAGTTGGGGGCTCGAAGACGATCATATACCATCTTAGTCTCAACCATAAACGATGCCGACCATCGATCATCGGATGTTACTTTTAGGACTCCGCTGGAACCTTATGAGAAATCAAAGTTTTTGGGTTCCGGGGGGAGTATGGTCGCAAGGTTGAAACTTAAAGGAAATTAACAGAAGGGCACCAATAGGAGTGGAGCCTGCGGATTAATTTGACTCTACACGGAGAAACTTACCAGGTCCAGACATAGTAAGGATTGATAGACTGAGAGCTCTTTATTGATTCTATGGGTGGTGGTGCATGTCCGTTCTTAGTTGGTGAAGCGATCTGTCTGGTTAATTTCGTTAACGAACGATACCTCATCCTTCTAACTAGCTACGTGGAGGTTATCTCCACGACCGGCTTTTTAGAGGGACTATCGTCGTTTAGGCCAAGGATGTTTGAGGCAATAACATGTCTGTGATGCATTTACATGTTCTGAGCCGCACGCGCGCTACACTGATGTATTCAACGAGTATATAGCCTTGGCCAACATACCCAGGTAATCTTTGAAATTATTGGTCTTAAACGAGGTATTCCTAGTAAGCTCGAGTCATCAGCTCGCGTTGACTACGTCCATACCCTTTCTAAACACCGTTCGTCGCTCCCACATATTGAATGGTCCGGTGAAGTGTTCGGATTGCGGTGACGTAGGCGTTTTGCCGCCTAGGAAATCGCGAGAAGTCCAGTGAACCTTATCATTTAGAAGAAGGAGAAGTCGTAACAATGTTTCTGTAGGTGAACCCGCTGAAGGATCATTGTCGAAACCTGTCAAACATAAAGACTAGAGAACTTTTAAAGCAACATGGGAAGCCGGTAGGCCTTGGTTTTCCGTCTTCCTAAGCAGCGATATTGCGTACATCTAGGTCTGCATATGTAGGCTGGTTTTTCCGTGTTATTGATGCAAACAACGAACCCCAACGCGGAATACGCCAATGAAATTAATCAAAATTGTAAGTTTATGTTGATCTAGAAATAGATTTCGATGTAAGCTTGTTGTTTATGAAGTCTATAACGACTCTCGGCTACAGATAGCTGGGTTATCGCATCGACGAAGAACATAGCAAAATGCGATACTTGGTGTGAATTGCAGAATCTTGTGAACCATCGAGTTTTTGAACAGAAGTTGCGCCCTAGGCCGTTAGGATGAGGGCACGTCTGCCTGGGTGTCACGCATCGTCGCCCCATATATCTCATCTCTTGAAAAATAGAATGAGAGTATCTTGGGACGGATGTTGGCCTCCCGGTTGCTTATGTTATCGGTTGGCCTAAATTTGAGTTTCTGGCTACGAGTACCTCGACAAGCGGTGATTGAGATACCTCTTGCTCTTGTTTAGTTCGTTCGTATGTGCATAAGCTCATAGACATATTACTGTTTCTCGTTTAACGCTCGTATCGCGGCCCCAGGTCAGACAGGATTACCCGCTGAGTTTAAACATATCAATAAGCGGATAAAAATAAACTCATAAGGATTCTCCTACTAACGACGAGCGAACCGGGAAAAGCACAGCTTGCATATCTTAATTTTATTTAAATTTTAAAAATAGAGATGATTTAAAAACTACCGTTTCAAAATTCTAAAAGATATAAGTGAGTTTAAAAAAAACTATTTTAATTTCTTTTAAAAACTGTTTTGTTATAAAAAATTAAAAATAAAAATGATTTTGGAAAATAATTTTAGTTTTTTTTTAAATGTTTTTTAAATTTTAAAATAAAAAATAAAATTACCTCTAAAATATAAAATTTATAAAATATACTATTGATTATTCGTTAATAATATTTTTTATAAATTTTTTTTTTTTTTGAATTTACACACTATATAAAAAGCCATTTAAAAAAATTTAAAATAGTACAGATCATTTTTATTTTTATATTCTTTATCAAAATAGTTTTTCTTTTCAATTTTAAAATTGTAATTTTTATATAAAATATTTTGTTACCGTCAAAATAGGAGCAATCATGTCGATATAAAAAAAATATAAATTTTTATTATTAATGTCGTAATAGTAGATTAAGCCACTAAAAATGTAGAATGTAAACCCGTAGCTAAACCCTTTCTCTTATCACTAAATGAAATTTCAGATATTTTGGAAATTAGTGTGATACTTATATTATTCTTAATATATTAACTTATAATATAAATAATAATGAGTTTCAATTAGTTAGTATATATGATTTTAGCGATTTAAAATTAATTCATTACCGTGATTAAATTATGATAAATACAAATATAATTACATAGAGTAGGTCGAAGAATTATTTGAGTAAAAAAAAGAATTGGGGGTAATATTTTTTATAAGCTGGTTTTACTTTTCAATTTTTAGGCTATGTTATGGAACCTCCATTCAGTTTGGCATTTTTGTCAGCCTTCGCCGGAAGAAGACATGGATGAAGATGATTTTTTGTCGAGTAATCCATGGTCAAAATTTTCATCTTTAGGTCTGATTTCTATCCACAATATTTCTCTTATGAATAATGAAAAAATATTATCGTTATAATCCAAACAAGGCTAGAAAACAACACACTCTGATTGAGAATTAGAGTTTTATGCTCTATCTGGAAAACAGATCATGACTCGGATCACAAAAAAACAACAAATTCATAATCTAACCAAAATTACCAAGGTGAGAAATAATCTATCATATGATCATAAATCTCCCAAATATGTAGAAAACCTGGAAAACCTGTAAGATCAAAATATAAGAACACAAATAATATCATATGTTGATATTACAAGGATGAAATCAAGAGAGATAAAACATGAAAATGGTAAGATCACTCGTTAGGGGGACCATATGAACTTACAGTTTTCTGCTATTGATAAAGAAAAACTCATACATAATTCAAAACACACTTTATTCGAGAAATTTTGAACATGCAGATCCCAAATGTATATTATTAACGAATTCTTGGACATTTTTGGATTTAAAGGCGAAGCATCAGTATTACTGAGATATTAGACACATTTTGATTGAATTCATTTTACAAAAAGACTCTAAAAATATTTGGGAAAGAAACGTTTGGTCTATTGGTTCTAAATCTATAAGATTACTTAGATGGGAACCTTTCTTTAATCCCAACAAAGAATCGTCTATAAATCCAACATGTATCAATTTACCAAACATGCTATAAGATCAATAGCTAAGTCTATATGTAAACCTCTTAAAATCTGGGTCCATGTACATAATCGATTTAGATCAAATGCAACAAAGTCTGGTTGGAACTAGTTGTATCAAATGAGCTTATAAAAAAGGTATGAGTTACAAGACATTATCTATGAAGACTTACCATCTTATTATACTAAGTGTGTCCATCTTGGACACCAAAGATCAATAGCTAAGTCTAAGTTGTTAGAATTTTACCCCGAAGAAATAAGAACATGTCGTCATGGAAAACCAAAATCATCATAGTAAATCATAAAAACAAAATGCAATATAGATTCCAAAAGTGAAATCCATAATTATTATTGGGGACAACAAGAATAAGTGTCAAATAATGTAAGGTCAAAAAATCATCAAAATGAAGATGATATAAGGACAATTCAATATTCACATACAAAAGACAATTATATTGATGTCAATCTTATTAAGCATATGATCGAATCTGACCTACTAGGACATACTACATGAAAAGAAAATTCAAAGGAAACTAATATCAACAAAGGAAAGAAAACAGAAAAAGTGGAGATTAACAAATGAAGATATCTTTGAAGCCTTACATGATTAGAGACAAACTCCCATTCTCAAATAATGATGCAATTTTCTAACATCTCTTACCCTTAACAAAGTTGAATCAGGTAAAGACTTAATAAAAGTCTTAAGCAGAAATTAAAAAAAAAAGAAACTAAAGTAAGGAATTTTAAAGGATTTATCTCAACCAAAGTGATGTTATCTAAAAGGTCTGGAAGATCCTCCACAAACTCCTCAAAATGACCATTATCATATATAATTGAAATGAGGAGGATTGGTAACACGACAACTATGGGGAGGCTATAATCAATCAAAAGGCTATAAAAGACTTACGGGAACTGATTGTCTTTAGTGATCATCTGGGTATGGTTAATAGGATGCTGGGGTTTTATGGGAGTGTTACAAACATTAGCAATAATTTTTTTTTGTTTTTGGAAGGAAGATTTCTATTTGGAAGTAATTGAAAATCAATTGAGTTACTTTAGCTTAGAGTGAGACACAATTCTTTTGACAAAGATTTTTCAGCCATTATTGTGTATACAAAATGTTTAAAAACTATAAAAAGCCTCCCTGTGGAATAACTTAAGGGATTTGTTTGAGACTTCCCATGACTGGTTAGTGATGAGAGATTTCAGCTCTATATCTAATGTCGATGAGCAATTATCTTGCTCCACACTTTGACTGAGAAGTATGGAGGACTTCAATAACACTCTTCAAGACTGTGGGTTAGAAGACATAGGCTATATTGGTTCAAAATTTACTTGGACTAACATTAGGAACTTAAAACGTTTAGATTGAGTCCTTATAATGCTATCTGGATGGAATTTTTTAACAATACCAAGGTGAAACATCGCTCCAGAACTGGGCAAGACTACAATTCTTTAAGTATTACTATAATCAAAAGACAAGGAAAAAATCAAGTCATCATTTCAATTTCAAAATATGTGGATCATGTGTTATGAGGACTCCAAAAGTCTCGAAAGTTAAATTAATCTTTAGCTTTTGGAAAAATATGAGACATTTTGGGTGCAGAAAAGCCACATAAACTGGCTTGAAAGTGGTGATAAAAAATCTTCAAATTTATATACTTACGTTAAGAAAATAATAAAAAGAAATATAATTAATGGTTAATAGTAAGATGACACCTGAATTCATGATCAGGAAGACTTAAGAAACTCTAAAGTGGAAGATTTCAAAGCTATACTAACTAGTCAGATTACTTAATCTGATTCAGAGGACATTGATCTAATTATTCTTAAGCTTATCACAAAGGAAGATAATAGAAAACTTATGTTTTTACCTAAAGAGGAAGAGAGTTTTGCTATTGTTATGTCTCTCGATCTAACAATGGTGCATGGTTGATTACTTTACTGCTAAATTCTTTCAGCACTGTTGGACCATTATCAGTAAAGACCTATATGAGGCTATTGCAGTTTTCTTCAAGAATTATCTTATTTCTATAGGAATTCATGCCAAAACTATTTGGCTCGTTCCTAAAATTGACCACCCTCAAGCTTAGACTAGCTTCATGCCAATCAGTTTTTGCACAATGTTTAATAAGATATTTTGAAGACTTTAAACAACAGATTATCAACTCTGATTCTAAAACTTATCTCTAAGGAGCAAGGGGGATTTGTCTATGGAAGAAACATCCATAACTATATCCTTATTTCCCAAGAATTAGTCTATTATTTGAACAACAACGTAAGAGGTGGTAACATTGTGTTTAAGATGGACATGTCGAAATCCTTTGAGAGATTATCATCCAAATTCATTCTCAAAGTTATGGAATCCTTTGGGTTTGATCAAAGGTTTTGTACTTGATCTTAACGAGGATTGATTCTACAAGCTATTATATCCTAGTTAATGAAGTACTTGAAATATAAATCAAGAAGCTATATGGACATACCTTCATTAGTATTTGTAAATGATTTCTTAATTTTTTCCAATGGATCCTCTAAAACATTAAGTTACTTAATTATTTCTTCCATAAATATCAAGCTTTCTAAGGTCAGATTATCAATAAAGACAAAATGAAAATATATACATATACAAGGATGCATATATCTAGAATTAAGTTGCTAGAAAACTTGACTGCATTTAATCATAGTTTATACCACTGAAATACCTTGGAATTTCAGTTTATACCTGATAAGTCCAAATATTTATTAGTGATATGTGTTGTCACGGTTATATACGTATAATTATATATGTCACAGTTATGTTCGTATGCTGGTAAATCTAGAGAGAGAAACAAAATGAGTAGAGAGATAAAGAGACAAAAAATAGATGTAACAACCGTTGACTAATTATTGGACCATTTCCCCAAAAAGGTGTGTCTCATTTATATAGTACATAGGGTGGCCTTTTAATTTACGTATTTACTCCCTCACAAATGGATATTTTCACCCCATTTTCTTACTAACTATAAACATACACACTATCTAATACATATGGCTCCCTCAACTCTTATGCTTTCTTTAGTTTTGTCCTCAATATTTAATTACATCAATTTTAACCTTTTATTTACTATATTTAGCCTGTTTATCTCCATATTTTTCTCCATTATCAGTAGCCCCCAGTCTTTATGAAGGCATCTGAGTAAGGATATATTCTCAAAGACAGTTTTTTCTTTTTCCTATGTCTCTTCAAATATTTCTTCCTCTGAATCTTCCTATCAAATCATTCTTTCAGTGTTATTCATGACCAAACTATTTCTTTATTGGTTTTCCTTAGAATTGTTTTGAGTATTTATGCGTAATCCAACCTTTTTGCCTTTTTTTCTTTTCATCGTTGGGCATTTATGTTATTTATTTGATCATTTCTTCATGGAATGTTATGATGAAGCATGTTAAGTCATTAAATACCAAAGGTATTTGTTGTGTTTAATTATTTCCACTGCTGATATTACTCTAAGTTTTATCTCTCTTTATGATCTCCTTGTAAATTTATATTTTTATTTTATTATCTTCTATACTTTAAAATGGCATGTACTCAAGTTGTTCATTCAAATTATAAGTATTAAACTGTGGAAGATTGGTCCTCAATTCCTAGAAAGTGGTGGATCCTCAAACACTCATTAAATAATGAGGTGCATCCACTAGTAATGAACACAGATCCCATCTCGGTTCCTTTACTACCCAATACTGGTAGATTGTTTGCCTTTTCACCTTTTGAGGATCATTCTGTTTTATCCAATTTTGTTTATGAAGCGCCATACCTCTTGTTTGAGAGCTTGTAAATTCTTGTTATCAAGGGATTGTCTCTCATGCGAAGGTTGGAGTTCTTGAGGAGTCTTTTCAAGCTTGAGAGAAGATTTAAATGGATTTGTACTCCTTTCTGAAGGTCGAGCCCTGGAAGATCAGAGGTAAACCCGTGAAATATAAGCCCATATAAAATAACAATTTTCCTTATAGCAAAATGATAAAAAATTCTTGGATTCTCGTTTTGACCAACCTTTACTGGGAATAATACAATAGAGGACGTGTAATTTTAGCTTGTCGATCGAGAGAAAAAAATCAACGAGGTGGAGAGAGTCAAAACCCTGGTGGTTGGTTAGGAAAGAAAGATCATTTAGTTTAAGGAAACCTTAATTAAAATTGATGGTTACCAAAGTAAGATCTTTGACTTAGAAGGACAACTTTTGGTTGTTATGGATGCATAAAAAAAATCTCATAACTCTTTGTATATCACTACCACCCTTTTAAAAGATGAACGAGCTCAACATGAAGTTGATTAAAAATAAATGCATACTATAGGTTTGAAGATATTCTTAAATTATAGGAGAAAAATGAAAATGAAAATTGTATTAGAGTTTTATAACGCCTGGTCATATTTGGATATAGAGGTATCTTACGAGTTGGTGCCTTGTGAGTAGTTGTTTACGAGGATAGAATGGTCCTATATGGGTTCGTTTGAAGTTATTGGCTTCAATAAAGCAAATGAAGGGGTATAAATATTTTCTTTTAAATGTGAACAAGTCTCATTCTCCGTTGAAAAACATTGATGAAAATGTAGTGGATTTATATTCTTTTTTAATGATATTCGAGAGGAGATTACTTCTCCTAAAGAAGAAGAGGTACCTCAACTCTGAGGCGCTCATGCAGAAAAAAAAAAGATTCTTGCAGCCAAAGGTCCTTAAAAAAGACTCAGGGAAGAGAAAAGGTTTATCCTCCCAAGTATACTAATGAAATGAAAGTGGTTCTTCCACCTAAGGGTACTGATGAAAAAAGCATCCACCCCCCAATCCCAATGCCAACAATCCAATGGAGAAATCGGTCTTATGTCTAAAGATTAAGGTATTTCTTGACTTATGTTTTTTTTGCGGATACTCCAAGCATTAAAGTTTGGTAGAAGAAATTTTTGTATAACCAAGTTTTTTAAAATACAGTACTTATTTATTTGCTACGTGTAATGCCTGAAAATATTATAAGTACGATTCGCTTGCTTACTTTCTTTTGTAGCATGACTGTCTTGTAAGAGCGGGTGATATTGTCCTGTTTTTTTTTTTTTTTTAAAAGTATAAGAAATAATAACACTATTTTTGGTTTATTTTTTCATGTTTTTTACAAAAATGACAAGTAATAATGAACTTCTTTCGGAGTGGTCCATTTCAAATGTAAAGGTTATGTGGTATGACTTGAGATCCTTATGCACTTTGGTACTCTGCTTTGGAAGCATATTGCACATTGGTGCTCTAGCTCAAAAGCCTATATAAAATTGGTGTTCAGTTTGGAATATTGTTTTCAACATTAATATTTGTTAATAAAACACGACTCATTAAAACCTATATGCATCCTTGAAGTAGGAAAGTGTACACCTATAGTACAAAAATAAAATTAGATGAAATTTTACAAATTTAAAATTATTTAAGAGCATGTACTCTTCATTTGGTATAGATTTTCAGGTATTCTAAGTTATATGAATGTGGCAAAAGTTGTTCTTTTATATCGAGCTTCTTGTAAGTTCATGATTTTACTTTTGATGTTACTATATAAGGTCATTTCTAATTTGGTCCTAGTTTTCCAAAGACGTTATCTTTGGTGTGACGGAAGATCATTCTTAATACTTGATCTTTCATTTGGATAACTTGAAACATTTTAAATTCATACATGTTTAGTATAATTTGTTGGCATTGATTTAAAGGTGGGTCTTAATTTTATTTATTTATTTATCAGGTACATTTATACTCTTTTGACGTCCTTGTTTATTCTTTCATTATATTTGATGATTATAAAGGATGGTACAAATATTATTTTGGACTATAACTTTCATCCCATAGACCAAAATAAATGAGGTCTCCCCTATTATGCTTCTTGGGATTGTTCAATATTACTATATGACTTCTTGAAGTATATATGGTCATTTCATTACAGATGCTTCAAAGAAGTGGTGTATCTTTTATGAAAGGATTCATTTGGTTACTTCAACCTACCCGTTAGCTTGGGGATTAAATTGTACTTAGAAGTGTTAATGTATTTATTTTGTTTAATATTGTAATGCTAGCTCTAAATTTTAGAAGTGCAACGCATCATCAATGGTTATGAATCTTGGAACCTCGTATATGTAAAAAAACATTAGTTTTGAGGAAGCATATGACATCAGAAGTAATTTATTCTACGTTTTTAAGTATGGAATCTCAAGGTCTCCATCTATTGAGGGAAATATTACAATTTACCAAGCTACTTTTGTACCTGAAACTTTTATCTCATGACCTAACCAGAGGAAACAACCGAGAGATTGAGAGAGTTCTTTAAGAACTATAGCCAGAGGACGAAGACAGAAGACCAATAAACCTATCCCACGTAGAGAACATATTTAATGAGATAAAGTCTACCCGCATGTGAAAGGTGTTTAGAATTCCAAAAGGTAATACATGTAGTAATTCAGAAGGAGACGCGAGTTATTATGGGTAAAACGACCCGTGCGAGGATGAAATCCATGGTATTTAATTGGTAGAGAGGCCACATTAAACACATATATATTCATTAACTCATCTCTTAGAGATGGTCTAACCCCATAGAAGAAGATATGGTTTTACTCAATATAACTTTAAAATCTAAAGAGGTCAAAGAATTCATTGAGACCATGATTAATAAGGTTTGATAAGGTCGCATATTTTGGACAGTACAACTTTCTTTTATCTGAAGGGAAATTCGGGCCAAACCACTACCATGAGAAACCGAACATGATAAATATAGTGGGAAGTGACTAAGCTAGGTGTTGGTCATTTCACACCTTGGGCTAATGGGTTCTTAAACTTGACCCGACTCCACAATCTGACCCGAAAGGTCCATGGGCCATTAATTAAGTATAAACACCCCAACTAATTTCATTAATGAAGGTGATCAAAATGTAATACAAGCACACACCAAGTTGGCGATCACAGTGGGAGCACGACGATGCCTAAATTTTATATTCAAAACCAGCATACAAAGTAGTTTAGATGGATCCAAATGCGCGGAGTGTTCCACCCCATGAGGTGGAAGTCATAAAAGAAAACAATGAATACACTATCGAGGATCGCGATCAATTGGGGGCTGAGATAGAGGCCTTAAGAGCATTAAAACAAGCAGAAAAATGGGTTAAAGAAAAATCTGGTGCGTTGGTACTTTACCATACTGACGATCTTGGAGAAAATGAGAAGTCTCTGAAGACCCATCTCATCTCCAAGAAAACACACTGATCTAAACATGTGGGGAGTTCTACTTAGGAGTCCTCCAGCACCTCATCTAATGAGGAAAAACTTGAAGAATCAGTGTCCACAAGCAATGATGAAGGGAGGTCAAAAAAGAAAATGAGGTTAACTAAAAAACATTCAAGAAAACGTGATAGGCATGCCAGGATTAAGAAGCACCATGAGAAAGGAAAGGGTTCAGCTAATCAGCATATTAACCGTTTGCTGATTGACCTTTTTTCTTTTCAATCCGAACCAGGTATTCTTGCTACATTAAACGAAGATACTATTTTTAGCCGCAACATGTACTGGAGGCAATCGCCTTTGTCTACAAAAATACTCTTCGGACACCTTCCCAAGAGGTTTAACAGCTATAAGATGGAGAAATATGATGGGAGCAAATATCCGAGCAACCATCTGGAGCAGTTTAAGAACTTTATGATGAACTTCGATGATAATAATTATAGACTGTTGTGCATGGCCTTCTCCCAAACTTTCACAGGAAGTACTCTCAAATGGTATAATAGTCTCCCTCAAGGATCTAATAATTTTTTTGATATATTTTGGGTTGCCTTTCAAAGGTAGTTTGTTTGAAGTAAAGAGCTTAAAATTAATGGGTATACCATTATTCATTGTGCTTAGGAGCCAAATGAGTCTATAAAGGAGTACATCAACAAATTTATGAATACAAAGAATGGGCTAGCAGATTGATTCGAACAAGTTTCAATTTCTTCCCTTAGACAAGGGTTAAATCCGTGCAACTTGGTTGATTTAGCCACCCCGGAAGAAGTCCATGACTTTTAGAGGTTGTTGAATCAGGTGGGGAAACAAATCAATGTGGAGGAAACTAAAAAGACCAGGGTACCTCGTCAGATAAGGCCCACTACTACAGCATCAACAACTCAAACAGATAATCAGTTCGGGTATAGGTCAAAGCAGACCTGACAGGGATCTAATCGATTAAGGCAGAATTAGTCTAACCAAAATCAGAAACAAGAGGGGACCATGTGTTCAACCTGATTGGTTTGCTGAATTTGGGGGAAGTGTGGCTACAATATATGATAAAAATAAGAACGAATTGCACTTTAGAAAACAGTAGCGTTGCAGTCCCCCATAGAAAACCGCAGTACCCGTTTCTGAAAATACCAAAATGACATACGGCATGATACTTATGATTGTATAGCCTTTAACGAGGAGGTGTAGAACCTCATTGAAAGGGGTAAGTTGGGGCCTATGTAAAAAACAAGGGGGGAGCAGACCGGATAATGCACAATCCAATGCCAATACTCCCCTAACTACTCCTTCAAGAAATCTTAGAACGTCTACACATGAAGATGCTATTGTGAAAATTGAAAGGTTTGATATAGAATCTGAGTACCTTGATCCGGATCCAAGTCAGAATGGGTAGGGGTAATAACAGAATAGAAAATAAATGTCTCCGGTTTGATTAAATTCTTTGAATCTCTAACCATATTTGGGGGGACAGTGTGACTGCACCTTCTAGTTCATCAATGAAGAGGCATGTCCACATTTTGACCACCCAGTTGCATGGAAAAATGTCCACACACTTGTATCAAACCCCATCTCCTTTTATAGTGTTCGATGAGGATGATCTAAGAGATATTATAGGGCCTTATGAAGATGTTGTGGTAATAAGGGCATCAACAAGGGGAAATGATGTATATCGAATCTTGATTGGCACAGGAAGTTCGACAAACATCTTGTTTTTGAGCTCGCACAAACAGAAGAGGAACATATTGGTTATACATCATTCAAATAGAACCATCATGGGCTTTACATGAAGTTTTGTAGATGTTATTGGGGAATTTAAAGAAGAGGTATTGCAGGAGCCATCCATCGATGAGAATGAAATTGTTGATCCTAGGGAGGCTCCCAATATTATAATACCCATAGAGGAGATTGAAATCCACTCCCTCGCTGAGGGAAAAAATGTTCAAATTGGTACCAAACTAACACCAAGTTTGAAACGTATATTGTTGTCTTTTTTAACGAGTAATCAACATGTATTTGCATGATGCAATGATGATGTTACTGGAGTGCCAGCTAATATTATTTGTCATAAGTTGTCCCTACGAACAAATGTTGCACTGGTTGTACAAAGAAGAAGGTCATTCTCTAAAGAAAAGAGTGATGTAATTGTTCAAGAAGTTGATCGTCTGACCAAGATGGGCCACACAAGTGATTCTCAGTACCCTTTGTGGACATCCAACCCTGTCCTGGTCAAGAAAAAGAATGGAAAATGGTGCATGGGCATTGACTTTACTGATTTTAATAGGGCATGCCCCAAGGATCTTTATCATGTTCGTCAGATTGATTATTTGATTGATTCTATTTATGGGAATAAGCTTTTATCTTTCATGGATGTATTTTCGGGGTACAACCAGATACAGGTAGCTTCGATGGATCAAGATCATACAGACAGGGGCCTTTATTGTTATAAAGTTATGTCATTTAGATTGAAAATTGCTAGGTCCACATATCAAAGGTTAGTAAATAGAGATTTTGCTAATCAGATTGGCAGAAACATGAAAGTTTATATAGATGACATGATGGTAAAAAGATTGGAGGAAGATGCACACATATCTGACCTTCAAGAAATGTTTTCTAACTTAGAGGCTGTGAACTTGAAGCTAAATTCTGAAAAGTGTGTTTTTAGGGTCCGATCTGGAAACTTCTTGGGTTATATAATAAGTGAAAAAGGAATTCAACCTAATCTAGATCAACTCAATGCCCTATTATCTATGGACCCTCCTCGGAACATCAAAGAAGTTCAAAGGCTGACCGGAAGATTAGCTACTTTGAACAGGTTTATTTCAAGATCATCAGACAAGTGTGCTCCATTTTTCCAGGTATTAAGGAATGTCAAAGACTTTAATTGGTCTCATTAGTGTAATAAGGAATTTCTTAATCAAGTATTAGAGTATGCAATGAGTTTTGTGCTAGTAAGAGAGATGGACAATTACCATCGTCCGGTGTATTACATTAGAAAAAGTCTGTTGAATGTTGAAAAAAGATATTTGAAGTTGGAAAAACTAGCATTAGCCTTGGTAATCGCAACAAGAAAGATGAGACCATACTTTCCGGTTCATTCCATTATCGTTCGAACATCTTTTCTCTTGAAGAGTGTTCTTCAAAAAGCGGATATGTCAAAAAGATTGACCAAGTGGTCAGTTGAGGTGGGTTATTATGATATTATTTTTGTTGCCCCGAACGACGATTAAATCCCAGTCAGTGGTTGATTTGTTTTGTAGAATTTCATGCTGATAGATCCTTCGGACAGATGCCAAAAAACCAGTCTAAGAAAAAATGGGTAGTCCAAACTGATGGTGGATCTAGTACTATGAGATGTGGGGCTGGAATTTGTTTAACTTCTCCCTATGGTGATACCATGTACCAGGCTATATGTTTTAGTTTCATAGCTTCCAACAATGAATCTGAATATGAAGAAATTATAGCTGGTCTTAAGCTAGCCCTCATAAGTGGCGCCAAAAGAGTCTGATTAATGAGTGATTCCCAATTACTGATTCACCATGCTCAAGGGAAATCTGAAACAAAGAAATAAAAATTGATTAAATACTTGCTAATGTTTAAAGAAGTTGCTGCAAGTTTCAAGAGAATCTACTATGAACACATCCCTAGATTGGAGAATATCGTGGCAGACTTTTTGGCAACCATAGCTTATTTTGAATCTTACCCTTGGATTTTGATGCAAGAGTGTCCATCAATACAAACAGGCCAAGAAAAAAGTAAACAAAATGAAGAAAGTATGAGCATAGTAACCATTCAGCCCAAGGACTGGAGGTATGATCTTCTTCAGTTTATTTCCGATGAGATTTTGTCTCCGGATAAAGCCATGGCTAAGAAAATCAAGTATAAGGCTCGTGGTTTCTTGGTATTAAGGGAAGTTCTTTACAGGAATCTTTCAGCAGACCTCTCTTTCATTTCTTAGGATTTTAAGAATCCCAAGTTGTGTTATCTAAACTCCATGATGGGGAAGGTTCTCCACTCTGTGGCTATAAAGCCCTAACCAGGAGAGTTTTATTAGCAGAGTACTACTGGCCAAACATAATGGCAGATGGTATAGATATGGTAAATAAGTGTGATCCTTGCCAAAGATATGGAAACAAAATTTATGTGCCAACAATTCCTATAGAATCCATATCTGAATCGATATCCTTCGACAAATGAGGGTTGGATTTGGTTGTGCCTCTTTTCATGTCATCTGGTGGATGTAGAACAATCATAGTTGCTATTGACTATTTCTAGAAGTGGATACAGGAAACTCCTTTAGCTGGAACCACATCTAAGTCAATTATTAAATTTATTTTTTCTAACATATGTTGCAGATTTGGGGTTCCCCGAAAGATTACCAAAAATAATGGGCCACAGTTTGATAATAAAGACATGAAAATGTTCTGCACCTCCAGAGGAATTCAACACTTTTTTTCTTCTCCTTTAATCCTCAAGAAAATGGGCAAGTTGAAGTTTCTAATCTGAAAATCTTGTCTGTGTTGAAAAAGAATCTAGATGGAGCTGTAGGAAAATGGCCAAGTTATTTACAAGAAGTATTGTGGGCTTACTGAACTACACATCGGGCTATTACATAAGAATCTCCTTTTCCCTTGTGTATGGGATGGATGCAATCACTTCCATAGAAGCTACTTTACCATCTCACAGAGTCCAAAACTATTCCGAATAGGCCAATGATATAGCAATCAGGAATCAGTTGGTTTTGATTGATGAAAGAAGAGTTAAAGCGCATTTGAGAACGACGTAGTAACAGGTTTGATGAGTAGCAGATCTATTTGATTCTCTTCTGACTTAAGTAGTTTGGCAGCCAAATTCTCTTTTTCTTTCTTCATAGACTTTATGATTTGCTGAGTGTTAGAGATACTATTCGTCAAGCGTTCGTTTATTATGGTTAGGGAATTAATAGTGTTTGTTTGTTCCCTCACTTATCTTTCCAGGTAAACTACCAGACAGATGTAACCTAGAAGGGTATGACTCAAGGTGTCTTGCTTTCTTGATATCACATAAGTCTCACCATTATTGGTCACGGCATTGGACAAGTTGGCAGGACGATAAGGCCCCGCGAAGTCATCATTGTCCAGTTCATTGAAATATATGTTAATTTTCTGAAAGGCATTGAGATTTACCTATCCATCAGCAGTGGCCTGTTTGGAATAAAGGTTGGGTGGAATTGTTTCGTGCAAAGTAGGATCAGCAGGAGCCGGAAGAGGAATTTCAGAAGAGCGTATAATTATTTTTTATCCCATAGTGACTTTTTTCTTCTTTGCAGTTTTTTCATCATTGATTGCCTTGTGTTTCTTATTCTTCTTCGTAATCTTTGGTGGGATGTTCGATCCACCAGCCTCCTTGATGGTAATTTCAATTGCTTCCAGCAGAACAACATTGATCCCTTGTTGATTCTCTGAACCGATCCCTTTGGTAGTTGGCTGAGGTGGGTTTTTTGTGGTTTTCTTATTTATTTTATTCTTCATCTTTTCCAGATGGCTAGGGGATTTGACCTTAGAAGGCAAGTAAAGCTTGACGTCCTTAGCCTCAATTCTCGTTAGGATAACGTCTGCAGGAGAAAGGATGGATAATTCTTCGCAGGAGAGGTCTCTTCTCCCTATAGTATTCCACATATGAGACCTCACGAAATTCCCCAAGGTGAAGCAGTTATGAAATCCATTCACCCATTTCTCCAAGGCCCAGACGTTTAGCTTAGCGCAAGTGTTTTGACCTGCCTCTATATGATTTGAGAACTTCTTCGGAAAAACTGAAAAGAGACACAAGTCAGTTCGGAATAACCACATAGTATTTAAAAGACTAAGGGAAACATAAATAAAACATAAATAGAATTGATTTCACAGTAAAATGAGAGTTCCAAATGCAGAAGCCATATTGGCACAAAACAAAGAGAAAACCTGAAATTTGGCAAATACGTCGTGTGTACGAAGAATCCATTATGGAGATTCAACAGCAAGCTCAGAAGCATCTTTATACTTTGTTTGAGAAAATAACTCATGAACACTTTTCACAACATGAGATATACAAAGCTCGTTTGAGAATATAGCTCATGAACATGTTGCACAACCTGAGATATACAAAGCTTGTCTTAGGGATATCAAAGTTAATACACTTCTTATTCGGAAACACCTTTACCATTACCCCTAACAAAGTCAATTTTCTACCACAAACATTAACCAAAACTACAAATTCCACCTAAAAATTCATCTTCACGTTTATCTATCATAACAAGAACTATAAAGCTTACATCACAAGTCATCACATCATTAATCAGCTCATTGTGATCTTTATTATCAGTTGCATAACTCTATTTATCTTTACCATGCTAATCCTTATAGTTATTAATATATGACAATATTATATCATGTTTCTAGTTATGATAAAAAAAACCAATAAAAAATCAATGATATTTTATTTTTAACCTATCAAATGGTGGCTTATAATCCCCATCAAGCAACAACTAGTGCTTAAATTTTGCGACAGTGCAAGGATGATAAGATTGCTTTCAAAGAGAATTAAATGAGCTAGTGATTTTTCATAGTCTTTTATCAAATGTGATATATGGGTGTTCGTGTGTAACAAATAAGGTTGTGTTGCGTTGGTTGTTTTTAAATATTTTATGGTGGACTAAAAACTTCATTACATAGTGGAGAAAACTTAACGAGTAGTGAAGAACGATGTAGATTCGTAGCACTAAATATTTTAGTTGATCGAAACTCACTCATTGGATCGATTCCCTGCTAAAATTCATCTAGTAGAGCCATACTTAGCATTACTATGCAAAACTTGTCATGTGATTTCAACCATAGAGCCTGATAGGAAAAGATAACAAAAATAGTGGAATCAAATACAATATAGAGACACGTCAAAGGAACTAAGTTACTTTTGTGTACTCCACATCCAATTAAAAAGAAGAATAACAATTTAGAGTGATAAAAATGGAAATTGTACATGATACCCATGTAAATTGTTGAGTTTTTACGTTGTGATACTACGAAATTACAGTATAAAAATTATATTATAAGAAAAATGAAAAATAAAGATGTTTAACAAAATTCATCTCTTCCAAGTTTCCCTCGACATCAAAATTTGATTGTTTCTGGTTGGGGCCGCGGGAGCCTTATCTTTTTCCTCTTCGAGATCATTATTAACCAATACTAAGCCTATCTTCGACGATACCGATATTGGTTCTTGAGGTTCTGGAGGGGTGTACTGCTCAAACATATCAAGAATTATGGTTTGATATATAGCAATATTTTCGGTTGTAGGATCTTCTAAGCGCGCCGTTTTATACTTTTTGGTCACATTTTTCTCTTTGGACACCACTCTCTCTTTCAATGTCATTTTTTTTTCTCTTTAACCCTCGGGCTTTGGATTTTTGTTAACCTCTACTTCAATAGTTTCCCCCGATACAGTAGTATCACTATATGTAACTACATTTTCCATATTTGTAGCCTCGATCTTTGTTTTCTTATAAGCAGGACCCTCCGTAGACTTCTTAATTACTCGATGGTTGTGCGCGCTCTTCCAGGTAGAAAGTAAAACTCTTGCATCGGGGGCCCTTAGCCTTGTCATTGTGGAAGTATGATCAGAAGGAGTCGTCAATTGATCCTCATTAAGATTGCATTTGGCGGAACACTATTGATGGTTATGGACCAAGTTCAAAGTCGTGAAGCACCTATGGAATTTATTAGCCCATTTATCATGGACCCAAACATTCAGAGTCGTGAAATTCTTTTTCACAGCTTTCAGATGCTTCTTTCTCAAATCTTTTAGTTGCATCCTCAAAACTACCAACATCAAGTACTATTGTTAAAACATAAAATAATGAGATAAAAAAGCATAACAAGACAATTACCATTGCATGCCCACTTTATCGGGAGTCGCCTTATGTTGCTCTTCTTAGAGTGATACCAATCGTTTTCCCAAGAAACTTTATAAATACAAAATGATATTTCCAGGTTTTGTTCACTTCCAACAAATCGTGAATGATTTTATACTCATTTATAAGGGTGACATAGAATAATGAAAGGCACGAAACCTTGGATAACGTTGTAATAGCTACGAACTCTTCCATCGACATCGAAATCTTAAAAAGGCATGGCGTCATGATGCAAAACATTTGAGTGAACCACGCGTTAGGGCTAGCCTGACTGGGGTACAATTTTACTAGTTTGAAATACCTTATGATCGAGGGGCCTAAAGGCAAGCATAGTCTCTAGTTCAGGGTGGGTTTTTTAACTTTAGGGATATCCAGATTTACTTAGTAGGAACCCTCAAATCTCACTAACCCCTTGGGAGTCGTAGCAGTATTGGTGCTTGTCCAGAAAGTAGTAATAACGGAGTTTATCGTTACATATCGTGAATCATATTTGTTTGAATATTAGGAACCAAAGTCTCCTATTTCCATGAAAAAATAACTTCCAATGAGCCTCTTTAGCACGACCTTCAGGTACGGTTTGGACTCTGGATTAAAGGGTCCAGATCTGTCAGATTCTCTTCGTTGTTCAATGTATCAGGTTTTTTAGGATGATTTTCAGTGTTATTGAGTAAGGACTGCGTTGGTTCAGAGACGGATGAAGGAATTTTTTTGAATTTTTATGCTTTTTGGATCAAAATCTCTGTATGTAAAAGTTTTGGTAATTACTTTTGATGAATTATCGATTATGCCCGCAACTTGGTATTCTTCGGCCCAAGTAGATATAGAAAAACAATCAAGGATATTAAACTTACTTCTCATAAAAAATGGCCAATTCAGGGTGTTTGGGTCGGCAACATACATTATTTCTCTATAAATTGGGGGTACCAGAGCTCTTTCTCTAAAACTATTTTGAGGATGAGTTATAAGCCGATGAAGGGTATTTATAGTGAAAGCTCTCACCCCAACGATCACCTGCATTGGGAAGTGGAAACGACTATATTGTAGGAATTCCAAGAGTTTGAGATCTATTTTTTTTAATAAATTTGTCCGAGTGATGAGGTGACACGTGTAAGAAAAGCAACGGCTATCACAATGCTAGTGAGCCTGAGACAACTAACTAATTCTATATTCTTAAGCTACAGGTTTAAAAAGAGAGATGAACACAAAATTCTTAAAGGGGAAGACGTGTAAAATTAGAGGGTGTCGGGGTCGTATCCTACTATGAGGACCACCAACTCGAAGAACAACATTACCACATAAGAGGCCCACCGACTCAAAGAACAGCAAATCAAAGAACAATATTACGATGACGATCAGAATGCCCGAGGATTAAGCAAATGATCAACTTTGATAATGACTAGGCAATAACTTTTGGACGATATTACGAAATCAAATGCCAAAAAAAGAAGCATCCCTAGCCGAAAGGAGACTCGTGTCAGAAATGAATAGAATGATTACGTGATCGGGATAAGGAAGAATAGGAAAATCAGGCTCATGGTCGAGACGAAGAGGGAAAACAAACTCAAGGTCAAGACGGTTAAGGGCGTCGGGATCGTTATTTGTCGAAAAAACAGAGAAAAACCAGACGGCGATACGATTCAGAGTCCATTGATTCTTCGGTCCACAGTTCTTATGAGTTTTTGTCCCCATACCGAGGATATCGATCAGGTATAAAAGTAAATAGGAAGATGAGGAAGCAAGGAGACCGACATCATGCGTCTCACCGATCTAAAAATTTGAAGAAGAAAATGAACAGTATGGAAAAAAGAACCCCCGATTATGTGAATAAAGACAAAACAATGATTGTTAACAGGAGAGAGTCGGTAGCTCCACACGTTCAATTCCCTTCGGGAAGTCATAGCCTCAACTATAGGGTGAGCACGAAATTTCCTAACCCATTTGAGGAAGGTTTGTACTCAACCCCCGTAGAAGGACCCGAGGGCTGTACATTTGGAACTGGACATAATTAGAGATCGTCTCCTATTTCCGATGAGATTCTTACTGAGTATTTACCAAAAATCTTTGACATTTCTTGATTGGAAAAGTATGATGTGAAAAATGACTCGGACAATCATTTGTAGATACTCAAGAACTTCATGATTAATTTGGATAAATTGATTTTTCATGATTTTTTACAAACATTTAAGAATAGGGCCTCGAAGTGGTATAACCGTTTTCCATCGGGGAGCATAAAAATTTCGACATGTTTTGTGTCATTTTCATGTAGCAATTTATAGGGAGCAAGAGTTTCAGAGCCAATGCGGATTCAATCATTAATTGTCAACAGAGGGTTGGAGAAAGTCTTAGGGACTACACCAGACATTTCGTTGAGCCTAAACCGATCTTGACCGTTGACGTGGAATTAATAGGTTACAGAATAGGTCTGTTACCCGGGACGATGGAGGAAAACGTCACCAAGAAGCAAACTTTCATGTTTGGGGCAAATCTAGCTTAAGTCCAAAAGAGATTTTTTATTGAGGAAACTCCGACATCGGAACTTACGGCTCAGCCACATCCAAATTCACAATATTCAGTTGTGGTTATACCAATAGACTTCTGCGCTAATTCTTTAGCCACAATCGATCAGGACTTAACCGTCGACCCAACAATTCCAACCAAGAGCGATGAACCCTCAATTTTCTCGGGCAATGAGCGATGAACCCTAAATTTTCTCGAGCGATGACGGGACAGCAAATAACCGGTGTTTAAACGATTCGATAAGCGCATGCCTCTGGTGGCACCTTCAACCGCATCGGGTGGTTTTGGTGAGTATTCAAGTTTCGAGAGAAATGTCTGAAAGCCTATCATTTTCCGAACTCTAAAAACATTCATCAATCAATGGTGTGGCAATTTAAACCCTAAATAAAACAACATAATCATTCTTGATTATCTCACAAAGTCTATAAACCTACTGATAAAGTTGTAAATTATTCGGGTCCAAACGGTTAAAAAATCTAAAAATATTTGATCGGGAAATAAAAATTAATATATTAAATATATTATGTTTTATTCATGTTTTAGAATGTCCAAATTTAACATAATAATTTATAATAAAATTTGATTTAAATATATAAACAATAAACGCTGATGTAAATCGAATTACTTATAAGGGAATCATAGTTTTATTATTGATTATGAAAACGGGCAATATAGAATCAAATGTCCATCTTTTTTCTTTATCAATAAATGCGCCCGGACCCATCGCTTTCTTCTTTGTCAATAAATGCGCCATGAATCCTATCACTTTTTGTCTGTATATAATATATTGGTTAGGCTCTATAGGTTTCCAATTATATTTAGGGTAATGCTAACTGGCCCATTAGGCACCCGCTAACGATCTTAAATACTCTAAAATTTCACTATATTTTTATTACATAAATTATTTTCCAACAATTTATTTACAAAGCACAGTTTAGCAATTATTAAACAGCTTATGATTTAACTATCTTAATATTATATTAATTATTTTTTAACAATTCATTTATAATTATAATAAGTATTTATTTTCTCACAAAAATAAAGATATATTGTTTCATTAACTAACGGATTTATTTTGGTTCATCACTAGTTGTTTGCTATATAATACTTTGTTATTAATTTTTTATTAAAATCAAAATATAATTTTTTACAAATGTTATATATATAGGCAAAGCTGTGTATACATGTGTACCAATATAACAACTTATTGCTATAGCATGTGATTAATGACAGATTATATACAATCAGCTTCCCTCTTACTTATCTTCTACTAATTTGTGAATTGGGTCAATTCGTTTATAAGCCCAAGTCATGATCCGGAACAAATGAACAGTCCTTAACTCTTTAGTAAAAAATACCAGTACTGTATCTTTAAGAGATTTTGTAGAGTTAGATAAAACCCTTTTGAGAGTTGCCTTCTCCACTCTCACAAACTGCTACCATTTCTTAATTATATTCCGACCCTTCTTCTCAGTTTTGGATTGTTCACTTTCCTACGTTTTTAATCTTTTCCTTTTCCTGTTATTTTTTACTAATAATAAATTTATTTATAATAAATTTATTATTTTAATCTAATAAGATCTTACTATTATTAGTAGTATAATATATTTTCCTTTTCAATTTGGTGTTGATTTGATATTTTATGGTGCACTCTAAGGAAAACTCATCTATCGATGTTCGAAACTTCGAGAATCTGTAAAAAAAAATTGAGATTTTGGTAGGAATGGGGAATCGACGATGCGATCGAGAATAGAAAGTCAACAATGTTTGGATAAATTAACTGCTAAGACTTTTTAGTTTGGAGAAAAAAGATTCAAAGTTATTCACGTAGTTTGGAGAAAAAAATATACAAAATCATCACCTGAATAACGTCCACTTATGTTAGAATATTCAGTGTATTAAGTTTCCGTGTATAGACCTCTAAGTGCTCTATATATTGAGAGTCTTACTATTGAGTTAACATCTCTAATGCATCAATAAAACAAAAAGGAACATTTTTTAATAAACACAAAACCCTAGCCGCTTCCTGCGGCTACTTCTCTCTTTGTTTTATCAGAGCACCAGACCCAGACGGAACGTGATGTGGTGGGTGTGATGTGGGTTAAACATGGGAAGAAAGATCAGTATATGAGTACAGAATACATCTCCATTAGTGTGAGACCTTTTGGAAGTGGACCAAAAGCAAAGCCGTGCGGGCCAGTGGGCCCAAAGTGGACAATATCACACTAGTGTGGACATTAGAGTATTCTTACTTATATACAAAGGCGGAATATACGGACCCAATATTCCCTACAAATGGTATCAGAGCACGTGTGATTCTGGGAATTCTGAACATCCTCAACAAAGATGGCTGGCAATGAAGTCGTGGTCAGTCAAATCCCTGATGAATTAACAATGCAGATTGCTGCCATTCTGAGAAATGGTCTCGGAACACAACAACAAACAACTAACCCCGAGAATTTATCCCTAGGGATTAAACTCGGTGGTGACAACTATGCCCTATGGGCAAACCTGATGAAGAAAGAAATTGGGAGAAGGGGAGAGGTTCTCACATTACAGGGGAGCCGACACCTCCATTCGAAACTGACAAAACATATACAAGGTGGGAATAAGATGATCAATGTGTTTTCACATGGATTATCCAGAATCTTGAATCCAGCTTGGTGAATAATGTCTCGCAATATCCCACTGCAAAAGCCCTCTGGGATGGTTAGCCACCACATACGGTTCTGGCACAGATTCGTTACAGGTGTTTGACCTTCATAAGAGGGCTAATTCATTAAGGCAAGGGTCTGATACACTAGAAGACTTGTGGAACAAACTGTAGAACATCTGGATGTGTATAGATAAGCGAGATCTGAACCCTATGAAAGACCCAGAAGACATTCAGATCTACAATAAGAGGACTCAAGAACAAAGACTCTATCAATTGCTAATGGAAATTAATGACAAGCTGGAACCAGTCAAGAGAGATATCCTGAAAAAAGATCCGTTTCCTTCCGTGGAAATAGCATATGCTACAATACGAAGGCCAGGCTTAATATACTAAAATCAAGTTCTTCTGATAGAGACTCGATTGAAATTGGAATGGGTTTGGCTGCTAAAGATTATACACAGAGGTTTAATTTCTGATCCAAAGAGAAAGAAGATAAATCCAAGTTGTATTGCACTCATTGTGGGATGAAGAAACACACTAAAGAGATATGTTTCCAGCTGTTTGGCTATCCATAATGGTGGGAGGACGGCCATAAGGAGAAAAATAACCAGTGTTTCAGATCTAATGTCAAACGAGCTTCGTCTACAAGTGGCGGTGAAGATCCGACTAAAAATGAGCAAGGAAATGGCACTGGTTTTGGAGGAATGGCGGTGAACTCCTATGAAAAACTTGGAGGTAAAGGGTTTGAGAAATCAATGAATTGGATATTTGATTGCGGGGCTACGGACACCATGTCTTATGATCCTAAAGACTTTGGTGACATGTTATCTCCAAAGAAGTCCCATATTGAAACTACTAGTGGAGAAATTTGTGAAGTCAAAGGGGGAAGTTCAATTATTATATCAGAAAAAATAGAAATTAAAAAGTGCCTCTACATTCCTCCACTATCCTTAAAGTTATTATTTGTTAGTCAAGTGACAAAACAACTCAACTGTGTTGTTCTTATGTATCCATTATTTTGCATTTTACAGGACATTCGTACAAAGAAGATCATTGGGCGTAGTACTGAACAAGAAGGTCTATATTATGTTGATGAGGTAGTTCATAAGAGACATGTCATGCTTGCTCACGGAACAACCGAAAGGCAACTTTGGTTATGGCACCGAAGACTTGGTCATCCTTCTTTTAGCTATCTTAAGAGTTTGTTTCCTAGTCTTTTTTTTTGAATAATTCCATTCATGAGAAATGTGAAACCTGCATTCTTGCAAAAAATCATAGGGTCTCATTTAATCAAAGTAAAACTAGAGTTGATTATGCTTTTTCGCTAATCCATTCTGATGTTTGGGGTCCAGCACCAAATTCCACTAACAATCAAATCAGATACTTTGTTTTATTTGTGGATGATTTCTCAAGAATTACTTGGATATACTTCATGAAACATAAATCAGAAGTACTAGAAATATTTGTTTGTTTTTACAAAATGATTTTGACTCAATTTGAAAAAAAATAAAGATTCTCTGTTCTGATAATAAAACAGAGTTTGTCAACCAAACACTGCATAATTTTTTCAAAACAAATGGTCTTATCCATCAAACCACTTGTCCAAACATACCTCAACAAAACGGTACTTCAGAAGAAAAAAAATCGTACTTTACTTGAAAAAACTCGTGCTATTATGATTGAATCTAGAGTTCCTCATTCTCTTTGGCCAGAAGCTCTTACTACAGCCACATATCTTGCAAATCGTCTACCATCCCAATGTCTAGGAAATAAAACTCCATTACAAGTACTTGCCACCCAAGTTACAATTCGATCTGTTATGACCTTACCACCTCGTGTCTTTGGTTGTTCGGTGTTTGTTCATATCCCTAAAACTAGTCGAAACAAACTTAATCTGTGTGTTGAAAAATGTGTATTCGTTGGGTACGATGTCCATCAAATAGGATATCGGTGTTACAATCCGGTTACTCGTCGAATCCATGTCACCATGGCCTGGGACTTCTTAGAATCCAATTATTTTTTTACCACCAATCGCGTGCTCAGGGGGAGAAAGTAAGTGAATCACTTGACTGGTTGCTATATGAAAGTTAATTTGAGGATGTGCCGACATAGTCGGTAGATGGCGCCACCAAACATGGCTATTCCAACATAAAGGAGACTGACGAGGCAGTTCTTACCACCAATGATTCTCCCAAAGATAATGTCCAACAAGAAATAAATGTCATGGATACTACCAGCGAATCAGCCGAAGAAAATATCCATCAAGAGGTAAACTATTTACAATGTCATAATTCACAAAATGCTACTGACCATGACATTTCAGGAAGTTCATTTGTAGAAACTCAAACTCTGGTTCTTCCCCCAAGAAAAAATAGAGAAGTTTCTCCTGACCGGTATTCACCGAAACACGTTCCTCGTGCTTCTACATATCTGGTAAAAACAGACAAGAAAGGAATGACGAAGATTGCAAATGCGTTTTCAGCTACTATTCTCTCTGAACAAATCCCTAAAACAGCTCAAGAAGCTAAGAAGATTACTGAATGGCATGAGGCAATGAATACCAAAATGAAAGCTCTAAAAAAGAATGGTACATGGGAGAATTGTGTGTTACCACAAGGGAAGAAAGCAGTCGGGTGTAGATGGGTATTTAATATAAAATATAAATCCGATGGCACCATAGAGCGACACAAGGCAAGATTGGTTGCCAAAGGATATACACAAACATATGGTATAAACTACTCTGAAACGTTATCTCCGGTTGCAAAGATTGACACTATCAAAGTTTTACTTTCAATAGCCGCGAATAAAGATTGGCCTCTTTATCAATTTTATGTAAAGAATGCTTTCTTACATGGAGACTTGGAAGAAGAGGTATATATGGAACCCCCACCAGGGTTCTCTGATGGTTTTAAAGAAAATGAGGTATGTAAACTGAAAAAGGAATTATATGGGCTCAAACAGTCTCCTCGTGTTTGGTTTGGGAGATTTATGATGGCAATGAAGCATTATAGCTACAAACAAAGTAATGGAGATTATACCTTGTTTTACAAAAAGAGAGGAGAATTATTCACGTGTCTTATAATATATGTCGACGATATGATTATAACGGGGAATGACGAAGAAAAAATTAGCTCTCTTAGGAAAAACCTCTTCAAGGAGTTCGAAATGAAAGACCTTGGGGGATTGAAGTATTTCCTAGGAATCGAGGTTCTTAGGTCAAGAGGAGGGATTTATATCTCCCAACTGAAATATATATTGGATTTATTAGCTGAAGTTGGCATGGTGGATTGCAAACCAAATGAAACTCCTATGGTTGTGAATCACAAACTAAAGATAATTGAAGGGGCCAGACTAGGGAGTAAAGAAAGGTACGAAAGGTTAGTGGGAAAATTGATTTACTTGGCTCACACTCGACCCGACATTGCATACGCGGTGAGAGTAGTTAGCCAATTCATGCATCATCCTCAGGAACACCATATGGAGGCAGTAATGAGGATTATTCGATATATCAAAGACACACCAGGAAGAGGCATAATTTTTAAGAAAAATGAACACCTTGATGTTGAAGTATTCACAGATGCTGACTGGGGAGGGAATCCTAACGACATGCGATCAACTGTTGGCTACTTTACTCTTCTTGGAGGTAAGTTGGTGACTTAGAGGAGTAAGAAACATAAACTAGTATCACTGTCAAGTGCTGAATCAGAATTTAGAGGAATCACTAAGGGGATTACCGAGATACTTGGGTTAAAGAAGATAATGAAAGAAATCGGATCCCCTCTGAAGTGTCCAACTCAGTTAATGTGCGATAATAAAGTTGCAATTAAGATTTCAAAGAACCCGGTACAACACGATAGAACAAAGCACGTTGAAATAGATAGGAACTTCATAAAAGAAAAGATTGAAGATCGGACAATCAAACTTCTGTTTGTTAGATCCGAAGACCAACTAGAAGACATCCTGACAAAAGCGATTGCTGCAAGAACATTCGAATCAGTTTTATCCAACTTGGGTATTGCTGATCCCACTACACAACTTGAGGAGTTAGAATATTCAGTGTATTAAGTTTCCTTGTATATGCCTTTAAGTTCTCTATATATTGAGAGCCTTACTATTGAGTTAACATCTCTAATGCATCAATAAAACAAAAAGGAACATTTTCTAATAAACACAAAACCCTAGCCGCTTTCTACGACTAGTGCTCTCTTTGTTTTATAACAACTTCATATCGGTTAATAGGTTTCATTTTACATCGCATTAAGTAATTAGATTCAATTTAGGGTTTTTTTAAGGTAGGAGTATTTTAAATATTTCATTTTTTTTAAAGTTAGATTGGAGGTCTTGTTTTACCAAAATTAGGTCTCAAATTAGCTTAGCCCAAAACAACTAGTTTTACATAGCTATCGATATGTATAAATTAAATGAAGTATATAATTATTATTATTTAAATTAAAAAATAATTTATTAAAATGAGATAAAGAGTTATAACTTTGGAGACTATACAGGCGCCAAACAAGGAGAATGGACGCTAAAACAAATTCACCATAGAGAGACATAAATCGAGCATCAATTCACATTTCAAGTCTTAGGAATCTGGATCCTTATTCAAAATAAGTCTTCACCGAAGATTCAATAAGGATCATGAAATCTTGAAGAAGACTAGAGGATGAGCCTAAGAAATTGAAGCTTTGGCGAGATGAGGTGGAAAGATTGAAATCAATTGGAGTTCTGCAAACTATTTAGAAAGACTACCAACTTTATGATGAAATGCTTTTGATATCATGAAGCATTGAGGAAGAAGTCATATCAGCATGAGCTAAGCATTAATGTAGGAGCAGAAACAGGTTAGTAAGCGAGTTTTCCTTTGATTTTGGATAACCTAATAAGAATACTAATAACACCTGAATCATTGTAATCTAAAGAACGAGTCACGAAAGTCCTACTAAACAAGTTAGTAAATAGTCTAAAATCTATAGATACAGAGCTTAAAATCAAAGAATACTTCATATGTAACCTAGTCCCAGACTTCCTAACAAAGTAATAGTATTTAAATGAGCGGGAGCTTGATTTTGAGAGAAGTCAAGTTCTATATTACATTTCAGAGTCCATTTCGCAAGCCAGTCAGCTTCTTGGTTTCTAGACTCTGATCAATAACGATAGAAGGGGTAATAAGTTCTCTACAACACTTCAAAATATGAGTTAGAAACCATAGATAATTACATTTAGCCAGAAAATTAACCAAAACTAATGAATCCAATTCGATATCAACATTTGACCAACCTTTTTGCTGCATATAATGAGACCATCGAGCAAGGCTCTGGTTTCAACGATTATTGGAGTAAGCTTACCATATAAGTTGATGGCTCTCATTACAATGTCTCCAGAACTATTGCGAATGATAATACCACAACTAAAGTCACCATTACGAAGACATGAGCTATCTGAATTCCGCTTGAATCTACCTTGATTTGGAGTAGTCCATTGTAGGTAAGAAAGTTTCCTTTTAAAGTTGTGGTAGTTTAGACAACCAATATCTTCAGCGGCTTTAACATCATTTTCTGAGTGTTTAGGCTTAAGAAAATTAGCATTTTCAAAACAAAATAATACATGTTTAATATAGTTGATAGAAGACATAATAGTATAGTCATTTTCATTCAACTTAGCTTTGTTTCTATTTTTTTCTAAATGACCCGATTAATTATTGGGGGAATGATGTATCTTACATGGACATTTTTGTCAGATGACCAGAACCAATCCTTGGTCATGTACCTTTTAATCTTGATGTTGAACAAAGCAGCAAAATATGACTATATTGGCCAAGCAAAGCTACAAGCAACAAATAGATGATTAAGGGTTTCATAAGATTCGTAGAATTATCATTTAGAGATAGTGATAAAATGCATATTTTACATATTATAGTCTATATGAATGTAATTATGCAGAATTTTCCATAACAAAAAGAGTACTTCATGGGAGTGATAGGATTCCAAAGCTTGTTAAACATATTGGATTGGTTATGATGTTGTCTTAGATGGTTCCATGTATCTTTAATGTTCCTTGTTGTAGTTAATACTAGTAGCCTTAATAAGATTAATTATAGCTTGAGATAAGAAACCAGTAAACGTATTAATGTTCCAAGAGTTGTCATTCCATAAAGAACTGGATTTTTCAGTTCTGAACCAGCTATTTTCATACTTGTCATCAAGGATAATAAAAGAAGAATGATCATGCCAGTTTTCAAGCCAGAAATCCATCTTATATTTACATAAAATACATCTTATTCTCAACAAAAGCTTTAATGCCACCAAATGTTTTCCAAGTAAGGGAGCCCTTGTTGTTGTATTCAGCTTTAAAAGGGTGATAGTTTTTATAGTAAATATTGTCCATAAGATTAGCCCAATAGCTATTATTATATTTAAATTTAACCCACATCTTGCATAATAAGGAATCTTGAATATCAATGAGCTTTATGATGTTCAGCCCTCCTTCAACAAAGGGCTTACAAATAGCAGACCAGGTAAACCGGTGGATCTTCTGATCATTAGTAGTGGTGCCCCATAAAAACTTGTTAAAAGACTTTTCAATCTTGTTTATGATGCTATTAGGTAAAAAATAGTTATGAATTAAGTACATATTCATTTCCATAAGCATGGAGTTGATGAGAATGAGTCTTCCACCATCGGATAATTATTTGTTCTCTTATTCTTTAATTTTGTTGTTGATTTTATTTAAGAGGGAACGGTTATTTTAAAGCTTTGTTGTTAGTGCTTAAAGTAATGGCTAGATATTCAGTAAGAATATGGCCAGAACTGAAACCAGTTTGGTTCATAATAGTGGATAGACTAGAGTTGAGAAATCTAATGGAGGTGAGAATCTTGGTCTTGTCTTTTTTGATAACTTAACCGGAGACATCTTGATATATTTGAAGAAACATGTTAAGATAATCTATTAATGTACTAAGACCATTAGTGAAAATGAGTAATTCGTCACCAAAAGCTAAGCAAGGAATTATAAAGTCTAATCTAGAATATATTTCATCGATATGTTGGACTTAAAGTGCTTAGTACGAACTCTTAACAGAAATTCATCGATATGTCTCAATCCTATTTTGGTGCTGAAGTAGCCTATAGCATGTCTATTAATTAGAATAGAGATATAGATAGGTTTAATTAGCTTCCTTATTATGTTAACAAATTGAGAAGAAAAACCAAATAATATCAGAATTTTAAGAATGAAAGTATGAGACATTTTGTCAAATGGTTTAGACATGTCAATTTGAATCATGATATCACCCACTTTGGTTTTTCTATTGAGGTCATGTACAAGCAATCAAAATGTTATCTTGAATATTTTTTTTGATAAAACCACCTTGAACTTCTGAATAGTTTTTGGGAAGAAGATGAGTAAGTCTATTGTTTATGTTAGGCATAATTCTTTTAAGTAATGTGCACAAGAAAATAGGTCTGAAATCTTTCCAATTTTGTAGGTTTGATGGTAATAGGAACTAGAAATAAGCCTGTGGCCATAATTTCTTGAGGGATATTGTAACCCCGCATGAAGGAGGACATGAAAATGTAAGGATAATTCTTGAAGATTTTCTTGTAAGTCTTGAAAAAACAGTTGTTAAATCTATCCATACTAGCTGCACTTAAAGGATTGAGATTGTTATTTATGTTATAGATCTCATCTTTAGAGGGAGACAATAAAAGCAAGTCATTATCCTCCCGAGTTATCAGTTTAGGAATGTTGCTGAAAATATTGTCTTGCATTATATTGTTTTCATATTCCTTATTTAAGTAAGGATGATTGGTAAGGATCTCTTTAAGTAAATTTGAGCAGTTTGGCCAATTAATTTATTGTAAAAAATCCAGTTATTTCCTACTTTAATACTGTTTATAGTTTTTATTCTTCTTTTCCAGGATACATAGGCATAACAAGTCTTGGTATTTCTATCCCTTTCTTTAAGCCAATTATAATTGCATTTTTACTGCCAATGTGACTCTTCCATCCTTAAGGATTGAATGTAGAGATCATTAGCTTTAGCAAGCTCTATTTTCGTGGTCAATGTGTTAAATTCTTGGCGGTCCATCTCTACTTTCTTGACAACCTATTTAGTTACTTGCACTTTATCAAACATATTTTTGCCATGTGAGTTAATTTAGTCACTTTAAAAATCCAGACCAAGCAGGGTTGCAGAAAACTTTGTCCAAGCGCTTCCATATGGGGTTTTTTGACCAAGTAAATTTAGAGCCAGCATAGCCAGTATCTTCCAATTGACAATCTCTTATAACATTATTAAAGTCATAAGAGATGTTTTAGAAAAATGTTGAACACCCAATATGCTCCGTGGTTGATGTAACAACATTAAAATCACCGAAGATCATCCATTCTTTAGTGGGTTAGAGACATTCCTTTGAATATTCCAAATCTATATCTTGATGAGTTTTTGACCCGTAACATACACAATTGTTAGTGAGAACGTTTTATCTAAACCAGCATAAGATATATCAATATGTAAACATTATGGATGATTAAGTAAGATATTAACAGAAAATTCTTCATTCCAAAAAAACCAAATTTTATTAGTAGAATTAGCAATAGGATTATTAAAATAAATTTTAAGGTAAGGTTTTCTAAGTTACTTGAATTGATGAAAGGATCTTGGATGACAACCATCTTGAGCCTTTCTTTGAGAATGATTGAATTAAGTATTCTGAGAGAAGGTTTATTCCTAATGCCTCGAATATTACAACTAAGCATTTTGATCATCGTTAGATGCAAAAATGGTAGATTTGTTAGCCCCTGAAAATTTCAAGGATTTGATAATAAGACTGTTGGGTTTTCTCTTTATTTTAGCAACTTTAATTTTTCTGTTGAGAGCATCTTGAAAGAATTTGTCAACTTCTTTTCTTTTCAAGGATTGGAGAGGATGGTAAGCTTCCAATATTGTCTTGTCTAAGGGTAACATTTCCAAACATCAAGTTTTCACTGTCTTAAGAGGTTGATTTATTTTATCAATAATCAAGGGTTTGTATTGCTTTTATGATTTCCTAGGTATTGAGAGATTTAGAGTCATGAAACTGAGGACTTTGCTGAATGGTAGAAGTGTCAATGGACTTAGGCTTGGTACCAAAACTGCTCAAAGTTGGTACTTGAATTTCCCAAAGTAAGAATCTCTTCATTTTATTTATTTTGTTTGCTTTGTTTGTTGAACTTTCTTGATTCTGTATTTTCATCAGGAATAATCACTATAGATTTGATTTTGTTGTGATTATTTTATTTCTTTTGGAGATCTTTTTTCCATGGAAGTCATCAAAATTGCCTCAATTAGTAGTCTTGTTCAAATCAGCTTTGTTGAGCATTTTCATTGTTATTTTTGTAAGAATCGGAGTTGTGACAAAGATGGAAAATTTGCTGACAATATTTAGGTATATCTTTATAACTAATGATTAGCTAGCATCCTTGATTGTCACCAAAGTCTACCCATATGTTGTGTTGAATTTTACCAAGAGACATCAACCCAGGCGTAACATGTGTTATAGTAGGCTATGTTTTTGTTTGAGACTCTGATCTTAAGAGGACTTCCAATAGTCGCTACTATAGATTGGATGATATTATCATTGTAGAGATACTCTCGTATTTTTTCAATCCTAATCCAGATTGATGTCATTAGGCTTTCATACTTTGGATTGAAATCAACAATCCACTTTAGCTTGGGCTTTCATACTTTGGATTTAACTAAATAGTCCATCTTAGCAGTCTCATTGATTTACCCACAACTGTCCAAAATTTTCTTGACCAGGTTTTGCAAAGATTCACATGTAAGTTAAAGTGTAACAATATGTGTCTAGATTCCCACACAACAATACTATAATTTACAATTAGTTTCAAGAATTGGATAATGACATTTTTTTAGGGATGTCAATTTTTTCCGATTTTTTTAGGGATGTCAATTTTTTCCGAATTTTTTAGGGATGTCAATTTTTACCCCGACTTGAGCCGACAGGATGGGTTATGGATTTTACCTGCTAATATATAGAATATATTTTTGAAAAATATTATTCTATTTAAACATTAAATTTAGTTTTTCAAATTTCTTTTTTAATATTTTATACTATATGTAGCAGTCTAATATTATTAATATTATTAATCAAATTAAAAAAAAATTAACATCTACCAAAACCATATATTAATTATTAATAACATTATAAAAATACAAACTATTTGTTAATTGTATATAGTATATTTTAAAAAATATCTTTCTAAATTTAAATATTAAATTAGATTTTTCAATTTCTCCGTTTTAAAATATATTTTTTCTTTTTTGGTCTAATAATATTATTATTTATTAAATAAAAAAATTACTAACACATACCAAAATCATATATTAATTATTAATGGATAACAAAATAATATCTAGATTTAAATATTAAATTTGATTATTTATATTTTTTAAACATTTTTTTCTACAATTAGTATCAAACTCAAGACGAACTAATAATATAATAGAATTGGTTTGCCCCCAAGGGGGTAGCCGAGTTGGTTGAGTATAATATTCTTAAGACCAAAGGTCATGAGTTCGAGTCCCTTTTCTCGGCTGAGTCTGTCACTTTTTGTGGTAAATGATTTACCTTCTGGCGTTGGTTTGCAGGCTATCGCACCAGGGTTTACTTTGTGCACATTCATTGCACTAGTAGCGGTTGCGGGCTCCTTCCGAAAAATAAAAAAAATAAAAAAAATAATAGAATTGGTTTAAATCTAGAGACCAGTGGGTAGAGGGGGGGGGGGGGGTTAGGTACGCTAATTTGTTTGAATTTTTTTTATACTTTTTTCTCTGATTCAGACTCAGAGTCTTCAAGTAGCTCCTCGAACAAAGATGGAGTTGAAGAATCCATATCATTCAGAAGTGATGAAGGCCGTTCTAAGAATAAACAAAAGTTGGTCAAAAAATATTCAAGAAAGAGGGACAGACATGGAAGGTTAAAGAGGCACCTGGGTAAAGGGCCGTCTCATAGCTACAACCATGGCCGGAGACATGTAGACCAGCTATTAATGGATCCTTTCTCTTTTCATGATGAACCAGATATCTTTGCAACTCCAAATGAAGATACAGTGTTTAGTCGTGGCCGGAATTGGAGACAGCCCCCATTGTCCTCCAAGATACTGTCTCGAAACCTTCCTAAGAGGTTTGACAGCACAAAGATGGAAATATATGATGGTAGTAAAGATCTGGATAACTATCTGGAGCAATTCATAAAAATTATGATGAATTTTGACGATGATGATAAGTTACTTTGTCGAGGGTTCTCCCAGTCTTTTACGAGGAGTGCTCTGAAGTGGTACAATAGTCTGCCACAGGGCTGCATCAGAAATTTTGATACTTTTTGGGTGGCCTTCCGGAGGCAGTTCGTTGGAAGTAAGGAAGTGAAAGGCAATGGAGACACTATTATCCATTGTGCCCGGGAACCAAATGAATATTTGAAGGAATATATAAGTCGGTTTGTGAATACCAAAAATGGATTAGCTGATTACTTTGAACAAGTAGCAATAGCTTCTCTAAGATAAGGTTTGAACCCTGGCAATTTGGCTGATTCGGTAACCAGGAAGAAGGCCATGATGTAGGGTGGTTTACTGAATCAGGTCGGCAAACAGATTAATGTGGATGAAACAAAGAAAACCGGGGTGCACCGACAAGTGAGGTCTGCCCCAGCTGCACCAAATCAAAACCAGAATCAGTCCGGGTACAAAGCCAAGGAAGCCGGACAGGGTCATAATAGGGCCAAGGCTCAATCCTACCCAGCTGCACCAGCTTAGAGCCAGAAATCTAGAAATAAGCGAGGACCTTGGGTTCAAACGGAGTGATTTGCAGAGTTGAAAGAAAATGTAGCCAACATTTATGACAAAACAAAAGACGAAGTACATTTCAGAAAGCCGGTTGCATTGTAATCTCCCAGAGAAAGTCGTAATAATTGTTTCCGTCAGTATCACCATGATACTGGCCATAACACTGAAGATTGCATCGCGTTGAAACAAGAAGTGCAGAATTTGATTGAGAGAGGGAAGTTGGGGGCTTATGTTAAAAGAAGAAGTAGAAATAGGCCTGATAATGCTCATCGGACTGGCCCAAACAATGCAAGAACACCAGCTCCGGATGGGGCTATGGTGATAATTGAAAGGTTTGATCTAGAGTCAGAATATTTGGATCCTGATCCAGTCCGAAATAAGGTGGGAGTTATCACAGGACACTGCAAGACGGTGTCCGGACTCATCAGCTTTTTTTGAGTCACTTACAATATTTGGGGGAGAAACCATGACTGCACCAACTGCTTATTCGAGAAAGAGGCATGTTCATACTCTAGCTACCCAACTCAAAGGAGGCATGACTTCTTATCAATCGCAAATTCCTTTTCCCTTTATTGTTTTCGATGAGGATGACTTGAGGGACATACCTGGTCCCCATGAAGATGCTGTTGTGATAGGAGCATCCATTGAGGGCAATGATATTAGACAAATTTTGGTGGACACCGGTAGTTCAGCCAATATCATCTTTTTGACTTCTTACAAACAAATGAAGAATCCAGCAGTAATACAGCGTTCGAACATGTCAATTGTGGGTTTCACCGGAAGCTCATAAAAAATGATCGGGGTGTTTAAGGAGGAGGTTTTGTTAGGCAAGGGTTATTTCAAGAAGATGGTCAGAATACTTTTTATTGTGGTGGATTGTCCCACATGTTACAATGCCATTTTGAGGAGATCTTGGCTCTCCAAGATGCATGTTGTTGCTTCAATAGTCCACCAATGTTTAAAATACGTTGTACAAGGACAAGTGGGAGTTGTCTGAAGCAGTCAAAAGGTAGCAATGGAGTGTTATGAAACATCACTGGCCCCTCGAACTTTGGGGGCAGCTCAGATTAGTGAGAATTATAAATTTGAGGGGCCCTCTAGGGGAGAGGGTGAAATTGATGATCCCAGAGAGACCCCTGGTGTTTTAATACCAATTGAAGAAGTTGGAACTCGCTCTCTGGCTGAAGGAAGAAGTGTCAAGATCGGGTCCAAGATGACATCGGAATTAAAGAGTAAAGTGTTAGCTTTTTTGAAAGACCATCAGCATGTTTTCACTTGGTGCAATGCTGATGTAACCGGAGTACCAACAGACATTATATCACACCAAATATCGATCCGGAGGGATATAACACCTGTTGTGCAAAAAAAAAGAGCTTTTTCTAAGGAGAAAGCTGATGTCATAGTTCAAGAGGTTGAACGACTTACAAAAATGGGGCACATAAAGGAATCTCAGTATCTTTTATGGACAACCAATCCGGTGTTAGTAAAGAAGAAAAATGGAAAGTGGCGTATGTGCATCAATTTTACAGATCTCAATAGAGCTTGCCCAAAAGATCTATATCCGGTCCCCCGAATTGATCAGTTAATGGAATCCACATCTGGGAACAACCTATTGTCCTTTATGGATTCCTTCTCCGGGTATAATCAGATTCAAGTAGATCCAAAGGATCAAGAACATACTATATTTGTTACCGATATAGGCTTCCATTATTACAAGGTGATTCCATTTGGGTTAAAGAATGCTGGGGCTACTTATCAAATATTAGTAAACAAGGCTTTCTCTAATCAGATTGGAAGAAACATGGAAGTCTATATCGATGACATGATGGTAAAGAGTGTGGAAGAAGAGCTATACTTAACAGATCTCCAAGAAACCTTTGCCAACTTGGTGAAAGTAAATTTAAAGTTGAATCCAGAGAAGTGTGTTTTTGGAGTACAATACGGGAAATTCTTGGGGTATGCGATAAGTGAGAAAGAGATACAGCTTGATCCAGACCAGCTTAGTGCTTTATTGCAGATGGAGCCTCCTTAGAATATTAACGAAGTACTAAGATTGGCAGGGAGGTTAGCTGCTCTAAACCGTTTTATTTCAAGGTCTTCGGATAGGTGTGCCCCATTTTTTCAAACTTTGAAAGGTGAAAAAGAATTGAATTGGTCTCCACAGTGCGACCATGCTTTCAATGAAATTAAGAAGCACTTATCTTCCCCTAAAACTTTGTTAAAACCTGTTGATAGAAAGACTCTCTACATATACTTGGCAGTTTCTGATTGTGCCATAAGTGCAGTGTTAGTAAGGGAGGTGGATAACTATCCTTGTCCGGTGTACTATATCAGCAAGAGCTTGATAGATGCAGAAAAAGGTATTTAAAACTTGAAAAATTAGCACTGGCCTTAGTAATTGCTGCTAGGAAAATGAGGCCCTACTTTCAGTCTCTAACTATTATTGTTCGGACAACTTTTCCTTTGAAAAACTTTCTTCAAAAGGCAGACATTTCAAGCAGAATGACAAAATGGTCAGTAGAACTAGGAGACTATAATATTGATTTTGCTCCTCGAACAGCAGTAAAGGCCCAGACTATTGCTGACTTCCTAGTTGAGTTTCATTCGAACAGAGACACTAAGCAAGCAACAAATGAAAAAACTAAAAAAATATGGGTTGATCGAACTGATGGTGGATCAAGTACCATGGGTTGTGGTGTTGGGATATTAACCTCTCCGTACGGCGACAAAATGTACCAGGCTGTATGTTTTGCTTTCAGGGCTTCTAATAATGAGTCCAAATATGAAGCTGCTATAGCTGGTTTGAAATTAGCTCTCATTTGTGGAGCCAAAAGGGTCAGGTTAATGAGCGATTTTCAGCTTCTTATCCATCATGCACAAGGTCAATCCGAGGCAAAAAAGAAGCAGCTGGTTAAATACTTATTTGTTCTTAAAGAAGTAGCACTTAATTTCAAAGACATCACCTACGAGCACATGCCCCGAACAGAAAATACGTTAGCAGACTCCCTGGCAACCATAGTCTATTTTGAGTCCTACCCTTGGATTCATGTGCAAGAGTGCCCATCCATTCAAATTAGTCAGAATAAGGAAGAATAAAGTTTAAATATATGAGAAGAACAACCTCAAGATTGGAGATTTCCTCTTTTCCAATACCTTTCAGATGGCATCTTGCCTCTGGAAAAAACAGTGGCAAAGAAAATTAAGTATAAGGCTCGTGGATTTGTCATCCTAAGAGATGTTCTTTACAAGAAGTCTTTTAGTAGACCTCTCTTACGATGTTTGGGGATCGAAGAGTCCCAAATAGTTCTCTCCAAATTACACGATGGCGAGGGATCAACACACTGTGGGTTTAGGGCTCTAACAAGAAGAGTCTTGTTAGCTGGGTACTACTGGCCCTCCATAATGCAAGATGCCAAGGAATTGGTAAAGAAGTGTGATCCGTGCCAAATATACAGTAATGAAATTCGTGTCCCAACTGTCCATTTAGAGTCAATTTCTGAGCCAATACCTTTTGCTCGATGGGGGCTGGATTTGGTGGCACCTCTACCCATGGCATCCGGGGGTGCAGAACTATAATTGTTGCTATTGGTTACTTCTCAAAGTGGGTAGAAGCAGCCCCACTGGCAGGAACTACCAGGTTTGGAGTTCCTCAAAAGATAACTATAGACAATGGGCCACAGTTCGATAACAAGGATATGGAGAATTTCTATGCTTCCAGAGGCATTCAACACTGCTTATCTTCTCATTTCCACCCACAGGAAAATGGTCAAGTTGAAGTAGCTAACATGACCATCCTGTCCGGTCTTAAAAAGAATCTAGAAGGGACTGCTGGAAAGTGGCCAAGTTATCTACAAGAAGTATTATGGGCTTACCGGACTACTCTCGGGGCTGCAACACAAGAGTCCCCATTTGCTTTGGTATATGGCATGGATGCAATAGCTCCCACAGAGGCCACTCTCCCTTCATTTCGAGTCCACAATTTTTCCGAACAAGCTAACGAAGTGGCAATCAGAAGCCAACTTGACTTGATAGAGCAAAGAAGAGTTAAGGCTCACCTCAGAGCCACACACTATCAGGGTTTGATGAGAAGCAGGTTTGCTTCCAGAATCAAAATGATGGATTTTCAACCAGGGGATAAAGTATTGAGAAAAGTATTCTTGCATACTAAGGAAAGTCAGTTCGGCAAACTAGCTCCAACTTGGGAAGGACCCTATGTGGTCAGTGAAAAGCTTAAGCCTGGGACATACAGGCTTCAAAAAAAGACGAAAGGAGAAGAGACTGGGTTACATCAGCATTGCACCAAGCGAAAACATGTTGATGGTCTTTCAAAAAAGCTAACACTTTACTCTTTAATTCTGATGTCATCTTGGACCCGATCTTGACACTTCTTCCTTCAGCCAGAGAGCGAGTTTCAACTTCTTCAATTGGTATTAAAATACCAGGGGTCTCTCTGAGATCATCAATTTGACCCTCTCCCCTAGAGTGCCCCTCAAATTGCTAATTCTCACTGATCTGCACTGCCCCCAAAGTTCAAGGGCCCTGTTCTGTTGCATAACACTCCCTTGCTACCTTTTGACTGCTTCGGACAACTCCCACTTGTCCTTGTATATCGTATTTTAAACATTGGTGGACTGTTGAAGCCACAACATGCATCCTGGAGAGCCAAGATCTCCCCAAAATGGCATTGTAACATGTGGGACAATCCACCACAATAAAACGTATACTGACCATCTTCTTGAAAGGGCCCTTTCCTAACAAAACCTCCTCCTCAAACTCCCCGATCACATATGGTGAGATTCCAGTGAAACATACAATTAACATGTTCAAACGCTATATTACTGTTGGATTTCTTCATTTGTTCGTAGGAAGTCAAAAAGAGGATATTGTCTGAACTACCGGTGTCCACCGAAATTCGTCTAATATTATTTTCCCCAATGGATGCTCCTATCACAACAACATATTCATGGGGAGAAGCTATGTCCCTCAAGTCATCCTCATCAAAAACAATGAATGGAAAATGAATTTGCGATAAATAGGAAGCCATGCCTCCTTCGAGTTGGCAAGCTAGAGTATGAACATTCCTGTTTCTCGAAGAAGCAGTTATTGCAGTCATGGTTTCTTCCCCAAATATTGTAAGTGACTCAAAAAAGATGATGAATCCAGACACCGTCTTGCAGTAAACCATCCCACGTCATGGCCTTCTTCCTGGTTACCGAATCAGCCAAATTGCCAGGGTTCAAACCCTGTTTTAGAGAAGTTATTGCTACTTGTTCAAAGCAATCAGCTAATCTATTTTTGGTATTCACAAAGCGACTTATATATTCATTCAAAGATTCATTTGGTTCATGGGCAAAATGGATAATAATGTCTCCATTGACTTTCACTTCCTTACTTCCAACAAACTGCCTCCGGAAGGCCACCCAAAAAGTATCAAAATTTGTGATGCAACCCTGTGGCAGACTATTGTGCCACTTCAGAGCACTACCCGTAAAAGACTGGGAGAACACTCGACAAAGTAACTTATCATCATTGTACAAGTTCATCATACATTTTTTGAATTGCTCCAGATGGTTATCTGAATCTTTACTGCCATCATATTTTTCCATCTTTGTGTTGTCAAACCTCTTAGGAAGGTTTCGAGACAGTATCTTGGAGGACAATGGGGGCTGTCTCCAATTCCGGCCACGACTAAACACTGTATCTTCATTTGGAGTTGCAAAGATACCTGGTTCATCATGAAAAGAGAAAGGATCCATTAATAGTTGGTCTACATGTCTCCGGCCATGGTTGTAGCTATGAGACGGCCCTTTACCCAGGTGCCTCTTTAACCTTCCATGTATGTCCCTCTTTCTTGAATATTTTTTGACCAACTTCTGTTTCTTCTTAGAACAGTCTTCATCACTGCTAGATGATAGGGATTCTTGAACTTTATCTTCGTTCGAGGGGCTACTTGAAGACTCTGAGTCTGAATCAGAGCTCTCTACTGATTTAGACCGATGAGACTTCTTTGAGCTAGCATGAGTTTTTTTTGTACTTACGTGGGTCTTTGATAGCTCATGCTCTCTTGGATTATCAGTGTGGTGAACTGCTGACATTTTTTACTTTTCTTTCAAGCCCATCTCTGCCCTTTTAGCAGCCCTCAAGGCTTCTATCTCAACTTTTAACCTGTCTCGTTCTTTGATCTTATTTTCATCGTTTCTCCCACCAATTCTACCAAAGATGGTGGCACTTCCTGCTCGTCCGGATTCATCTGAACTGGTTTTTCTTGATGGTTTCAAATACTCGATTCAGGCACCTTCTTCTCCCACTATGGTCGCCAATTTGGTGTGGGTTATTTTCGACTGAGGGTAATTTGTCCAAGAGTTTTGTGGTGTTTCAAAGGTATTTAATGTTTATGTGGTTTGTAGTAAGAGATTTGATCTACACGGCTGTATGAAATGTTCATTACCGTCATTAAGGAAAGTGATTGGGTATTTATACCCTTAATTATGGGCCCCATGGGCTTTCGGGTCATACTTATGGAATCAGGTCGATTTCAAAAACTCATTAGTTCATTAAGCAGATTAGCAATTAGCTTAGTCAGAAAGTGATTAGAATTTAATACTTTAGTCCAGTTTGGATGGTTCAGTGGGTGGTTTATGTCCGAATTTCCCCTGCCGGTTTCTACAGTGAGTGGTGAAAATAATCAAACTCATCAATGTTAAGTATGGCTTTACTAGATTAAATTTCAGCAGGGAGTTGATCCAATGAGTTAGTTTCGATAAACTAAAATATTTAGTGATACGAATCTACATCGTTCTTCACTACTCGTCAAGTTTTCTCTATTCTATAATTCAATTTTTAGTGCACCACAAAATATTTAAAAAACAACCAACGCATCACAACTTTATTGGTTACACACGAACACCCATATATCACCTTTGATAAATGACGATGAAAAATCACTAGCTTATTTAATTCTCTTTGACAGATCAGATTGATTCGGTAGAGTGATGACCATTTAAACATTTATCATCGCAGAATATAAACACTCTCACTTTAAAATACTTGTAAAATAATTAAAGGCCATTTAAATACAAGTCATCAAAATTGGAAAACTACAAAACAATTTAAGAGTTGTGTAAGATAAAATTGCCCGGTAGATACCTGAGAATGATATTAAATATGTAAAATGCCTTGGTCATCCAAGGACTTTGAAGTTTTAAAAAAGAAGGTTTGTCCGGAAAAGGGCCAGACACGGTTACAAAATTGCCTTGGCCATCCAAGGACTTTAGTCTAACACATAAATTAAAGAAAAATAGAAACATAGTTAAAACTTTAAGGCTGAGTTTTCTTAGATGGCCTGGCCTCACTTGGTTTCTTCTTGGGATCCTTGGTCTCCTCGTCTGGACTCTCTTTGGTCCTTTCATCTTCATCAGTAGTGTCATCCCAACCACTGGAATAGGAGTGCTTATCACCATCGACCATGGTATGGTGAGGAAGGTATTCGTATTCTTTGAATCGCCATAGATCTCCTAGTGTCCTCTTCAGAAATCTCTCATGAAAGAGCAAGACCATGTCTGATTTGACTTCACCATACCTTTCCTCTTGGGAGTCTATCACCTTGTTGGTGTATGCATCAATCTTGTCTTGGATTGTCTTATCCCGCTCCTTTAACAAGTCATATTTTTCTTGCTTAGCCTTAGACACAACATCTTCAAGCAAAATTTCTTCACTAGTTAGGGTCTGAATGACGTTGTCTTTAGCCTTCACCTCCTCTTTTGAAGTAGAAAGATTATTCTCCAATTCAGAATACTTGGATTGAAGTTCTTTGACAACCCCCTCCGAAGTGGCCAGCTTAGTGGCCAAATCCTCCTTCCCCATCTCTAACTCCTCATTCTCTATCTTTAATGCCTCAACACTCTTGTTGGCAGTAAGGAGGTTGTTAGACAAACTCTCTTTATCAGAGGTGAGTGTGTTGATGATGGCTGATTGATTTCACACCTGCTTCTCCAAGTTCAGCACCGGTTGAATATTGCTCAACAAGGAATGGGTCACCACGTCATTCTCTCCTGAAACAGAAAAAGATTTACCTTTGAAAGTGACAATGTTCGAAGAGCTTGGGGGATGTAAGGCCCAGCAAAGTCGTCCTTCTCAAGGTCTCCAAAGTAAAGACCAATCCCTTGAAGGCCACTGATGTCTACTCCATCAATGTTGATATCCCCTCCGGCGCCCTCTCCAGTGTGAAAGTCACTTGGAATTTCTTCTGCTTGAGTTGGGTCTGTTGGGTCAACCAGAGGAAGAGACTCCGGAGGTCGGAGAGCAACTTCATATCCCTTGGAGGTTTTCTTCTTCTTGGCCTCCCTATCTCCACCTTTTGCTCCCCGTTTTCTGTCTTTCTTGGGAGCTTTTGGGGGTTTTGGAGGTCCAACTGCCTCTTTGGTGCTCTCATTTTCTACCACTTGAAGCAGAGCAACATCAATCCTTCCTTGGTCCTGCACCTCCTGGTTTGCTGGGATAGTCTCCTCAACACCACCTGGGTTGACCTCAGCTACGTCTGGCTTAACCTTGCCTTTCTTGCCCTTCTTTTTGCTTGGGGGCTTTAGCTCTGCCCGATAAAGCTAGCTTTCTATCCTTTGCATCTGTCTTCTGAAGAATGACCTCCGGAGGGGGCGGAGTGTTTAATTCCTCCCAAGACAAGTCTCTCCGTCCGGTGGTGTTCCAGAGATGGGATCTTACGAAGTTGCCACCGGTAAAGCAGTTGTGGAATCGATTTCCCTATTTTTCGGCAGCCTAAGCATTTAGCTTGGCACAAGTAGTATGCCCCTCCTCTAAATAGTCATTGAACTCCTTTAGCAGCACTACCAAAAGAAGAAGAAGAATGTTTAAGTAAACAAATTTTTTAAGGAAAGAAAAACAAATATGATGAAAAATGAACCTGTGCTTTTCCATCTGCTGGTAAGCATGCTTGGGTTGAAACCAGCCTTAATCTTCTTCCCATTCTCCCAAGCACCACTAATGAATAAGAATTGAGTTTTTCAATTCTTCTTTGATTCAAGCAGATCATCCACCACTTTGTAATTGTCGACCATGTTAAAACGGTAGAAGGGAATGATGTGGTTCTTGCAAAGGCTGGCCACAGCTGTGAACTGCTCCATCGGAAGCGGGATTCTGGAGAGCCTGGAGGCCATGATGCATGCCATAAGTGTGAGCCAAGCGTTGGGGCTCAATTGGCTTGGGCAGAGCTTTATCAGATGGATATATCTGACGATCTCTGGGTCCAAGGAAAACCTAAGCCCCCAGCTGAATAACTCCGTGTAGAAAACTATCTCACTGAGTTTGCAATCCATTGGCGTCTCCGGATCGACCGGTATCCTCACTTTAACAGATTCTAGGATCCCCCACTTCGTCTGGATCCGGCCTAGTTCAGCTGTGTGAATGAAAACATAATTGATGTTCTGCATCGTTAGCAGATATTTTACACTCACTTTGTGGAAGAAAGGTCCCACTCTTCCTTCAAGGCACTCCGGTAGGTCCGGGTGTTTTAAACACAGCTTCTCTTTACCCTTGCTTTTCTTGACAATGGCAGCCTCACTCGTCTGCCTGGAGACATCAGTCTCAAAAGGGGCTTCTTCAACACCGTCCTTCATTACGTCTTCCATTACCATGGAAGGGTTGTCAGTTATTTTTGGGAGAGAAGTGCTGGTGGTTGGGTCAGTAAGATGTCTAGATTGCTGAGCATCACTTTCCTTTTGTGTTCAAGAGTCCGGCTGGGGCTCAGATCCGGAGGGTTCATTTTGAAGGCTTGAACTAGTGGCCTCCGGACCAGACAATTTGTCCTTAGGAACCTTGATGGGTGCTTCCGACCCTGTAATTTTGTCTTTGGCCCCAGACTTAGAGGGCACTGATTTTGGAGATTTAGACTGTGGAGCAACAGCCTGTCCTTTTACTAAGCGGCCTCTTCGTCGAAGTGTTAGCTTTTCTGGGGAGATGTCAGCATCTGATCCCATGGCTATGAATGGGGAGGGTCTCTTGATACTTGTAACTGCTTGCTCTTGTTCAACAATAGGCTATGACTCCTGGACCGATAAGCCTAAGATGATCAGTGAAAGATTATGTTGAAATAACCTTCTAGGTTTAGATCTTCTGGCAGAAGACGAACCTCGATCAGGCTCTGAGCTTGGTGTTTCAGATTTGTCGATAGGAGAAACTGGGAGGCCTGCAGCAATGCACCTTTCTCGTTAGACTCTTTGTGCTTTCTCTAACTCCGAAAGATTAAGCCACCCACCTTTTACAAGTGTGTTTCTTGTTGTAAACATAAAATTACACCAAAAAGGGGTTTTGGAAAAGAGAGATAAAAGCTTTGAAGAATAAGAGTGAGAAAGTGTTGAAGATGGTAAAACAGTGAAAAATGAGTTGATTTATAGTAAAGAAACAAAAGATACCTAGAAACCTAGGAGAATTCGAAAAGATGGAAGTAATGATTAGAGATGGCGCTGACATCACAAGCATTAATTGAAGAGGTTACTTTTTGGAATGAGTGGGAGCGCTGTTTTAGAAAAAAAAACGGGTGGTGAGGCGAATCAGAAAAGGACACGTGTCCCAAGATCCATGGAAAAACCTTTGAGCTTCTGGAAAGTTTTGTCAGTCCGGATAAGTCTTTTACTCAATTCGAAATCGGTCAGGACAATGTTGCAAGTGCTCAAGAGCGATTTTTTTAGGTCTTGCCAAAGGCCTTCGTACATACCCTAAAAAAAGGCTACTGATGAGTCCGGATATTTTCACCACTCACTGTAGAAACCGGACATGGGAAATTCGGACATAAACCACCCACTGAACCAGCCGAACTGGACTAAAGTATTAAAATCTAGTCACTTTCTAACTAAGCTAATTGCTAATCTGCTTAATAAACTAATGATTTTTTGAAATCGACCCGATTCTATAAGTATGACCCGAAAGCCCATGTGGCCCATAATTAAGGGTATAAATACCCAAACACTTTCATTAATGAGGGTAATGAACATTTAATACCCATAACTAAAGTACAAATCTCTCACTACAAACCACATAAATATTAAATACCTTTGAAACACCACAAAACTCCTGGCAAAATTACCCTCAGTCGAAAATAATCCACACCAAGCATTACTATGCAAAATTTGTCACATGATTTCAACCATAGAGCCTGATAGGAAATAGAACAAAAATAGTGGAATCAAATACAATATTAGAGACACGACAAAGAAACTCAGTTTCTTTTGTGTACTTCACATCCAATTGAAAAGAATAATAACAATTTAGATCATAAAAATAGAAATTGTACATGATACCCATGTAAATTGTTGAGTTTTTACGTTGTGATACTACGAAATTACAGTATAAAAAATTATATTATAAGAAAAATGAAAAAGTAAGATGTTTAACAAAATTCATCTCTTCCAACTTTCCATTGACATCAAAATCTAATTGTTTCTCGTTGGGGCCACGAGGAGCCTTATCGTTTCCCTCTTCGAGGTCATTATTAACCAATACTTAGCCTATCTCCGACAAAACCAATATCAGTTCTTGAGGTTCTGGAGCGGTTTACTGCTCAAACATAACAAGAAATATGGTTTAATATTTAACAATAATTTCGGTTTTAGGATCTTCTAGGTGCACTGTTTTATTGTTTTTGTTCACATTTTTCTCTTTGGACACATCTTTCTCTTTCAATGTCATTTATTTTTATTTTTTACCCTTGAGCTTTGGTTTTCTTATTAACCTCTACTTAAATAGTTTCCCCCACTACAGTTGAATCACTTTATCTAACTACATTTCCCACGTTGGTGGCATCGATCTTTATTTTCTTCGAAACAGGACCCTCCGTAGACTTTTTATTTACTCGATGGTTGGGCACTATCTTCTGTGTACAAAGTAAAACTTTCACATCGGGGGCTCTTAGCTTCATCATTGTGGAATTAGGATCAGAACAATTCGTCAATTGATCCTCATTAATATTGCATTCGGAGGAGCGCCATACATAGTTATGGACTAAGCTCAAAGTTGTGAAGCACCTATGGAATTCATTAGCCCAGTTCTCATGGGCCCACGCATTCAGAATCGTGAAATTATTTTTTGCAGCTTTCAGATGCTTTTTTCTCAAAGCTTGTAGCAGGAACCTCGAAACTACCAACATCAAGTACTATTGTTAAAACCCAAAGTAATGAGAGAAAAAATATAACAAGACAATTACCTTTGCATGCCCACTTCCTCGGGAGTCGCCTTATGTTTCTCTTCTTTAAGTGATACCGATCGTTGTCCCAAGAAACATTATAAATACAAAATGTTGTTTCCAGGTTTTATCCATTTCTAACAAATCATGAATGATTTTGTGCTCATTTATAAGGGTGGCATAGAAGAATGAAAGCCACGAAACCTTGGATAGCATGGTAATAGCTACAAACCCTTCTATCGACATCGGAATCTAAAAAAGATATGACGTCATGATGCAAGATATTATGGTGAACCACGCATTAGGACTAGCCTAACAGGGTACAATTAAACTAGTCCAAAATAACTTACGACTGAGGGGTCAAAAGGCAAGCCTAATCTCTAGTTTAGGGTGTTGGGAAATAATATAATTTCTTTTTTTCTGATGAATAAAGGTATCTTTTGGATGGTAGGGAGACGTATAGTAATTGAGTTCAGACCCCCCCCCCCCTAGCATGCCTATACCTATAAACCTTCGTCCTCTGCATAATAGAGATACTTAACGATATAAAACCCCATGAGGTGTTCTTTTTCTAATCCACGAAGATTACTACCCAGATTTTCTGAAATCTCCGAGTGCAGTACCTTGTCGGCTTCGATTGTCGACCCTTCTGGTTCGGTAGTAGGTTATTTACCTGTCATATGGTTCCCAACATGTTTTGCAGATTTTCAACCACAAACTTAGTAGGGACATTGGGAGTGGGCTATTGAGTTTAAGAGATTACCCGATCTCCAATTTTGAGCCATTAGATTCGACCAATCCATTGGGGCGGTAGTAGTAGTGGTGTTTATCTTAGCATCGGGCTTTTCCTGAAAGCAGTAATAATGGAGTCTATCATTACATATCGTGAATCATATTTTTTCAAATATTAGGAAGCCTCGAATTTCACTAACCCTTTGGGAGTCGTAGCAGTATTGGTGCTTGTCCTGAAAGCAGTAGTAACAGAGTTTATCGTTATATATCGTGAATCATATTTGTTCGAATATTAGGAACCATAGTATCCTAGACTGTGGCCTGAGATTGAGTACTAGCTTGTGGGATTGGTGATATTGGAGAAGACTTGTTTTAGCGTGGTACTCTAGACTTTTTAGTCTCTTCCGCCGTAATCTGTTTTGCGACCTGATTTAACAGTCTGCCCCATGTCATCGTTTTTTTCCGAGTTACTGAATTAGCCAATTCACCTGGATTTAAACCCTTCCTTAGTGAAGCAATTGCCACTTGTTCAAAACAATCAGCTAACCTATTATTCATATTCACAAAACAGGTGATATATTCTTTTAAATATTCCTTCGATTCTTGGGAACAATGGATGATAGTGTCACCATTCCCTTTAAGCTCTTTACTCCCACGAACTATCTCAGAAATTCCATCCAAAACATATCAAAGTTCTTTATTGATCCTTATGGAAAATTATTTTACCATTTTAAAGCACTTCTTTTGAAAGTTTGTGAGAAATACCGGCATAAAAGTTTGTCATCATCATCGAAATTCATCATAAAATTCTTGAATTACTCGAGATGATTATCAGGGTCTTTACTCTCATCATATTTCTTCATATTTGAACTGTCAAACCTCTTGGGCGGATGTCCTGAGAGTATTTTTGAAGTTAATGGTTACAATTAAAGATTGTATCTTCATCAGAAGTGGAAAATATACCTAGTTCGGACTGGATAGCAAATTGGTCACTCAGTAGATGATCAATACAGTGATTTGTCGACCCCTTTATTTCCCATAATACTTATTCTATTTTATTTTTCCCTTCTTATCCATTTTCCTTGAATGTTTCTTGGTTAGCTTTATTTTATTTTTTGACGACCATGCTCACTACTAGATGAAGAAGACCTATCAGAGTCAGAAGTAGTGGTGGAACTATCAGAAGGTGTCGATGTACTCTTTACTTGTTTTGTCATTCCAGTTATCCTTAACCATATCCTAGAAACCAAGGTGCATGATCCATATATTTTGAAATTGAAATGATAACTTGATTTTTTCCTTCTGTTTTAGCATAGTCATACTTAAACGACTATGGTCTGACCCAGTTCTAGAACGATCTTTCACCTTGGTATTGTTAAAAAATTCCATCCAACTACCATTATAAGGACCCAATCTAGACGCTTCTAGTTTTTATTGTTAGTCAAAGTAAATTTGGAGCCAATATAACATGCGTCTTCTAACCCACAGTCTTGAGACATATTATTGAAACCTCCATACTTCTCAGAAAAGTCTGGAGTAAGATAATTTCTCATCGGCATTAGATATAGAGTTGAAATCTCCCATTACTAACAAATCCCTTAAAATATTCCATAGTGAATTCGTTTGTAGTCTAAAACATTTTGCATACACAATAATGGCAGAAAAAGTAACTGCTATTGATTTTCAATTACACAAAGAAGCCTTCCTTAAAAAAAAAACTCAATTTTTATTATTAATGTTTGCAACACTCCTATGAAATCCCAGTGTCCTAGTAACCATACCCAGTTGATCACCAAAGACAATTGGTTCCCGAAAAGCCATAAAATCAGTATTTTCTAGACTTTTGATTGATTTAAGCCTCCTCATAATTGTCTAGTTACCGATCCCCCACATATTTCAATTCTATATGTTAATGGTCATATTGAAAAGTTTGTGAAGGGTCTTCTAGACCCTTTTGATAACATTACTTTGGTTGAGATATGTCCTTTGATATTCCTTACTTTAGTTTTTTTTTCATTGTATTGCTTAAAACGTTTTTAAACTATTTACCTGATTCAACTTTGTTAAGGGTGAGGGATGTTGGAAGATTGCATATAAATCTTTGAGAAGGAGATCGTGGAATTTTAGTATATGTTAGAAAAACTTTATTCATATATCTATTCCATGTAAGGATTAAGTTATGTTTGCATTCGTTAATCTCCATTATTTCTCTTTCCTTTCTTTTGTTGATATTAGTTTCCTTTGAATTGCCATTTCTTTTAGTATGTCATGATAGGTCAAACTCAATCATATGCTTAACATGATTGACATGAACAAACTTGTCTTTTGTTAGTGAATACTGAATTGTCAGTATATTCTAGTTATCTTTCTTTGATAATTATGGATTCACTTTTGGTCTTCAAAACGATGTTTTCTTGGAAGTCATATGGAATGGCGCTCCCGACCAAGAACCCACTTTGTATCGTACCTACAAGAAAAAACCATTATAGCATCATTATATCCATAATAAGTCGTAAACATTCCAGTATTCTCGACTTTACGCTTTGGATAAATATTTGACGTCCTCCCCTCGAGGCTGTTCCAATTGATATGTCTCTCCTTATTGTAGAAAGCGTTTTATCCTACAACCAACACCCTAGTTGTTTTAATATCTCCATCAAGAGAGTCTCAGAACGTTAGGATCACTCTTCAGAACTGTCTTCATTTGAAATCCTTCGAGTTCAAAACACTCTTAACTTCGACTATCGTGAGAGAATATTAAATTTCTAGAGCATGATGTCAATAAAGTACTCATACATTTCTGACACAGTGCACACGAGGATTATAGCTTGATCATCATCACCTACCATGACACCAACAACATTCAAATGAAGAATGATTATATTATAATTGTTCAAATATTTTGGATCTTCTTGCTACCATCCATTACCAACGTATACAACGTTTTTTAAGGTACGAGCTATTTTCCAAATACTTCTTCATGTAATTATCTTCTAGTTTATTATAAATCCATATGACCGAAGACTCTCCAGACACCTCAGAAAGCACTTCGTCCCGCAAGCATAAGATCAAAGCATTATGGTCCTTAGACAACACTTTGACATAATTTGAAACTTCATCGAATTCATCTTTATATGTGTGCTTGATTTTTTCAGTGAGAACCAAGTCTCTACACTCAAGGTCCGGAACGATCTTTTATCTTTTACCTTATCTTTATCATTAGCAACGAATATGTTTAAAAAATATCTACGCTCATCGCACCATTTGTTAGGAAAATAAAAAATATTCAAACAAGTCTAGCATTGGCCGAAACTTAGCCAATGACAGTCGAAGCAATAATAATAGTTGGTGAGTTAAGAGGCTGAATGAGGTAACCAGAGCTTCGACAGTTTACCCTTTCAAGTACAAATTTAAAATTTAAAAATATAAAGTAAATCAGACATTCAATAAGAGATTTAACATGGTTTGAATCGTGAAGAAAACAACCATTATTATTTCTTTCTCCTCCCGACATTTCATATCCGTGATTTTTCAAACTTTCTCTATTCTCTGCCCATGATTTTCATGTAAATGATATTTTGGCTACTGTTCCTAACCTTTAGGAGTCGGTCACCTTCATCGTCATGGAGGAACTTTTTGGGGGTTCTCATATTTAAATCTAACTTTTGGAAGTGGTAGTTTGTAGTTCTGGTGTAGTCTCATATATTCACTCGTAGTTTCGTGTATTCCAAAAATTTAATAATGTTTTATTAACTTTATAATATCTTTCAGTTGTCTTTAGATGTCCAGATATTTTCCGGTTGTATTTAGATGCTTCCAAAATATTCTCCATAACACTAAAAACTTTATTTATTATATATTTAATATTTAAAAAACTATAAATAAGAATAACCTAAGAGCTGAACTGTTTGGTTAAATACTTTTATAAACTAGTAATTCAAAACAAATCTAAAATTCAACAAGTGATGTGTATTATAATTAAGGAATGATTTCATGGAATACATTTTCCCCTTTCTCCTTTCAAAACAAAAACAGAAAAAGCCACCCACATCTCGGATCCGTTTCTTCTTTTGTCTAAATAGAAAAAAATAAAAAAGAACCCCCACACACCATTGCCTCACCGTCTTCGCTCTGCATACAAGAGAGCGAGATCTAGACGGAGGTAGGAGGAAATGGGCATTACTACTTGTTCAGAATTTTTTATTGTGGTCTTCACCTACAAGCTACAATGAAGAAACTTCTTATCACCGTAAAGAGAGAGATGAGTGTGATCTGCACTGCCAGTAAGTTGTTAACGATTATTTTTTCTGTGCAAATACAATCATTAGTTTCAATTTGAAGTTTAATATATAAAATATGTTTAATGGTCTTAAAAACAGGGAAGGGTTCGATCTCATTTAGCGCAGAATTCTCCGAGCATGTTAAGACATATCACTGTTCTTATGTATTTTATATTTTTGTTGCAGACTGTTAATTTATTTTTAGTATTCGTCTCAATCTCGTCTAAACTACTTATGAATAATGGATGATTTGTTTATGGTGTGGACCATTTCACCAGAAATGTTTCGTATGAATATCTATTTTAATTTAATGTATTAGTTTTAAGAAAACAAACATTCTTGTTAACTATTACTTAATCATACCAATAACATATTTTCATTATGTTTAAACAAAACTAAAATACGTCTATTGTATAAGATCATAAATGGGCCAGGATGAGGCCTTAATGTTTAAATGGGATCCATTTATTTTATAGATGTATGACTAAAGAATAATTCTACAATGTTTAAATGAGATCCATTTATTTTACAATTTATAGGACTTAGAATTTTTGAATACTTTTTAAGATATTCTTTAACTATAATTATTTTGTATAAGTAATGAAGATGTTCTTTTAAAATTCCTACAAAGAATAACGAATACACGCTTCAGATTGTTTTGCAGTTTCGGGATTCCATAAAAGTAAATAAAAATAAAGATCAACTTTAAAAAAAAAAAAAAGATGATATTTTTTTTATCTCGAAACAAAAGCTATAGTTAATAATGTTATTGGTTTGTTTTTAAAATATAGTTTAAACAGGTTTAATAAAAACAAGATTAACATAGGAAAAACTAGTTGGTACCTATTTTTATTGAATATTGTAGAAAAATAATACCACACTTGTAAAGAACGTGACTCGGAATCAGATTGCCAAAACACACTGTTAAAAAAAGAAAATATTGGATTTTGCAAAACACACAGTTGAAAGGTCTATATTTCTGACAAAAAAAATTGATTACAAAAAAGAAGAAGATTAATATGTTTTTCAATAATCAAGTTAAACGGTATAAATGTAAAATTAAAATATAGATAGATTATTTTCCAAATATTTACTATGTAACTAATATTGATATAAAGAAAATCGATGATATATATAATATCATCTATTAATCTAATTTAAAATCATTAAAAGGTTATTATATTTAACTATTATATATATATATATATATATATATATATAATATAATGTTTAGGGATAATTTAACTTATTAATGAAATATACATTCAAATTGTATATTACGACGTCCCAACTCGATAATTGCATGTAATAAATATATCTTTAAAGAGTACACTGAAAAAGGTTATTGTATTGCTAAGTAATCTATAATGCTTTCTCATTTTAGAAAATAATTGAAAAGATGTTTATCATTTAATGTGTAACTCTTCTCGAGTAATTATTTTACCAACTATCAGCAAAATTAACATAGATTTCTCGTGGTGTGTAGCATATGAAACACCATATAGTCACATGATATTGGTTTCTAATTTGTTATATTTGGCTTGATTAACATCGAATTCGTACATCTCTATCATATATATATATATATATTGGTAGCGCCAAGCTACGAGATGGAACAAATAGCTGAAAAGTCGGAGAAAGAAGACGAACAATAGAAGATGGATATCTCTAACCTAGGTCAGAGTAAGAGAGACTTTAAAGAAAATCAAATTCTATTCAAAAAAGCCTGAGCCAAAACTAGGGTTTGAGAGCCTTTTATAGAAGTTCTCGAAACCCTAACCCAAAATTACATTTTTTTTCCTTATGCAATAAAACAAAGCCCAACCCAATTTCAGAATGATTGGAGTTGGTTAAGTATTTTAATAAAATCTAACAAAAATTGGAAAATGTAGAAAATTTACTAAAACAGCAAAACGAGGGTTTAAACGACTAAATTTAGGGCCTAGATTTCATCACATCTTGATGCTTTCGAAAATCGTTGGGCTTCTCGACGCGTTCGATTTGAGTGGTCGCATCGCCTAATTTTGATATTTGGGCCCCAAACAAAGCCTGTTTTTGTTTGTCCAAAAGGGCCATATAGTCATGGGCTTGTGCAACTACATCATCCTCCCCTTCTTTCGAAGAATTCGCTCACGAATTCTCAGCTTCATCATCCTTAGCAACAGCGGTAAATGGCACCAGGTTCTTCACGTTGAAAACGTTATGGGTCTTCATGTGGCTGGGTAGTTTCAACCTGTATGCATTGTGATTAATCTTTTCAATAATTTCAAATGGACCCACCTTCCTTGCAACCAATTTGTTGTACTCGTGTGCAGGATAACAATCCCTGGTCAAAACAGCCCATACCAAGTCTCACACTGCAAAGTCCACGAGGCGGCGCTTCTTATCTGCGGCAATCTTGTACTTCTGTATTGTTTCCTCCAGGTGTTTGCGGGTGTTCTCATGGATCTCCCATAGATCAGCAATGGCGTTCTCGACCTTAGCTGGGACCTTATCAAGCGTTGGGAAAGCTAAGTCCATAGGACCCCGTGGGTTATAACCATAGACTACCATGAAGGGACTATACCTAGTACTGCGCTTGTGGTGCCTGTTGTAAGCGAACTCAACATGATAAAGGTGGGAGTCCCATGCTTTCAAGTTCCTAGAGACCTTTGTGCGTAACATGTTGCCTAACGTTCGATTAGTTACCTCGGTTTGACCGTCTGTCTACGGGTGATATGCGCTGCTAAAACTCAACTTCGTGTTTGTGAGGCGCCACAAACTCCTCCAAAAATGCCCCACAAACCGCGCATCACGATCAGAAATGATATTCAAGGGTAGACCATGTAAGTGGTAGACCTCACGAAAGTATAAATTAGCAACATTCACAGCATCTGTGGTTTTCTTGCACGCAATGAAGTGGGCCATCTTACAAAACCTGGCAACCACTACAAAAATAGAATCCTTACCTCTCTGTGTTCTTGGCAGCCCAGAGATGAAATCCATGCTGACACTTTGCCACGGCCCTTCCGGTATTGGGAGTGGTTGGTATAGACCTGCGTTGGAGGATATACCCTTTGCCACCTGGCAAAGCCGACAACCAGCTACAAAATGGATAACATCTCGCCTCAAATGCGTCTAGAAGAACTGACTGGATACAGAGTGAAGGGTTTGATCTCTACCCCCATGCCCCTCGTTGTGTCTATCCTGTACAATCAGTAACCTCAAACTGCCCTCAGGAACACAAGGTAAATTACCTTTGAAGAGGTAACCGTTGCTCACTGCAAAATCTTTTCTGAAACCTGCGCTAACGTCCTCTAGAATATAACCAAAATATGGATCGGTAGCCAATAGATCCTTCATCATCTCGAATCCCACAACTTCTCCTTCCATACAAATCATCATGCTGCGTCGGATCAGTGCGTCAGCTACGCGGTTAACTGTCCCCAAAGTATGCTTAATGGAAAAGGTGAATTGTTGAGTAAATGCTGCCCAACGTGCATGACGGGAATAAAGTTTCTCATGATTCTGCAGATGCTTTAAGGCATCATGATCGATGTACAGGACAAAGTCATTGTAGGCTAAGTAGGAACTCTAGTGCTTCAAAGCTCGTACAACTGCATAGAACTCCTTGTCATAGGTGCTGTAGTTAAGTTAGCTCCACTTAACCTTTCGCTGAAGTATGCTACAGGGCGGCCTCGTTGGCTGAGTACAGTGCCAATGCCCAATCCAGATGCATCACAATGAAACTCAAGTCCTTTAGAAAAGTCAGGTAAAACCAGAATTGGTGCAGTGGTCAGTCTTACCTTGATTTCCTCAAATGCCTTAGCTGCTTCAGAGGTCCAGCAGAATGTCTTGCCCTTCATACATTCTGTAATAGGAGCCATAACAGTGCTGAAGTTATGTATGAACCGTCTGTAAAATGAGACCAATCCGTGAAAAGAGCGGACTTCGGTGATGGAAGTAGGAATAGGCCAGTCTCGCACGGCTGCCACTTTCGACTGATCCACTGAAATCCCATCTTTTGACACGACATACCCAGGAAGACAGCCAAATCTGTCATAAAACAACACTTATCGAGTCCTTCATAAAACTCGTCTCGCCTCAAAACAACCAACACCTCGCGTAAGTGCTGGAGATGCAGCTCTTCTGTGGTACTATAGATAAGAATATCATCAAAGTACACAACAAGAAATTTTCCGATGAATGGGAAAAATACTTGGGTTATAACCCGCATAAACGTGTTAGGAGCGTTGGAAAGACCGAATAGAATTACCATCCATTCAAACAGACCTTCTCGGGTCTTGAAGGCTGTTTTCCACTCATCCCCCATACGAATACGAATCTGGTGGTAACCGCTCTTCAAATCCAGCTTTGTAAACACAGTAGGACCATTCAATTGATCCAGTAAATCATCAAGGCGAGGAATAGGAATCCGATACCTGGCTGTAAATTTATTAATAGCCCGGCTATCCACACACATTCTCATTGAGCCATCCTTCTTTGGTGTTAACAGTGCTGGAACCGCACAAGGACTAAGACTCTCCGGGATGTGGCCTTTCGTCAATATTTCTTCCACCTGTCTGCGAAGCTCTTCATGCTCTTTTGGGCTCATCCGATAATGCGGTCGGTTTGGTAGGCTAGCACCCGGTACAAGGTCAATCTGGTGCTGGATATCTCTCAATGGACCTGTAGGTAATGTGTTGGGAAAGACAACAGAAATTTTTTTCTAATAGCGGTCGAACGCGCTCAGGTATACGAACAACGCGTTCAGGTATACCAACAAATGGATCAGTACTAAATTCTTTAACCACTAAAAGATAGACAATTCATGTTTCATGAGCATGTTCTACAAACGTCTTTTGAGCTAGAAAGTTCTTACCCAACTCCTTTGATACTGCAAGGGCAGGTTTTGGGGAAACCTCTCTAGTTGGTGTTAATATGAACCTCACATTATTCCATATAAAACTGTAGCGGTTCCTCCTACCATCATATGTGACAGTTCTATCATATTTCCAGGGTCGGCCTAGCAACAAGTGACACGCATCCATCCCAATGACATCGCACCATGCTTTATCCCTATAGTTACCAACAGAGAAAGGTACCAGACATCCTCTAGAGATATTTACCTCACTACCATTCTTTAACCAGGTAAGCTTGTATGGGTTTGGGTGGTCTTCTGTTTTTAGGGCCAGTTTTTGGACAACTTCTTCAGAGATAACATTTTCGCAGCTCCCTGAATCAATAACGAATTTGCATACCTTTCCCACAATAGTACAAGTCGATTGGAAAATATTGTTCTGTAGCCAATCATCCCCATCACTTTTGGCTTTCGGCGTCAGGCAGATACGCCTTAAAACCAATTCCTAACCAATATCTCCTCATGTAACCTGGTCCTCTGGAACCTCATCAACAACATCCTCTGGTTCTTCATCAAACCGTGGGTCGCCATCCAAGAAAACATCAGCAGTGTCAGCGAACATACCACTCGATTGTTGTGGTTGTTATCGTAATTTTGGACACTATAAAGCAACGTGCCCTAGTTCATGACAATGGTAGCACTAGACCTGTGAGGAAGTAACTGTGCGACTAGGGACCTGTAAATTAGCACTTGTGCGCATAGGAGAAGCAGTTGGTACTCATTGGTTAGGGCTTGGAACCGTCCTTTTTGGGAATGCCAATGGATTTGTTTTGGCAGTGTCTCCTCCATAAGGCATTCGTGAAAGGGCTTTCTCCAGATGCAGTGCGCGCTGATGTGCTTCAGACACATTCACAGGGTCGAACATGTTCAGCTGGTCCTGAAACTACTGTCGCATCCCCCCTATATAGCGAGATACTAGATGATCTGCTGAATCAGTAATATCGACACGGTTTTGTAGTGTGAAAAAATCGTTAGTGTACTCGTCAATAGTCTTTGACCCTTGATTAAGGTTTTGGAACTGCTGATACATTATGCTGGGTATAGTTGTAAGGCAAAAACGCAGCCCTCAAGTGCTTCACAAACTTAGCCTAAGTTTTTATTTTTGGCTTACCGTGCCTTGATCTGGTCTGCTTGAGCTGTTGCCACCAGGATGCAGCTCGGCCTCAGAACTTAGTTGCAACCAACTGTACCCGCTTTGCATCCGGAACCTCCTTGAAATCAAGGACTTCTTCAACTGAGGCGATCCAATCTAAAAACTCCTCCGGTGCAAGACCCCCTTGGAACTTTGGGATCTCTAATCTGAATCCAGATTCCCACCGGTTGTTGGCATTCAAATTAGAATCTCTCGGTGTCGGCTATTTGCATGTAATTTCACTATTTGCATGTAATTTCACTTGTAGATTGATATTTGTTATTTAGTGTAATTTTTTGTTTATGATTTATGATTTTCCAAGTACTAGCTGTAGTTGGTTATCCACAACTTGTTTGTTTACTTTGACAACTTAGTTATCATATCTTTCAAAACTATTGTTTTTTGTTATTGCTTGTTGAAATATGTAGTTGGACCATCAATCATATATTTTTTGTATTAATTAAATATGTGAATAAACCAATATTTAAGTGACATATTTATAAAAATACAACCAAAATATTTACAAAAATGCTCTCATCTATTTTTGTTTTGTTTTATATGAATTAGTATCATACTTGTTACGACATAGAGAAATTGCTTATATATATATATATATTATTTGCAACAATTAGAATATTTAATTTCACACGTGGTCTAAGAATTCGTCGTATCATAAAGAATTTCATATACGTTTTCACCGTATTAGATCAGGTTATGGAAAATTCAAAAACAAAATATCACCAGTTTTTGGAAAATTCATCACATATTTCAAAATGTTGATTGACGAATTGTCATACTTATTTTGTCACATTGACGATGAATAAAACTATCTCATGAATGTAATAGAGAATTACTTTAGGTAATTCCAACCACCGGTTTATTGGTTTTATTATGACACTTTTGGTGTTTTTGTGTCATGGTAGCAAAATTTACGTGAAATATTGATTTTAGATGCTTGTTCTTATTGTTTTTCAACCTAAACCATGATTGCGAAAATCTATGATAATGTTTGCAAAATCTAATGTAATTTACGTAAAAAACCTTATGTAATTTATATGTGAAAAATTCAGTACTTATGATGCGAAATGTAACAAAATCATATGTGTAAACTTTGACTTACGTATTTTGCCACGGTAGTGACAAATAAAACTGACCATCTTGTCAATTCAATGATGAATTAAGTTCGGTCATTTCAACCACCGATGTATTGGTTTTGTTATGATTTATTTGTTATTTTCTTGTTGTGCGAACAATATTTACATGAAATATTGACTTTATATGCGTGTTCTTATTGGTTTCTAATCTACACCATGAATACTGAATTCTATATGTTATGGTTTGCAACATATAATTAATAAATATTATTATTAATTTTATATACTTTAATTATTGTTGGAAACTTACGCACTAAATATTTTAATTCTTAGAGAATAAAAATATTAATTAATAAATAATATAATTTGCATTGTTATAAAATATGAAATTCTTAACGTATGATAAAAACTGGGGGCGTTAAAAGTTAAAAAAAAATAAATTATTTGGTTTGAAACCTCTTTTCGCTTCCCTCCACAGGAAACCTAAATCGTTTGTGTGTTTTTTACGGTTCTATTTTGTCTTCACTCCACTTTTTTCTCTTTGGAAACCTAAGTCGTTGTGTTGTGAGTTTTTGTACGGTTCCGTTAGTATAATTTTATTATCTAAAAGTTAAGGTTTACCGTAATTTTATTTATATCTTTGCAAAGATAAATATTTTATAACTATTAAGATATTAATTTTTTTTAAAGTTATTTTTATTTTTTGTTTTTTATATTATCCATCTTAAATTATAATCTTCTCATTTTTTTTATTATGGTTCCAATTAAAATTTATTGTTTAATAAAATAGTATAAAATATTTTTTAAAACCAAAGTTTTTAAAATAAATTCACTTGTAATGGTCCCGAAAGAGGTGGCCGAGTTGGTGGAATAAGCATAGCTTGTGATCAAAGGTCATGAGTTCGATTTCATCTACAAATGCTTTCAGCTATATCAAGTCGTTACTATAAAAATAATCAAATGTGAAATGTCTCGTTCAACGTTAGATAAGTGGTTTCAATTTCGCTTCATCGAATTTCGCTTCATCGCTCGTTTGGCTGAACTGGTTGAAAGAAAGGAGGTGCTCATCATGTATAAATACACATTAAGATGTGTTAGTACAAGTTAAATTAACTAAAAATAATATGTATATAGAATTGGAATTACGAATAATAACAATAATACCAATTATATTGTTAATTAGTCATATACTTAATCGAACATAAAAATATGAGAAATAGTAAATTTTGTAGAGTAATCAAATGAAGAAAATAGAGAGTGACATAATAGAATTAAGAATGTTTAACTGAGGGATCATTGTGCAATTAGTAAATTACATTCATTGACTATATAAAAGAATAAGTAAACCTCAAGTATCACGTCAAACACAAGAATAAATATCTAAATATCTCGGTTGAGAAAAATATTATCTCCTCTCTCTTCGTTATTTCATCATGATTCATGAGATCTTCTGTATTAATTCAACAATTCTTTATCTTTCTGGAATTGTATAGAGTGAAACTAGCAAGTTCTGGGAAAACTACAACCTATTTCGCACTAATCTCAACATGTGACACAAATCGCTTGCTCTCTTCAGTACTTCAATAGCAAGATTCAAGATGTAACTTGGTTAATTTTTTCATCTTTTATTATCTCTTCTTATAATTATGAGTAGTTAGTATCATTGGGATGATCCAACGTTTATGACCCTGTTGATTTAAGACATAAAATCAACAATTGTTAACAAATAATATGATTAATACATGTTTGTAGATAAAGACCATTAGATTGAGTCTTCCAATAAAGTAATTTTTTACATTCAGTTTGGGAGAAACCTCTTAGACATTATTTTTTGGATTTTGAGACTTAATACATGTTTAAGTGGTATAGAACACAAAATCACATGTTTAGGATTGGATGGTGTGATCGAGGGCACGTAATCGAATATGTGTTATATGTTTTTTATTGTGTGATCTATTTTGGACAATTTAAGATAAAAATTTAATTCAAATAAATTAGGAGGTTTTGTCAAGCTTTCAAAATTGTCAGGGTTCTCCACGATTAAACATAAGTTTTTTGGTGAGCCAACTTTAGCAACCACAACCTAAAAAAACTGAAACTTTTATGCGACAAAGGGTATGAGACACTTTTTTGCGATCAACCCAGATGGTGATGACGACAAATCTGTTAGTAAGTTTTTTGTTTTCTACTCCAAATTAATATTTAATTTGCACGTGGTTGGTTGTCATTAAGCATATTCAATATAAAAACTAGTGATGATGATTTATGGTTGGAGGGTAGTTTAGGGAGGTTGTCAGTTGAATATCATTTTACGAGTAGTGAGTAGTGAGATAAATGAGGTGTAAGCTTGTATTTAATGTTTTTGGAAAAAATTCGACCCCTTTAATGAAGTTGGTTGGGGTATTATACTAATTTTGTGACCTACGGGCCTTACGGGTCGGACCCTGGATCTGGTTTAATCTGTGAAGCCAAAACTTTAAATAATGTTAGCACATAGCTGAGTCATGTATAAACTGGTCGAACTGTTCTTAATTTGCGGGGTCGAAGATTTACCCGAACTGCGTTTTTGGTTTACACAGCAATGTTCTTCAAAAAATATTCGACACTATTAACAACAACCTATTCGAATCAAAAAAAAATCCTTAGTTTAAAATAAAATTGAAATTTTCAATTTTGGGTGTTCACAATGATTGTGAAAAAATAAATGAGTGTGTGACTTTAGATAGCCATAACTTAAAGCTCATTTACCTAAATTAGGTGATTATTATTTCTTATTCCACCTAAATTTCAGATATTTAAATTATTATTAAACTAGAGATTTATATAATTAATTAATTTAGTACATAATTTCAATATATGTAACGTATGTGTTTGTTATACCAAGTTTTAGTAAATCGATACCGTATAATTTTAGTTAACTTATTATTACATGTGAGTTTGTTGCAATTAAACCCCTTCAATAAAGTAGCAAACCAATTCTGTTTTCATATTTTTAGGATTATTGATTTTATGTTTTATCAATTTGTTTATATAACATGTTTAGATTAAGTACATTTATGATGGTTGTTGAGATGTTGTATGTATGCCATGTTGGATGGTGTGATATATGTTTATGGGTTAAAATTTATGTAACCCTATTAGGTGTATATTAAGAAGAATTTATTGATGATGAATGTATGATATCACGATGTGATGTAATTATCCATTGTTGATGTCACTTGGACTCTAGGATGTACGAGGTGATATCTTACATGCATATGGATTGTTTGTTTCAGGTTATGGAGTTTGATTAACATTTATTTCTCTTCGAATAACTGATCACTTTATGAGATATTTTATATCCCCGAACTACTTCAGATGATTGAAGAGTATTAATATAAATCGCATTAAGGTCTGATATTTTAAGATATACGATTAAAAAATATTTTTACAAATTACACTACGAGCACTTTAGATGCACACTCTCTGGTACTGGTTGACAGACCTGTTATACCACCTATGTGGGTAATGTCAGGCGAGTTATAAAAAGAAATGAGTATGGGGCCTCATAGCTTAAGTAACAATTATTATGAGTGTAAGCTGCCCAAACGAATGCATACCTCACATATTTCTTGATGGTGAGCACTTATTGCATGATTTTGTTGATGCGTTCACATGTACCATACTCATGCATAACTAGTTTTTCAGTGTTGAATGGTTCATTAGGTTTACCGTGAATAGTGAAGTATGGCCCTAATCGAAGGTTTGACTGATTTTAGATATGGTATGGAACCAACACTAACTTTCTTTAAAGTACTAACTCCAAACAGAATATATAACGCGCCGACGCCAACCATCTTCGTTAATGATTATGATGAGTACATTACATATGAATGCTCAAATTACAGCTTTAAACCTTATAAACTTTATCCCATACATGTTATTAATGCGTTAATTAAGATTTAATATTATATGGTTAGATTTTACTTATACGTAACCAATTCCAAATTATCTAGATCTAATGAAGATTATGGTATGTTTGTTTAGTAAAAATACTGAGAATCTATCAAATTATGGTACTTGATTATTCTTCCTTTTACTCTGAAAGTTAAGCGGTGTATCTAAAGTCTACATTAAAGAGGTTAAAGTCAAACCATATACATTGTTGATACTCTAGAATATATTTTTTAAACATACCATGACAGCTTTTATAAAGAAAATATTTAAACCCTTATATTAACTTCATTACCAAAATTCAGTTATTTTCGGTGCTTCAGTTTTTACTTCTTCCGAATTTTCAATCTTAGTTCACTTGTGATAAGATTATTAAGTATTGTTAACATTAAAATTGATGAGTCCGGAAATATTCACCACTCACTATAGAAACTAGACAGGGGTAATCCGGACAATAATCACCCACTAAAAATCCAAACAAGACAAAAGTATTAAGAACACTAAACACCTTTTAACTAAGCTAATTGCTAATGTGCTTAATAAACTAATGGATTTTTAAACTCGACCCAATTTCATAAGTTTGAACTGAAAGCCCATATGACCCATAATTAAGGGTATAAATACCCAACGACTTTAATTAATGAGGGTAATGAACATTTAATACAACTAGACAACTTAAATCTCTCACTATAAAACACTTAAACATTTAATACCTTTGAAATACCACAAAACATCTGACAAAATAACCCTCAGTAAAAAACAATCCACACCAAATTGGCAACCACAGTGGGAGTAGAAGGTGCTTGAATCTAACATTCAAAACCAGCAAGAAAAACCAGTTCGGATGAATCTAGACGAGCAGGCAGTGCCACCAACTTTGGAAGAAGTGGTGGGAGAAAACGATGAATACACGATCGAAGAGCAAGACAGGTTGAAAGCTGAGATAGAAGCCTTGAAGGCTGCTAAAAAGATGGAATTAGGCTTGAAAGAAAAATCAAAGGTCTCAGCTGTTCACAACACAGACAATCCAAGGGAGCATGACCCATCAACAAAGACCCATTTGAGTACTAAAAAGACTCATGTTAGCTCAAAGAAGTCTCACCAGTCTAAACCGGTGGAGAGCTTGGAGTCATAATCCTCTAGTAGCTCCTCGAATGAGGATGGAATTGAGGAGTCCCTATCATCCAGCAGTGATGAAGGCAGGTATAAAAAGAAGCAAAAGTTGGTTAAAAAATATTCAAGAAAGAGGGATAGGCATAGACGGTTGAAAAGGCATCTGAGTAAAGGGTCATCTCATGGCCACAGCCATGACCGGAGGAATATAGACCGGCTATTGATGGATCCTTTCGCTTTCCATAATGAACCAGGTATCTTTGCAACTCCCAATGAAGATATCCATTGTCTTCCAAGATACTGTCCGGAAACCTTCCTAAGATGTTTGACAGTACTAAGATGGAAAAATATGATGGGAGCAAAGATCCTGATAATCATCTGGAGCAGTTTAAAAACTTTATGATGAATTTTGATGATGATGATAAGTTTCTTTGTAGAGCATTCTCTCAATATTTTACGGGGAGTGCTCTGAAGTGGTATAATAGCCTGCCACAGGGCTGCATCAAAAAAATTGATACCTTTTGGGTGGTCTTCCGGAGGCAGTTTGGAGTCATAATCCTCTAGTTTGTGAAGGGCAATGGAGACACTATTATCCATTGTGCCCAAGAGCCAAATGAATCATTGAAAGAATATATATAAGTCGGTTTGTGAACACCAAGAATGGATTAGCTTATTGCTTTGAACAAGTAGAAATAGCTTCTCTAAGACAGGGTTTGAACCATGGCAATCTGGCCGATTCGGTAACCAGGAAGAAAGCCATGACATGGGGTGGCTTGTTGAACCCAGTGGGAAAGAAAATAAATGTAGATGAAACAAAAAAGACTAGGGTGCACACGCAAGTGAGATCTGCCCCAGCTGCACCAAACCAGAATCAGTCCGGACACAAGGCTAAGGAAGCCGAACAGGGTCCCAACAGGGCCAAGGCTCAATCTCACCCAGTACCAGCTCAGAGCCAGCAGTCCAGAAGTAAGCGAGGATCTTGGGTCCAACCAGAGTGGTTTGCCAAATTAAAAGATAATGTGGCAGTCATCTATGACAAAACAAAAGATGAAGTGCATTTCAGGAAGCCGGCAACGCTACAGTCTCCCAGGGAAAGTCGTAATGATTGTTTCTGTCAATATCATCATGATATTGGTCATAACACAGAAGATTGCATGGCTTTGAAACAAGAGGTGCAAAATATAATTGAAAGAGGAAAAGTACGTGCTTATGTTAAAAGAAGAAGTAGGAATAGGACTGATCATGCTCATCGGACCGGCCTAACAAACAATGCTGGGGCGTCGGCTCCGGACAGGGCCATGGTAATTACTAAAAGATTCGATGTGGAGTCAGAGTATTTGGATCCGGATCCAGCCCGAAATAAGGTGGGCGTTATAACAGAACACACCAAGACGATATATGGGCTCATAAGATTTTTTGAGTCATTCACCATATTTGGGGGAGACACCATGACTGCACCAACTCCTTCTTCAAAGAAGAGGCATGTTCACACTCTGGCTACTCAGTTGGAGGGAGGCATGTCCTTCTATCAATCACAAATTCCTTTTCCCTTCATTATTTTCGATGAAGATGATTTGAAGAACATAGCCGGTCCCCATGAAGATGATGTGGTGATATGAGCATCAATTGGGGGAAATGACATTAAACGAAGTTTATTGGACACCGACAGCTCAGTCAATATCCTCTTTTTAACTTCCTATAAAAAAAAAAGAATCCAGCAGTAATACAATGTTCGAACAGGTCTATTGTGGGTTTCACTAGAAGCTCTACGGATATAGTCGGAGAGTTTGAGGAGGAGGTTTTGTTGGGCAAGGGTCCTTTCAAGAAAATGGCCAGAGTACTTTTTGTTGTGGTAGATTTGTCCCACATGCTATAATGCCATTTTGGGAAGGTCTTGGCTCTCCAGGATGTATGTTGTTGTGGCTTCGACAGTTCACCAATGTTTAAAATAAGTTGTGCAAGGACAAATGGGAGTTGTCCGGAGTAGTCAAAAGATAGCAAGGGAGTGTTATGCAACTGCATTTGCACCTAGAACTTTGGGGGCAGTTCGGATCAATGAAGATTAGCAATTGGGGGGGTCCCTCTGGGGGAGAGGGTGAAATTGATGACCCCAGAGAGACCCCTAGTGTTTTAATACCGATTGAAGAGGTTGAAACTCACTCTCTGGCTGAAGGAATAAGTGTCAAGATTGGATCTAAGATGACATCAGAACTAAAAAGCAAAGTGTTATATTTTTTAACAAACCATAAACACGTTTTTGCTTGGTGTAATGCTGATGTAATCGGAGTGCCTGCAGATGTTATATCACACCAGCTATCCATCCGGACAGATATAGCACCCGTTGTGCAAAAGAGAAATGCTTTTTCTAAGGAAAAAGCTGATGTCATAGTTCAAGAGGTTGACCGGCTTACTAAGATGGGGCACATAAAGGAATCTCAATACCCTTTATGGACTGCCAATCCGGTGTTAGTAAAAAAGAAAAATGGGAAGTGGCATATGTGCATCGACTTTACTGACCTTAACAGGGCTTGCCCAAAATATTTGTATCCAGTTTCCCGGATTGATCAGTTGGTAGACTCCACATCTGGGAACAAGTTTTTGTCCTTCATGGATGCCTTCTCCGGTTATAATCAGATTCAAGTGGATCTGAGGGACCAGGAACACACTACTTTTGTTACTGATAGGGGCCTCCATTGTTACAAGGTGATGCCTTTGGGGTTGAAGAATGCAGGGGCTACTTATCAGAGGTTTGTGAACAAAGCATTCGCTGATCAGAATGGAAGAAATATGGAAGTCTACATTGATGATATGATGGGTAAAAAGTATGGAAGAAGAATTACACTTGGCAGATCTGCAAGAGAATTTTGCTAACTTGGTGAAAGTTAATATAAAATTAAATCCAGAAAAATGCGTTTTTGGAGTACAGTCCGGGAAGTTTATGGGGTATGTGATAAGCGAGAAAGGGATACAACCTTATCCGGACAAACTTAATGCTTTACTGTAGATGGATCCTCCTCGAAATATTAAAGAAGTACAAAGATTGACAGAGAAGTTAGCTGCTCTACACCGTTTTATCTCAAGGTCTTCGGATAAGTGTGCCCCGTTTTTCCAAACTTTAAAAGGTGCTAAAGACTTCAACTGGTCTCCACAGTGTGATAAGGCTTTTGATGAAATAAAGAAACATTTATCTTCCCCCAAAGCCTTGTTTAAACCTATTAATGGAGAAACATTGTACATATATTTAGTAGTCTCTGAATGTGCCATAAGTGCGGTGCTAGTAAGAGAGGTGGACAATTATCCTCGTCCGATGCACTACATCAGAAAAAGCCTGATAGATGCTGAAAAAAAGTATTTAAAACTCTAGAAATTAGCGCTAGCTTTGGTAATTGCTGCCAGGAAAATGAGGCTCTACTTTAAGTCTCATTCTATTGTCGTCCGGTCATCTTTTCCCTTGAAAAATATTCATCAAAAGGCACACATATCAAGCAGAATGACCAAGTGGTCAGTAGAATTGGGATACTATGACATTGATTTTGCCCCTTGAACTGCAATCAAAGCTCAGTTTGTTGTTGATTTCCTAGTTGAATTCCATTCAGAAAGGAGTAAAACAAGCTACAAGTAAAAAAACTAAGAAGGTGTGGGTTGTCTGGACTGATGGTGGGTCGAGTACCATGGGTTGTGGTGTTGGGATATGTTTAACCTCTCTGTACGACGACAAGTTATACCAGGCTATATGTTTTGCTTCCAGGGCTTCAAACAATGAGTCTCAATACGAAGCTGCTATAGTTGGTTTGAAATTAGCCTTGCTTTGTGGAGCCAAAAGAGTTAGGTTGATGAGTGATTCTCAGCTTCTTATCCATCATGCCAAGGTCAATCTGAGGCAAAAAAGGAGCAGTTGATTAAATACTTATTCATAAAGAGGTGGCAGTTAACTTCAAAGATATCAGTTATGAGCATATACCCAGATCAGAGAACACACTAGCAGAATCCTTGGCAACCATAACATACTCTGAGTCTTACCCATGGATTCATGTGCAAGAATGCCCATCCATTCAACCCAATCAGAGCAAGGAAGAGGAGGAAAGTTTAAGTATACAGGTGGTTCAACCTGAAGACTAGAGGTATCCTCTTCTTCAATACATCTTAGATGGCATTTTGCCTCCGAAAAAAGCAGTAGCAAGAAAAATGAAGTATAGGGCTCGTGGCTTTTTAATCATAAGAGACATCCCTTACAATAAGTCTTTTAGTAGACCTCTCTTGTGGTGTGTGGGGATTGAAGAGTCCCATATAGTGCTGCACGAACTGCATGATGGTGAAGGGTCAGCACACAGTGGTTATAGAGATTTAACCCGAAGAGTTTTATTGGCCGGATACTGCTGGCCATCCATAATGGAATATGCCATGGAATTGGTAAAGAAGTGTGATCCATGCCAAAGATATGGTAATGAAATTCATATCCCAGCTGTCCCTTTGGAATCGAATTTTGAGCCAATACCTTTTTCTCGTTGGGGACTAGATCTGGTGGGACCTCTACCAATGGCGTCCGGAGGGTGCAGAACTGTTATTGTAGCCACTGATTATTTTTCAAAGTGGATAGAGGCAGCCCCCTTAGCAAGAACTACCTCAAAGGCTGTTATAAAATTTATCTTATCTAATATTTGTTGCAGATTTGGGGTCTCACAAAAGATAACCACAGATAATCTGCCACAATTCGATAACAAGGGTATGGAGAGTTTTTGTACTTCTAGGGGTATTCAGCATTGCTTCTCTTCTCATTTCCACCCACAGGCGAATGGTCAGGTTGAAGTGGCAAACAGAACCACTCTGTTCGGTCTCAAAAATAATTTAGAAGGGGCTGCTGGAAAGTGGCCAAGCTATCTACAAGAATTACTATAGGCCTACCAGACTACTCCTGGAGCTGTTACACAGGAATCCTCGTTTGCCTTGGTATATGGTATGGATGCGATTGCTCCTATAGAGGCAACTCTTCCATCATACAGAGTCCATAATTTTTCCAAACAAGCTAATGAAGTGGTAGTCAGAAGTCAATTGGACTTAATAGAAGAGAAAAGGTTAAGGCTCATCTTAGAGCCACCCATTATCAAGGTTTAATGAGAAGTAGGTTTGCTTCCAAAATCAGAAGAAAGGATTTTCGACCGGGGGATAAAGTATTGAGAAAAGTCGTCCTACATACTAAACAGAAGCAATTCAGAAAGCCAGCTCAAAATTGGGAAGGACCCTATGTGGTCATTGAAAATCATAAGCCTAGGACATATAGGGTTCAAGACAAAGATGGAAGAATCTTGACCCACCCTTGGAAAATTGAACACCTCCGGATGTATCTAGAATGAAAGTTGTGTAAATATTTACTTGTTTAAAGTCCATGTATATATTAGGGGGCATACTCTTTCCTACCCTGGTGGCGCGGGGAGGTTTTAATGAGGTGTCCGGGTTTTTTTAATAAAATTTGATGTTTTCTTAAAAAAAATCGGAGTTGTTTGATTTACAGTTTCTTTAAAGCCTTTTAAGTATCTTTGACAGGTCGGATTAATCTGGTAGAATGATTTAACATTTGTCATCAGAGAATTTGAACACTCTCATCTTAAAATACTTGTAAAATAACTAGGGGCTATTTAAACACCAGCCATCAAAATTGACCAAATATGAAATAAAGCAAGCATTTGGCAAAGTAAAACTGTCCGGCTAACACCGGAGGATAATATTAAAACATAAATAGTATCTTGGCCATCCAAGAACTTTAATTTTAAAAAGAAAGAGCTTGACCGGACACAAACCGGACAAAAATAACAAAATGCCTTGGACATCCAAGGACTTTAGTCTTAAACATAAAAAGTAAACACAATAACCTTAGGGCTAATTTCCCTTAGATATTCTTGATTCATCTTGTTTCTTCTTTGGATCTTTGGGTTCATCATTGGAGCTCTCTCTGGTCCCTTCTTCCTCATCAGTAGTATCATCCATACCACTAGAGTAGTTGTGCTTATCACCATCTTCCATAGTATGTATTTGGAGGTCTCGTATTCCACATATTGCCATAGAGTACCAAGTGTCCTCTTCGGGAGTGTTCGATGAAAAAGCAAGACCATGTCGGATTTAACTTCGGCAGCCCTTTTTTCTAGGGAAACTATCACCTCGTTGGTGTATGCATTCGACCCTGGCCTGGATTGTCTTCTCCTGCTCTTTTATCAAATCCTCCTTATCATTGGTAACTTTGGACACAACACCTTCCAGGGAAGTTTTATCATTGGACAGGGCTTGGACAACATTATCATTAGTCTTTACCTCTTCCTTCAAGATGGAGAGATCCCTCTCTAAGATAGAACACTTGGTTTGAAGCTCTGTATTGGCCTTCTCCAAAGTGGTCATCCTGGTTTCCAGGTCTTCTTTCCCTTTCTTCAACTCCTCGAGATCTTTCCTCAATGCTTCAACGCTTTGATTGTCATTTAGAAGGTCATTAGATAAGCTCGATTTATCTGCATGGAGTGTGTTGATAAGGGAAGATTGACTTCGCACTTGCCTATCCAAGTTGAACACTAGTTGAACATGGCCTAGCAGGGATTGAGTCACCGTGTCATTCTCCCCTGAAATGGTGAAGGACTTACCATTGACAGTAACCATGTTTGAGGAACTTGGGGGAAGGTAGGGGTCAACAAAATCATATTTTTCAAGGTCATCGAAGTAAATGCCAATGTTTTGGAAGCCACTGATGTCCACTCCGTCAATATTGATATCCCCTCTGGTGCCCTCTCCGGCATGTAGACCACTTGGGATTTTCTCTGCCAATGTGGGGTCTGTTGGGTCGGCCGGAGGAAGAAACTCTGAAGGCCGGATGGCAACTTCATCCCATAATAATATTTTCTTATTCTTGGCTTCCCTCTCTTCACTACTTGCTCCCCATTTTTGGTCCTTCTTAGGAGCCTTTGGAAGATCTAGAGGCCCATCTGCCTCCCTAATACTCTCATCTTCAACTACTTGAAGTATAGTAGCATCAATTCCCCCTTAGGCCTGCACTCCCTGACTCGCTGGGGTGATCTTCCCAATAGCACCTTGAACAACCTCTGATGGAGCTTGTTTCTTCTTGCCCTTCTTAAGGATGACATCCAGAGGGGGTGGTGTGCACAGCTCCTCCCAGGTAAGGTCTCTCCGACCCGTTGTGTTCCAGGGGTGGGATCTCACTAAATTGCCGGATTTAAAGCAATTGTGGAAGTGGTTTCCCCATTTATCAGCGGCCCAAGCGTTCAGCTTGGCACAAGTGGCATGCCCCTCCTCCACAAAATCAGAGAAATCCTTCGACAACACTAAAAATATATATATTAAAAATATATATAGTTCAGAAACATATTTTTTACAAAGAAAGAAAGATAAATATGATAAAATATTTACCTGAGCTTTTCCGTCTGCTGGTGAGCATGCTAGGATTGACACCAGCCTTGATTTTCCTCCCATTTTCCCAAGCCTCACTGATAAACAGAAATTGAGTCTTCCAATTCTTCTCTGACTCGAGCAAGTCATCTCCCACCTTAAAGTTGTCTCCCATGTTGTAGTGGTAGAATGGGATATGATGGTTCTTGCAAAGGCCGGCCACAGTAGCAAACTGATCCATTGGAAGTGGTATTCCGGAGAGCCTGAAAGCCATAATATAGGCCATAAAAGTGTACCAAGCATTGGGACTCAGCTAGCTTGGACAAATTTTTATCAGGTGCAAGTACCTGACAATTTCTGGATCCAAAGGAAATCTGAGCCCCTAGTTAATATTGACCTTGTGGAAACAAGGACCCACCTTAACATTGACCTTGTGGAAACAAGGACCCACCTTACATTCCAGACTCTCCGGCAGATCCGGATGTTTCAGAAACAGTTTCTCTTTGCCTTTACCTTTTTTATAAGTGACAACATCCCCAGTCTGCCTAGAAACATCGGTCTCAAATGGAGTATCTTCTATCACCTCTTCAATCACCATAGAATGTTTATTAGCCGTTGTTGGTGGGGGAATGCTGGTGGCTAGCTCAGTAGGTTGTCTGGAAGGTTGAGCATCACCCTCTCTTAGGGGTCTGGTGTCCGGCATGAGAGCTAATTCTAATAGCCTCCAGACCAGAGGATTTATCTTTTGGGACTCTAATATAATGCCCCTGATCTAGTGGCTTTATCCTTGGTCCCAGACTTATAGGGCCCTGACTTTGGGGACTTGGGTTGAGAGACAGTTGCCTGACCCTTTACTAGACGGCTTGTCCGGCGAAGAATAAGTTTTTCTGGAGATTTCTCAGTGTCTGACCCCATAGCGATGAACGGAGAGGGTCTTCTTATACTTGATACTGCTTTCTCCTGCACTACAGAGGGTTGTGACTCCTCAACCGGGGAGCCTGATGGAATGGGTGAAAGGCTTGATTGAAATAAACGCCTGGGTTTGGAACTTTTAGCAGAAGATGATACTCGATCAGCTTCTAAAGAAGGTATTTCAGGCTTATTAATTGGAGAAACTGGAAAACCCGCAGCAATACGTCTCTCTTGCTCAACCTTTTGTGATTTTTTTAACTCTGAAAGATTTAGCCAACCACCTTTCACCAATGCGTTTCTTGCTCTGAACATAAACCTACACAAGGAAAGTTTTTAAAAGAGAAGTAAAAGCTCTGAAATGAAGAAATGCCAAAGTGATGAAGATGGTAAAACAGTAAAAGGAAGTAATTTATACTAGTGAGGCGAAAAAGTTACCAAATACCTAGGAGAAAACGAAAAGGAAAAAGTAATGATTGAAGGCGGCGCTGACGTCGTAAGTATTAAAAGCAAAGGTTGCTTTTTAGGATTAGTGGGAGCGCCTTCTAGGAAAAAAATGGCTGGTGAGGCGAATCAAAATATGACACGTGTCCCACGATCCATAGCAGAACTCTTGAACTTCTCAGAAGTATCCAGTCCGGATAAACCCTGAGCTGAATACATAAACGGTCCGTATAATGTTTTTATTACCTAAGAAGATTTTTTGGTCTTGCCAAAGGCCTTCGACAAAACCTAAAAAAGGGGTTACTGATGAGTCCGGAAATATTCACCACTCACTGTAGAAACCGGACAGGGGTAATCCAGACAATAATCACCCACTGAAAAATCCGAACAGGACAAAAGTATTAAGAACACTAAACACCTTTTGACTAAGCTAATTGTTAATCTGCTTAATAAACTAATGAGTTTTTGAACTTGACCCGATTTCATAAGTTTGACCTGAAAGCCCATATGGCCCATAATTAAGGGTATAAATACCCAACCACTTTAATTAATGAGGGTAATGAACATTTAATACAACCAAGCAACTTAAATCTCTCACTACAAAACACTTAAATATTTAATACCTTTGAAATACCACAAAACATCTGACAAAATTACCCTCAGTAAAAAATAATCCAAACCAGCACTAATGTATACTTTAACAAAAAGTTATAAACTTCGGCCTTAAGTTACACCATTCGGTAGTGATCATGATTTAGTCTATTTGAGCATATAGTTAGCAATTTTATACGTAGGCTTACAATGACTCCAACATCCATTTCCCCGATGCTCTAACTACCCAATGAGAATAGTTGGTTGACAAACCTCTTCAGAGTCATCAAGTCCCATGCAATAGGTGAACTTTATTATGAAAATATTCCCCAATAAACCAATCTCACGCCCTCTTACATCTAAGAAGATAGTAGCAATATCCACCTTACCTAACTCAAGTACAAATCGAGCAACACTTGACAACCAGATATCAAAGTCTTCGTGTTGATCCATGTTTTGAACAACTGAAACCTCTGAACCATCAAAATTTTGGTCAAGACCCAATCTTGAAGAATTGAACATCTTTTGTAGAGGCTGAATCTGAACATAGTCTGAAAATAGTTTTTACAAAATCATCTACAATTTCATATTTATATTCAACCTTCATCTCAACTCGAGCTCAAACTTTAGTAGTAATATATGTAGTAGTACCTCTATGATCGATGATCTTCCAAATCCATTGAATACCCACCCGTTTCAAAATAAAGCTTTATCAATTTTAGAATCGAAGTAGGACATCATGTACCTTTTATATTTTCTCAGTAACCAAAAGTTCACGGGATTCTATTGACGATGATTCCAACTATCATGACAATTTCTTCACTTAATCTCTTTCTATGTCCATATGTTAGAAGAATACTTATCACTTCATTAGTTAAGGTATACTATAACATCTTAACTTTTCCACATCTCAGAGTACTTCTCAAGGTTTTTTGCGTTGAAATACCAAATTTAGAACAATAGATACTTAATGGTATGTTCATTAATACCACCCCATTGTCAGTTCTAAACCTCTTTAACTATTTTCCAGATTGGATCTGCACTTGCTTCTAAAAAACTTCAAAGGACACTAGCCACTTCTCAGTAAAAAAAATTCCCAACACTAGATGCACCGTCCATTACAAACTCTTCTAAAATTAAAACATCATTAGTTCAGCTAGCCTCCATAACAACTTGTGAGTCTTGGATGACCCTACTTCTGTCATCTTCACCGTTATACTTAAACCCTTTCTCATCTAATATTCATATAGACAGAAGGTTATGTTTAAGTTCAGGGACATACCTCATTCCATTCACAATACAATAATTTTCATTCCCCTACATGACCTTACCACCTTAAAACACTCTTAGGTCTTCAAAATAATATTTTCTTGGAAGTCATATGGAATGACGCTCCCGACCGAGAACCTACTTTGTATTGTACCTACAAGAAAAACCCCATTAAAGCATCATTATATCCATAATAATCCGTAAACATTCCAGTATTCTCGACTTCACGCTTATGATAAATATTTGACGTCCTCTCTTCGAGGTTGTTCCAATTGATATATCTATCTTTATTCTATAAAAACGTTTTATCCTACAACCAACACCCTAGTTGTTTCAATATCTCTATCGAGGACTTCCTCTCATACTCAGTCTTAGAATGTTAGGATCACTCTTCAGAACTGTCTTCATTTAAAATCCTTCGAGTTCAAAATACTCTTAACTTCGTCCATCATGCAAGAATATTAAATTTCTAGAGCATGATGTCAATAAAGTACTCATACACTTCTGACATAGTGCACAATAGGATTATAGCTTGATCATCATCACCTACCATGACACCAACAATATTCAAATCAAGAATAATTATATTATAATTGTTCAAGTATTTTTGGATCTTCTTGCTACCATCCATTAACAACGTATACAACTTCTTTTTAAGGTACAACCTATTTTTGAGATACTTCTTCATATAATTACCTTCTAGTTTATTATAAATCATTATGCCTGAAGACTCTCCAGACACCTCGGAAAGCACTTCGTCCCGCAATCATAAGATCAGAGCACTATGGACCTTAGACAACACTTTGACAAAATGTCAAACTTCATCGAATTCATCTTTATATTTGTGTTTGATTTTTTCAGTGAGAACCAAGACTCTGCACTCAAGGTCTGGAACGATCTTTTATCTTTTACCCTATCTTTATCATTAGCAACTAATATGGTTAACAAATATCTACGCTCATCGCACCATTTGTTAGGAAAATAATATATATTCAAACAAGTCTAGCATTGGCCGAAACTTAGCCAATGACAGTCGAAGCAATAATAACAGTTGGTGAGTTAAGAGGCTTAATGAGGTAACCAGAGCTTCGACACTTTACCTTTTTAAGTAAAAAAATTAAAAAGAACAAATATAAATTAAATCAGACACACAACAAGAGATCTAACATGGTTTGAATCGTGAAAAAAACAACCATTATTATTTCCTTCTCCTCCCGACGTTTCTTATCCGTGATTTTTCAAACTTTCTCTATTCTCAGCCTATGATTTTCATGTAAATGAAGTTCTGGCTACTGTTCGTAACCTCATGGAGTAAGTCACCTTCATCGTCGTGGAGGAACCTTTTTGGGGTTCTCATATCTAAATCTAACTTTTGGCAGTGGTAGTTTGTAGTTCTGGTGTAGTCTCATATATTCACTTGTAGTTTTGTGTATTCCAAAATTTAATAAAAGTTTTTTTATTATCTTTGTAATATCTTTCAGTTGTATTTAGATGTCCAGATATTTTCCGATTGTATTTAGATGCTTTCAAAATATTCTCCATAACACTAAAAACTTTATTTATTATATATTTAATATTTAAATAAACTATAAATAAGAATAAACTAAGACCTGAACTGTTTGGTTAAATACTTTTATAAACTAGTAATTCAAAAAAGGGTATGGCTATATATACCCAAAACGAGTTTAAGTATACCCAATTTTGAGTATACCCAAATGTGATCTAAGTATACCCAATTTTTTCCAAAAATGCCCTTTTGTGGGTATATAAGCCATTTTTTTTTACTAACTTCATCCACTCCACTTTCTCTCACTTCACTCATACCTCTCACTTCTCTCTAGAATTTCACCTCACTTATCTCTCTTTTTTTCCGGCGAACCACCACCACCACCACCACTCTTCCTCCTCCTCCTTCATTATGGTCAAGAACAAAAACCCTCCGCCGCCTCCTACGTAAGTCCTCAAATTCATTTTGTTACTTAATTTTGTTAGATTTAGGTATGAATTTTAGTTTTTAGGGTTGAATTTTGTGTTTAGGATAGAATTAGGTAGAGAATTAGGGTTTAAGGGTAGGATTAGGATGAATTTTGGGGCCATTTTCCAGCCAACTCGCCGGCTGGAAAATGGCCGGTGCCGCACCGGTGGTGCGCCTTGGGCAGCACCATCGGTGCGTGATGGTGTGCCGAGCGGCACAATAACCTGTGTCGCTCGGTACACAGTGCCGCAACCGAGCGGCACACGGCACCCGTGCCGCTCGGTTCGTCCTCTTTGGTACCTATGGTACCCGAATTTTTTTTTAAAAAAACTCTAATTTTTGGGTTTCTAAAGTTCTGGTTTGGTACTTTTTAAAAAAACTTCAAATTTCACCATACGTATAGGAGTGTTGTTGATTTAAATTTTATATGTTAGTGTTATTAATTTCTTTCTTTGTTTTGTATTTTTGTAGGTCAGACGCAGTGGAGGAGCGACGTCTTCCACGATCCAGGGCGTACCCCCCTGGGTCACGTCCACCACCGCCAGGCAAGAGTATTAAGACTGCTCGCGCGGTTGAGGATGAGCGGGTCCGCGATGCCAAGCGCGGACGAGATACTCCTGATGACTCTCAGACTATTCGTCTTCGGGAGGAGGAGGAACGGATACGGACTGATCGGTCTTTGCGCCGAATCAAGCATGGCCAGAGGAAGGAAAAGGCCATAGTTTCTGAGGCGATTGATATCAGATGTGGAGGGTCCTCACGACGAGAGACGTCGTCATCGCATACACATAGATCACCACCTCCCACTGCTAGTGATCCACCACCTCCCTCACCTTCTCGTAGAGGTGCGTCCCCTGTGCATACTATTACGCATCCACCACCTGTTAGCGACAGGGTGGATGCCACTGGGGACCCTGAGCAGGACACGATTGACGAGGAGCACATAGATGCCATCCACGCCGAGGAGCAGCGAAAGACGTTTGCATTTCTGAAATGCAACAAGATCCCTCTATTTCCTGACTACAAGGAGCATGAGGCGTACCACGTCTTCATCGGACAGGTAAGTACCTAATTATTAAACGTCTAATCTATGGTTTTGCTATTATTATGTTCTGACTTTGTTTTTAATTTATAGGGTCGCACTACACTGGGCGTACAGGCACATTATAATATGCTACGTATGTGGGACTTGACTGCTCAGCCAGATGTGCAGCGATTTTTGGCGCGGACTCCTTTTGGTCCTCTTATAGCCCACCTGCCTCAGTACTTCACACATTCCGTCTTAGACGAGGTTTTTGTTGAGCGTTGGCATCAGGAGACCAACACTTTCCATTTCTCATTTGGAGAGATGACGATTACGCTCAATGATGTCAGCTGCATTACAGGTCTCCCTGTAGTTGGTCGGACACTTGATGTAGTCACGGCTCCACGTGACGAGGCATACAGCTACTACGCTAGTATGTTAGGTCTGACAGTGGATGAGGTCCGCACAGAGATACAGTCCACCAGAGGCGTTGGCTTCAAGATAAAGTGGCTGAGGGAGACTTTCACCAGGGGGCGCTACATCGAGCAGACTGATGATGAGACTATCCGCCAGGTATCACGAGCATACCTTATGTTCTTATTTGGTTGCACTATTTTTGCGGATACTAGTCAGAAGAGTGTGAAGGCTGACTACTTGTACGGGTTAGCCAATATGGACTCTGGGTTGTGGGATATAGCGTGGGGTACGAGTGCATTGGCATTCCTGTTCCGTGGGTTGGGTGATGCTTCGAAAGCATCGAAACATAACCTTTATGGTTTTGTAGCTATGCTTGATTGTTGGATCTATGACCACTTCCCAGCGTTTAGTGCCTCAGAGAATGCTGACCACGTATCGAGGCAGCCTAGGATTGTGAAGTGGCTGCCGAAGCGGATTGTTGGGCAAAACATCCGCCCCAAATCGGTCATTCGTACTCTCCTTGCTGATCAGAAGGAGTCAGATGTAAGTTGGTAAATATTTGTTTTACATTACAATATTGATATTAAGTGTTAGGATTTTAATTCAATCTATTATTTTTAATGTTTTGTAACAGGTGCTATTTGAGCCATACGAGGACATTAGAGTCTAGTTTCCAGTCCAGGAGATCCGCACTATTGTTTATCCTTTGCGGATGATGAGCACGGTCGAGGGCTACATGCCTGATCGGGTTATGCGCCAGTTCGGACGGGTTCAGGATGAGCCCCAACTCCCACTTGTACTTCGACCTGGTTACAAGAAAGGAGATCTGGCCAGGTACACGTGGCGGGAGAGCGCATGGCTAGATTGGCGTCGGAACTTGCTTGCTGAGGATCGTTTGACAGTTACCATTGCCACATATAGACAGTCAGCGACGAATACCTACTGAAGGTACCTGGCTGACTATGGTTGGCATACTATCACTCCCCCACCGCGTACCACGGACGATAGACTTTTAGACGCCGTTCGCTCCATTGTTACTATGCCTGTCGAGCGTGGGGAGGCGGGTGCGCTGAGGTGGAGAGATCAGGTCCTGCAGCTATTCTCTCCATGGTTGTTCGTCCTCATCATCGGACTTGTTCTAGCGTTGTTATGATCTTTCATTCATGTGGACTTCTTAGTTGTTTCATTATCTTGTTTTGTATTATGACTTATGACATCTACTTTGTAATACGACTTATGACTTCTACTATCTACGGCTTTCTACCTTCGTTCTTAGAATATGTTGTTCTTGCTTGTTTGTGATGTTTTATTTTAGTTATGAAATGATTATTGGCTTATCGTTATTAGTCGGTACACAGAATGAATAAATGCAATAATAGAGAAAATACCAAAAGAACCAAAACGATGTAGTAAAACAAAGTTCTAAACAACATAAATCCTCACAAATGACGTAAAGCGACCAAGAGACACAGAAGAGTTTGAAACAATAAACCCGAACGAAACACATACACCTACTAAACAAACTCGTCAAGATTAGTTACTTCTGGGAATGAACTAACTGGCTTTCTACCTTCGAGTTCCGTATATTTCTGGCAGCGACCAACTAATGGTAGCTCCAAATGCGTAGCCTCTTCGCTCTTCAACTTCTGCCACGTAGGATGTATGCGTGCGCAAGGGCAAAGGGGCTTGATTGATAACTGTTTCATAGGTACTTAAATTAGAATCAACAATTGAGTTATATAGTGGTGAGGAAAAACATAACCATATATCGAATGACTTACATTGACAAAGTGGTTAGAATCGACGAATCCAAACCCAATCTCACGTCTTTGGGCCATAATGGGAGGCTTACCGTGCAGAGGTAAAAAAGTATGACTACAGTTGTGATTCCCTACGAGTGACACAAAATGAACAATGCATTCGAACTTGGTTGCAATCGCAATACCCATCTCAGGCATTGTCATCCAATATTTGGGTGATGCTGGTGTCTCGTAGTAGTTTATACTTTCTGCAACCTTCAGGTAATCCTCTTTACCGTCATAAATCTTGCTGTATGTGTCGTAGTTTTCCATTAGCTCATCGTATATTGCCTTCCGAACACCTCGCCATCCTTCTTCATGACCATACAACCCGAATGAAACTGCTCTGTATCCACAATGTCCATCTGGCTTAACATCATTAATACCCGATATAAAAGGGTTGAAGTGAATCGGAAACCAACGCAAAAAACCTTTCGGGTCATGTACTAGTTCTGTGACTCGATCAATGGACGGTTGTACGATGTTGCTACCTAGCGAGGCAATGGAAGAGGTACGAGTACGAGTACGAGGTACTCTAGGCACATCTTTCCGAATCGTTGATTCACTACCAACTGCTTTACTCTTTTTAACTTTTGTTGGTTTTAAAGACTGCATGACTGCGTCATGACTAGCTTCATCCTCTTTCAGCGGGTACTCCCATCCGCTCATGTCCCGTTTAGTGGACGATGTATCAACCACTAACTTTCTTTTCACCTGTGGGCGGCCTCGGTGTTTCTGCTTCTCCAATGGCTCTAGCAATGACGATGTTTCAGGGTAAACAACTTCAAACCATTTCTTGTAAATATGTTTGATACGGCTTTCATCTTTCGTATCCATAACATCGTTAACTAGCTTTAGCAGATCATCTTTGAGAATTTCCATGGTCGTACGGAAAGTACGAGGCATTATTTCTAACCTTGTCCAGTGGACGTGAAAAGCATCTAGAGAGGCAGACATTCCACCTTCACGCCACTTGCGGACCTGGTGATAGCAAGGTATACCATGGGTAGATTTTACAGCGCATATACACTCGCCAGTGTCTTTAACATCCGGCCCATCTTCAATAGCGACCATCTTGGTATCTTCGGCCTTCTCTACTTCCTCGAAAAATAGTTCTAAAGCCACGTGGGAAACCTGGCCTCGAATCTCATCAAACAGTTTATCCGCGAACTTATGCAGTGCTATGTAACGACTTTTCTCGAACGACGCCCTGATGGCAGCATGTTGGATTTCAACAAGCGAATGAACCCTGCCCCAAAATAACTCGAAGTTTAATTTGCTCGTACGTATGTAACGCTTTAGGTTAGAATGAGCACTCTCGACGCGGTTTGTTGTGCAATGTCCCAAATGCATGTTTTTGTTCGTCTTCCAAACAACAAATTTGTCCATGTACTTATCGAGCCACGATTTTTCAGTGTATTCAATTGCTTTAGGGTAAGCTTTGTACTTCAATAGCATCTCCCGTCTGGCGTGATCGAATTCAATCTCTGATTTACTATACGCAATCTTCTGCCAAGCACTAACAAATTCTTTATGATCACTTTTCTCGCGGAAGTGCTCTCTTGTTTGCCCTAGAACATTTTGGTTAACGTGCCAGCGACATAACATATGCGTTGTCTTTGGGAATACCACTCCTATAGCATTCATCAATGCTAAATCTCTGTCGGTTAGGATGACCCGCGGTTCTTCAATTCCATGAACGGAAATCAACGATTTCAAACACTCTAATACCCATTTGAAGTTGTTTAACTTCTCCCCCGACATGAAGGCAAATGCCGCGCAGAAAGTCAATCCAGTACACGTCACACCGACTATCTCGAAAAATGGCATACCATATCGTATCACTTTACATGTACTATCCATAATCAAAACTATAGGAAATGTGCGCAAAAGGTCAACACTGACAGGATGGGGAAAAAACAAATCTGTAATGATTTGTCCATCGTCTTCACCAGATTTATGCCATTCATAATAATTGTGTGACTTAAGCTCACCCCACAAGAACTGAAGTTGTGACCTACCCGCCTTCTTTAGAACCCGATTTTTTTGTCGTGCATTGTAGATCGTCCGCATGGTAGAAACATTCTCTTCGTTCAATTTCTTCACACCATTCAGTATATCTCTGGGGTTAGTACCAATGAAGGTCGCTCGTTCAACATACTCCATCTCTTCATCATTCAAACGGCCAGCAAAAGAATGACCATCTAGATGTATAGAAGTGTCATGGTTATGAGTACCACATTTTACTTCTAACTTCCATTGATCTGGGGCAACCATTGACCCGAGAAGCTCAAATGGGCAGCCAATCTTTTTCGTTCCTGTAGACTTCCGTTTGCGGTCTTTTTCTGCAACCCTTGGAATATATTTCCCCCCCCCCCTCTCACACTGGAAATAAACTCTCGGGTTTTTTCTGCTGTTTACTTTGTCGCGCCAACTTATGTTGATAACCATACCATAAAGTTTTCCGATCTTCGTAACCCATTTCACCAACGCGTCGTGTGTGTAGAACTCGGTAGTGAAGAACAAATGACTATAATCGGTAGCGGAAGGTGCATCAGTCCCACTTGCGACATCCGTCCCCTGTTACACAACAAAAAAGCACAATAAACATTCAAGTATAGTTAACAACATAAAAAAATCAGGCTTTTTTTCGAAAAAAAATGCGCAAATCCAAGGTTCTGAGGCCTAAAACCATTGGTTCTAGGCCTCAGAACCGGCCGGACAAGGCCATCAGCACTACCGGTGCTGAGGCCATGAACCGGTGGTGCTGGGGCCTCAGAACCGAGCGGACTGAGGCCCCAGGTCCACCGGTACTTGGCCTCAGCACCGGTGGTGCTGGGGCTGTGGAACCGGCCGGCTGCGTGGCCATGCACCATCGGTTCCAGCACATGGAACCGATGGTGCATGGCCAGCCGGGTTATTCAATACCTTCGCCGGCGACGGTGGTGGCGGTTCCGGCGACCATGGCTCCTTCTCCGGCGACTCAATCTCGTTTTCCGGCGAAAATTCATCATTCCTTCTCTCCAGCGACATCAACTCCTCCACGCTGATCCCTAATTCTGCTTCCGACATGATCGATTTTGTGTTTTAGTTTGAATGTTCTTGATTTTCTTAAGAAGTGTGAATTAGATTTCAAAATTTTTAAGAAACTATACTATTTGGATAGTAAATTCAGCAAAGAAGAGTGTTTGTTTGGGTATACATAGCGAAATAGGACTTTTGGTGAATTGGGTATACTCAGGATACACTTAGTAGTTTTTTTTTACTTAATGGCAGTTTTGATATTAATTTTCTGATGGAGGGTAAAAATGTCCAAAAAAAGTCAATCCAAAGTCAACTGTTGTTTTTGGGTATACTTAAACCCGTTTTGGGTATATATAGCCATACCCTTCAAAAAATCTAAAATTCACAAGTGATGTGTATAATAATTAAAGGATGACTTTCATGGAATATTGTTTCCCATTTCTCCTTTAAAAAAACAGAAATTGTCACCCACATCTCGGGTCCACTTCTCTTTTTGTCTAAAGAGAAAAAAAGAAAAAAGAATCCCCACACATCATTGCCTCACCGTCTTTGCTCCGCATATAAGAGAGGAAGAAATGGGCATTACTACTTGTTCAGAGTTTTTCATTGTGGTCTTCACCTACAAGCTACAATGAAGAAACTTCTTATCACCGTAGAGAGAGAGCAGTTGTGAAGAATAAACTTCATCCCATAGAGGACCCCCAATCCCACATTGCTAACAAGGACCATAAAAAGAGTGTATATAAGTGTGAGCCCACCTCAACTAGCAAGAGGCCTTTTGGGAGTACACCCAAGAGCAAACCCGTGCGCGCCTACGAGCGCAAAGCGGACAATATCTCGCTAGTTCGTGAGGTCGGGTCACACGCTCACACACCAATTCTAACATGGTATCAGAGCAATATAAGGCTTAACCGCCAAGTCCAGCAAATTACTGGGATAAAGTTGCAAATTACTGGGATAAAGTTTAAGGCTTAACCGCCGAAGTCCAGCAAATTACTGGGATAAAAAGTTTAAGGCTTAACCGCCGAAGTCCAGCAAATTACTGGGATAAAGTTTAAGGGGGAATGTGAAGAATAAACTTCATCCCATAGAGGACCCCCAATCCCACATTGCTAACAAGGACCATAAAAAGAGTGTATATAAGTGTGAGCCCACCTCAACTAGCAAGAGGCCTTTTGGGACGAGCGCAAAGCGGACAATATCTCGCTAGTTCGTGAGGTCGGGTCACACGCTCACACACCAATTCTAACAGCAGTGCAATCTGCACGGCCAGTAAGTTGTTAACAATTATTTTTTTGTGTGCAAATACAAACACTAGTTTCAATTTGAAGTTTAATATATAAAACATGTTTGATTGTCTTAAAAACAGAGAAGGGTTCGATCCCATTCAGCGCAGAATTATCCGAGCGTGTTAAGACATATCACTGTTTTGATGTATTTTATGTTTTTGTTGTAGACTGTTATTTTATTTTTAGTATTCGTCTCAATCTTGTCTAAACTACTTATGAATGATGGATGTTCCGTTTAAATCCCTAGAAAGAATAGCGAATACACACTTCTGGCTGTTTTGAAGTTTCGGAATTCCATAAAAGTAAATAAAAATAAAGATCAGCTTAAAAGAAAAGAAAAAGAAATGGATGATATTTTTTTTATCTCGAAACAAAAGTTATAGTTAATAATGTTATTGGTTTGTTTTTTAAACTATAGTTTAAACAGGTTTAATAAAAACAAGATTAACATAAGAAAAACTAGTTGGTACCTATTTTTTTATTGAATATTGCAGAAAAAATAATACCACATTTGTAGAATCAGATTGCATCGCAAAACACAGTCAAAAGAAGAAAATGTTGGATTTTGCAAAACACACAATTTAAAGGTCTATATTTCTCATTAAAAATAATAATTAAAATAGGAAGAAGATTAATATGTTTTTCAATAATCAAGTTAAACGGTATAGATGTAAAATTAAATTATAGATAGATTATTTTCCAAATATTTACTGTGTAACTAATATTTATATAAAGAAAATCGATGATATATATAATAGCATTTATTAATCTAACTTAAAATCATTAAAAGGTTATTATATTTAACTAGTTATATATATAATGTTTAGGTATAATTTAACTTACTAATGAAATATACATTCAAATTGTATATTACGACCTCTCAATTCGATAATTGCATGTAATAAATATATCTTTAAAGAGTAAACTAAAAAAGGTTATTGTATTGCTAAGTAATCTATAATCCTTTCTCATTTTAGAAAATAATTGAAAAGATGTTTACCATTTAATGCGTAATTCTTTTTCAAGTAATTATTTTACCAACTATCAGCAAAATTAACACAGATTTCTTGTGGTATGTAGCATACAAAACACCATATAGTCACATGATATTGATTTCTAATTTGTTATATTGGGCTTGATTAACATCAATTTCGTACATCTCTATCACACACACATATATATAATGTAAGGCATAAAATGTGTCGAAATCCTATTTGATTGCATGCTTATTGAATATGGATTTTAACCGAATATGAACATGTAAATTTAAGATTGTGTAATTCAAATCTTAAGTGTAGGGACATAAAGCTAGAAGTCTACAGTAGTTATGGCCTAAGTTCGTACCTACAAATATTACGAGATGCTCATCCTCTCGGAGTCATTATATTATTGAACAAAATCTCTCTCTCTCTCTCTCTCTCTCTCTCTCTCTCTCTCTCCCCCTCTCTCTCTCCCTCTCTCTCCCCCTCTCTCTCCCCCCTCTCTCTCTCTCTCTCTCTCTCTCTCTCTCTCTCTCTCTCTCTCTCTCTCTCTCTCTCTCTCTCTCTCTCTCTCTCTCCTCTCTCTCTCTCTCTCTCTCTCTCTCTCTCTCTCTCTCTCTCTCTCTCTCTCTCTCTCTCTCTCTCTCTCTCTCTCTCTCATATATATATATATATATATATATATATATATATATATATATACATTATCTTTTGCCTAAAACCTCTCTAGAACCACCACTAAAGCCTTTAGTCGACGCATAAAGTTCTGCTTTTTGATCATATATCTCCCTTTCATATTTTGCCTTCACCAGAATACCTTGTAAACTAACATTACCAAATCATTGTAATTACTATAAATTTAAGAAAATTGAGTTGCACGTAAACCTACTTTCGACATCAGTTCCTTATATTTCTATGTGTACAAATAGAACTATATTATTCGTTTAATTATTTAACCAATATTATCCAATATTATTACTTTAACCTAAGTATTCACTCATTTCTATATATATACCAATCTAAAATCTCTTATAGCTCAATTTACAAACTTTCGAAAAAACCTTATTTCTTAGATCTACAATATATAATCGAATCTGATTGAAGTCACATGTTTGGTCAAAGTTGTCGACATAGCAAAGAAAACAATGATGGATGAAGGAACATCATTTATTGATGAATTAGTATGCAAAATATAATATATGTACGATATGAATCATGTCTAACATATATCGTTGGCATGGCGAAGAAAAGACGATATTATGAGGGAATATTGTGACCTCCATTACAATTCCAGACAAGAGGCATTCGAGATGTTAAATTTATGTATTATCATGACCTTGGCTAAAAAATAGTGAACGAGATCATTATTGAAAATAGATTAGAAAGAGTGTATATTAATGTTTAAAATAGACTTGTAAGGTAGCAATGATAGAACGTTTTCTAAAGTTATGTGCTATTTATATTTGGTATTTTAGATTTTCATGTTATGTTCATAAAATACCGTATTTGTTTCCTTACGTTGTTTTTAGTTTTAAAAGAGTGACTTTTTTTTTCTATGTAAATACTAATATTTTAAATTTGAAGCAAAAAATTGTATTTTATGGTATTGACAGGGGAAAGAAGGGTGGATCGCCTTCCGTGTATGATTTTAAAACTCTTTTGAAACATGTCCCTATTTTTATGTAATTTCACTTGTAGGCTGATATTTTTTATTTAGTGTAATGTTTTGTTTATGTTTAATGATTTTCCAAGTACTAGCTGTAGTTGGTTATCCATAACTTTTTTGTCTGCTTTGACAACTTAGTTATCATATCTTTCAAAAATGTTGTTTTTTGTTATTGCTTGTTGAAATATGTAGTTGGACCATCAATGATATATTTTGTGTATTAATTAAATATGTGAATAAACCAATATTTAAGTGATATATTTATAAAAATACAACCAAAATATTTACAACATGTTCTAACCTATTTTTGTTTTGTTTTATATGAATTAGTATCATACTTGTTACGACAGAGAGAAATTGCTTTTATATATATATATATATATATATATTATTTGCAACAATAAGAATATTTAATTTCACATGTGGTCAAAGAATTTGTCGTATCATAAAGAATTGCATATACATTTTCACAGTATTAGACCAGGTAATGAAAATTCAAAAACAAAATCTTCCCAGTCTTTGCAAAATTCATAACATATTTTACAATATTGATTGGCGAGTTGTCATACTTATTTTTTCACATTGACGACGAATAAAACTATCTCGTGAACGTAATAGCGAATTACTTTAGGTAATTCCAACAACTGGTGTATTGGTTTTATTATGACACTTTTGATGTTTTTGTGTCGTGGTAGCAAAATTTACGTGAAATATTGATTTTAGATGCTTGTTCTTATTGTTTTTTGACCTAAACCATGATTGCGAAAATCTATGACAATGCTTGCAAAATCTAACGTAATTTACGTAAAAAACCTTATATAATTTATATGTGAAAAATTGAGTACTTATGATGCGAAATGTAACAAAATAATATATATAAACTTTAACTTACGTATTTTACCATGGTAGTGACAAATAAAACTGACTATGTTGTCCATTCAATGATGAATTAAGTTCGGTCATTCCAACCACTGATCTATTAGTTTTGTTATGATTTATTTGTTATTTTCTTATCGTGCGAGCAATATTTACATGAAATATTGACTTTATATGCGTGTTCTTATTGTTTTCTAATATACACCATAAATATTAAATTATATGTTAAGGATTGCAACATATAATGTAATATACGAGCAAAACCGTATATAATTGATATGCAAAACCTGTATTATATTAACTATGAAACAACCAAGAAATGATGTTTGCAAAAATGCTTCATTTCTTAGGAAAAAAATATAAACAATTAATATTGTTTAAAAGAATACAATTTTTATTTATGGATCCCTTTCTTTGAAGACATTTCAACCATTAGGTCTACATCCATTTTTTGATAATCGATGTCTATAATAGGAGAAAACAAATAGAAATTAGTCGTCAAGATAAGTATAAATAATAATTAATTAGATAATAACAATTTAACATATCATTGCATGACTCAATATGTAAATTATCTTGGTAGAGTTTATAGTTTGAGGGTGTTGTAGATAAATGTAGATGTTTGGATCAATCACTTGTATACCAGAACCACTTGCCAAATTAAAAATATGGATGCTTGTGAAATAGTAACGAACATATACGAAACCGTAACGGATATACGTGAAGAACCTAAGAGAAAACTACTTGTGAAACATAACACACTGCAAGTGATCCAATTATATTAGACATTTAAAATGTTACGTTATAATTCAGCTCTTTCTTATTTTTTATCTTTAACATATTTGAGAAACTGATAAAACAATTATTTTTTGTACAAATGGATCCTCAATATTATTATATTCTTTTCACCTTAATAAGTTCTTGACATCATCTAGGATAATTAATTTTTTTTTGTTTTATTTTATATTGGTTAGTCAACTTCCACATCTTCTATTTGGTTCTCAAATCCTGCCATATCATACTCTGGACGTCCTTATTCTTGTTGTCCTTATGGACACATTGTGTCACATTATGACAATTCATCTTCCATTTTTCCTTTAAATATTGTCATGTCATATAGTTGTTATCCATCTTTTTGTTGTCTTTATGGACCTGTCACATCATATTCTGGAAATTTATCTTCCATTTGTTCTTCAAATATTGTCATGTCATATACTTGTCACTATTTTCGTTGTTGTCTGTGTGGGCATGTCATGTTATATTATGAAAACTTATTTTTCGTTTGTCCTTCAAACTTTGTCATGTCTTATTCTTCTCATTCTCTTGTGTCAACATCACCTTCAGCTAAGCCTTCTTCACTCGTAAATACCACTATTCTAGCATCATTAAGCTCTAGACTTGTATCAGAAACCTATATTCATTACATAAATCGTGAAATATAATATAATTGAGTTTGAAAAATGTGTTGCAAAACCTATGATTAAAAGTGTTATTTAACATTATATTAAAAATATGATGCAACATATTTAACTTATAGATGCTAAAATAATAACGACTGATTTATGTCCATACAGTATCACTTAAAAATTATGATATAGTTTGTTATGCGTATGTTGTATGTGTTTTGACGAATTTTCTTTACATGAGAAATGGTTATCCACTAAGTAAATAGTGTTATTACGTATTACTTAGAGTTAACTAAAATTTATTTTCTCAGTGTTTGTAGTATACTAGCCAGAAGTATCGGTACATAAATCAAATATTCTAAAGCCAAAGAATTACATCTTCAAGTTATGGCTAGAAAGGAATGTTATTGGGCACAAAAAATGGGGTAGATTGGATGAAATCAGAAGATAAAAACACTAAATGTTTTTAAAACTACATTAAAAAACAAAGAAAATAAATTATATCCATGAAATACTTGGAGAAAAATAAACGCATCACAAATCTAGTTGGAACTCAGAATTTTGTTGTAAACTACTTCACTTCCCTCTTAAGCGCACATTTTCAGTTAGGAATTTATAATTCATTCAGGACATTATACCTAAAGATGACAACTCCATGCTTCCGGCATCGAAGAACTATATTATGCAGTCAAAAGTTTAAAGCATAACAGTATAGCGTGGGTTGCTGGTTTTAATACTAAAATTTACATAGTAAGTTAGGACATTATCAGTAAAGACTTTTGTGAAGCTCTTATCTTTTTATTTCATAATCAGCAGGATCCACAAGCAATGTTTGCTACTGTTATTTTTCTAATTCCATCTAAATCATAGAGTTAATATAGACCAATAAGCCTATATATAATCCTAAAGAAGACTATCTCTCAGGGACTAAATGACAGGTTTGCCTTGATTCCACCTAAGCTTAATCAAATAAGCAAAATGGTTTTATAAAAATTAGAAATATACAAGACAATATTCTACTCACTCAAGAACTAGCATATCAAATCAACAAAAAAGTGAGAGGAGAAGGATGGGAACATATTTATCAAAATAGATACGAGTAAGGTTTATGATAGAATTTCATTCAATTTTTTTTACCAAATACTGGAAGCATTTGGTTTTGATCAAATATGGATTGGATGGATAAGAAAATGTATAAACTCAGTTGGTTTTAATATAATTATCAATGTCATACTTCATGGTTACTTTAAGTCATCAAATAGAGTAAGACAAGGTGACCCCATTTTACCTTGCTTGTTCATCTTGGTTGAAGAATATCTAATCAAAGGGCTCAAACTATGTTATATTAACTAATATGGTTTACAATATCAAACAAGGAGTTCAATGATCATATGTTGTCTTAAATTTGTAGATGACCTCTCTTTTTTCACTAATGAAGCCTCCCATAACATTAGCCAAATCTGTAACTTCCTACAAAAATATGCAATGTGTTCATGATAATTGATTAACAACGATAAAACCCAATTTATCACTCCAATCAAAATAACTCAAACAAGTGTAAATATACTGAAAAGAATCACATAATTTTATCATGGTAGCCTGCCAATAAGTCACATTGGAATTCCAATACACGTTACCAAGTCAACCTCTGTCTTTGAAAAATTGGTGAATTAAATTAGATCTAAAATACAAGAATGAGACTGCAAACTCTTGTCATTTGGAGGTAGACTAACACTGATACAGACAAATTTAATGACAATCTCGATATATTATCTTCAAAACAATATTTTAACTAAGTCTACAATTAACATAATTGTACAAATCTGTAATAAATTTTTTGGGGCATGTCAAATGATAAGAAAACTTGTCATTGGTCTAATGAGAAAATCGTGTGCATCATTTATAAAAGTTTGAGAAATAGTGAATTTGTAGAGTAATTAAATGAAGAAAAGAAAGAGTGGACATATTAGAATTAAAAAAAATTAATTGAATGATCATTATGGATTGTGTAAATTACTTTCACTCACTACATAAAGTAACAAATAAACTTTAATATAGTATCATGTCTAACACAAGAATAAACATATCGGTTTAGAAAAATACTCTCTCATATCCCTTCATCACTTCATACAGATTCACGAGATCATCTGTATTAATGTCGGTAATTCCTTATCCTTTAGGAATTGTATAGACTGCAACTAGTAAGCTGTAGGAAGACTACAACGTATTTCACACCAGTCTCAACTTCTGATACACATCATTTTTGTTCCTCAGTATTTTCAATAGCATGAATCAAAATGAAAATTGGTTACTCTTTTCATATTTTAGTATCTCTTGTTATAAACATGAGTACTTATGATCGTCGGGATGGTCCAGGGTTTATGACCCTGATGATTTAAGAATAAAAACAATCTGATAACTATATGTTTTAAGATAAAGACCATTCCATTGAGTCTCCTAATAAATTGATTTTTTTAATCGATTCAGTTTATGAGAAAACCCTTTGGATTTTATTTTCATATTTTGAGACCTAATGCGTGTTTAGATTCTATAGAACATAGAACCATATGTCTAGGATTGAATGATGTGATTAAGAGGACATAATTGAATATGTGTTTATGTTTTTTTATTGTATGATCAATTTTGGAACATTCATGACAAAACTCTAATTCAAACAAATTAGTAGCTTTATACTCTATCTCGCGCGTTTTAGTTGTTAAAGTAGTTTTCGCGAGTTGTAGCCTACAACACCCTACAACTCGCGCGATGTTGTTATTTTTTTTAATTGAATTTAATAATGAAGCGATATAGGTTTGCCCCTGGAGGAGCTAACGCGAGTCATATAGAAGGTTGACGTTTCGCGCGACTCAAATCTTCATTTTTACTACGCGAGTCATATAGAAGGTAACTAGAATTTATATCGCGCAAATGCATAACGTAATATATTATTTCTTGTTATCTAACGCGATTCACATCTCGGTGTCTCGCGAGTTACAGTAGATACGAAAACGCGAGTCACCCTAGCAGTTAACATCCCAAGTCACGCTTGGACAAACGCGATTTGGGGCAGCATCCTCACCTAGCCTAATTCCGTTTATCATTTGCAGCCTACTAGATGTCTAAGCAAAAAGTTTGTATTTTTAAATATTTGAAGCATACCTCAATCGTTCTTTTTAGCGCGTTTGAAAACTTTGAATCTGTTGAAAAATATATTGAAGGTAGATGGGATGATCTGGTTAAGGGTTGCCACACTATTTCCTACTCCTGTGGCGGTGAAAATTACTGCTTGTTTACAAACAAGACTGATTTCATTGGTTTAACTATTTATCTTGATGTGGAGCGTCTGAAAAGCGACAGCTTCTTTATAGAAAAACGAGTAGTTAAAATAGATGCGCATGACATTGGTAAACAGCCTACCGTAAGCTTTGTAGAACCCCGTGATGATCATTTACTAAGTGGGTAGAGTAGTAATGGTTTAATCGGTTCCCAGCATAAAAAAGACATCTTGCCACTACGGGTTAGGTTGATGCTATAACAGGAGTTGGTCAGACATTTGTTGATGGTGCCTCCGGTTTAAGGTTATCTTTATACCGATATGCTTTAGAGCTAGGTTTTGCTGTCAAGTATATGCATAATACATCCACTAAGATCACTTCTTACTGTGTCAACAAAAAGTCAGGTTGCAAATGTCGACTGTATGCATCAATAGATTCTAGCACTGGTTTCATGATGATCAAGCGCTTTGCCAACACCCATTCATGTAGCCCGGTATTTTCCAAGAAAAAAAATAGGCATTTGACGTCCGATTTGATCGCGGATGAAATACATGAATCAATTAGGACAAGTCATTCTTTAACAGCAAAAACTATTCAGTCTTCTGTCAAACAAGACTATGGTTTAGATATTTCCTACCGTTTATCGTGGAATGCGTTAGAGAAGGCGAAGAGGGAAGTTTTTTGAGACAGTAATACTTCGTTTGGGTTGCTGAATGCATATTTTAGAAGATTAAAATGTAGAGATATTACTACCGATTGTCATTTGGAGGTTGGTTTTCGGAATGTCTTCAGGAGGTGTTTTGTGGCTTTCGAATCATGTATTCAAGGATTTCACTCATATCGACCATTGCTGTACATGGATGGTACCCATTTAAACGGAAAACATGGTGGTGTCTTGCTGTCTGCAGTGGCCAAGGACGGCAATAACGGTGTGTTTCCGACCTTCTTTTAAATGTAGATCTATATGCGTGGTAATAAGATAGAGTAATTCGTATTTCAGAATCCCGCTAAATAGCGCACATATTGCACGATTTGGCCTCACCCATTGTTAATGGTTCGCGATGTGCCGACTTTACCATCCTAAGCAGTTGCGCGATGCTTAGTTTGATTAAAGGTACACATAGCGCGATACACTATATATTATATGAAACATCACATGAGATAGTTATTGGATGACGATGCTAGTCACGTTGCACTTTCACAAGATGCGCGAGATAGTATTTTGATATGACGCTGGATACGTTATTTATTATATGAAACATCACGCGAGATAGTAGATGCATCATATCAATCGCGCCTTAATCAATTCATATATCCTTATATTAAACATATTTCCATATTGCAGGAATTTTTCCAGTTGCTTTTGGTATTTTCGGTGGTGAAGATTCTGATAACTGGATGTGGTTTATGGAATGTCTTAAACCTCATTTTTAAACCGTCAAATCACTTTTATTTCCGACAGACATTATGGTATTATTAATACTGTTTTCGTTGTTTACCCAAACTGCTTTCATGCCTACTGTATATATCATCTGCTTAATAATTTGAAAACAGCACTTGACTGCACCAACCGCGAGTTTAAGAAGAAAATGTTGAAGCGATTCAAAAGTTGTGCTTACGCTCCAACAGTTGAACTTTTTGATGAGAGACTTTCCAAGTTTTTAAGTAGAGCTGGTAAAAATGTTAAGACTTTCATCGAGAATTTACCTCCCGATAAGTACGCCCAGCCATTCGTGATTGGAAAACGTTACGGGGCGATGGCATCATCTGCTGCCGAATCCTTTAACGATTAGATTAAATATTTTTGCAATCTACCGATTGTTGAAATGATAGACAAGATAAGAGTTAGGCTAATGACTAAGATTTCTAGACGTTATTCAGAAGGGCTAAGCTTAAACAGTTTTTATGCCCCGAATATGAGAAGCAGTTGAAGGAGAAAGTTCAAATGGGTCGAACCTGGGTGGTATCTAAGTCTTCTGCAGGTTCATTCAAAGTTTATTCTGACCCAATTATGGTTGTCAACATACTTGATTTTAAGTGTTCATGTGGTTCATGGAAGTAAGAGTGTTTTCCATGTGCTCACTCATTGGCTGCAATAACATCCGTGAACGAAGATCCTATGACGTTGGTAGAACCATTCTACACTGTAAGTAATTATAGATCGACCTATTTGTTTAGTATACCTGCAATAACCGACTATGGTGAAAGTTCGTCATCTAACGAATCCGAAGGACTTGTTGTTCTACCTCCTAACGTAAAAAGGAGAGCTGGAAGGCTAACATGTGTTATAGTAGGCTATGATTTTGTTTCGGACTCTGATCTTAAGAGGACTTCCAATAGTCGCTACTATAGATTGGATTATATTATTGTTGTAGAGATACTCTGGTATTTTTTCAATCCTAATCCAGATTGATGTCATTAGGCTTTCATACTTTGGATTGAAATCAACAGTCCACTTTAGCTTGGCTTTCATACTTTGGATTTAACTAAATAGTCCATTTTAGCAGTCTCATTGATTTACTCACAACTGTCCAAAATTTTCTTGACCAGGTTTTACAAAGATTCCAAAAAAATATTATTGACCAGGTTTTGCAAAGATTCACATGTAAGTCAATATGTGTCTAGATTCCCATACAACAATTAGGGATGGCAATGGGTCGGGATGGGTGCGGGTATAGCTAAACCCGTAACCCATCTCGTCTATGTTTTTCCAAACCCATACCCTAACCCGTATCCGTCGGGTAGTAATATTGTTTTCCCACACCCAACCCGCCGGGTTCGGGTACCCATCCGCGGGTACCCATTGAATTTTTTTATTTTAATTAAATTTATAACGATATCTTGAATTTGAATTTATACTCATTCCACAAGTCTTGTATAAAAAAAGAAAATATATTACTTAAAAACAAATTAAGAAATTTAAATTTAATATTTACATCCAAAAATTTATTTTTGAAAATATACCCTATGTTAATAAGAAAATATTTTGTGAAAATATTTTGTTATCTATTCATAATTTATATATAGTTTTGGTATATGTTAGTAAATATTTTTCTTTTAATTTGATTAGAAACATTATTAGATCTTCTAGAATTTTATATTAATTCCAAAAATTAAAGCAAACATGTTTAAAAGTATAAATTTAAATATGTTAGTAAATATTTTTTAATTTAATTAATAATATTATTATTGGACATAAAAATTATTATTGGACATAAAAATGAAAATATTTTCAAAAGAGATATTGAAAAATCAAATTCAATATTTAAATGTAGAATGATATTTGTCAAAATATACTATAATCATTATAAGTATCAAATATTTTGTTTAAATGTAGAATGATATTTCGTTACGCATATAGAGTTTGATATTGATTTCTGGAAGCCATTGTTAGGCTTATAAGCCATTGTTAAGCAGTTTTGAAGGTCTATTCTGTGTTTTTTTTGTTTATAGAGAATCTTTTATGCACTTTGAAGGTTAATTTTCAGGAAGGAATTCAAGATTGTTGTAGGTAACCACTTTGATTGGATCAGATCTAGGTATTGAAAGGAAGAGGCTGGAAGATGAATACATGTAATATATACAATTATAAATAGTGATAAAAATAAAAATAAAATTTTATTATCAAACTACATAAAAAAGATAGATGAGAATATAATTGTTCATAATGCCAAAAGAAATGTGAAATTATCATGGACAATTTAGATTGCATTGATCTAGGTCGCGAAAACACAACACGTCATCGTATGAACAACAAAACACTTCAGGGTCATCTCTTGGGTCATCTCTTGGTGCACAGTTCCCTGTGTACCATTCAGTCTCAACACCTGTAGAAACAAATGGATATTTATTTACAATCATCAATCACACAAAAATTATTTTCATTCTAACGTTTTTTAAGATTTTAGATATGAAAAGCTATTGAATAAAAATTCAATATCAATTACATCAAATATTGAAATTGAAAACTAAGGGAACAAAATTGAAACACCTGTAGAAACAAAAAAACCAAACCAAACCATGGATATTTATTTACTATCATATATCACACAAAATTTATTTTCATTCTAACGTTTTAAAAGATTTTTCATATGAAAAGCTATCCAATAAAAAATCAATATCAATTACATCAAATATTAAAATTAAAGTTACAAAAAGGATAAAAAGAATAAAATTGAGAACTAAAGAACAAAATTGAAAACTTACCCTCACATTCATACATCTGAAATGAGATTGAAGAAAAAATTAGACAAAGCAAAGCGACATTGACAAGTATAGACTTTGTTTTGATATCCATAGTCTGTTTAGGGCGAAAACTATACATTATGTTCTGAAATATATATTGCGCTAAGAGGAGATCAAATATTATCTTTCAATTATATTTTACTAGCGAGAATAATATCTCTAGGGTGACTATGAATAGTTTTCAATTATAGTAGTATATATTTTTTTAATTTGGAAATTAATTATTTAAAATTGATTTTGAAGATTTTATTACATTTTTGTTATAAATTTTGACATGTAAATGTATTCTTGTGAAATATTTTCTAAATTAACAAAAATTATATTCTTCACAAATTTACAGATCTGTAAATTTATTGATAAAAAACATTTTTAATTGGTTGATTTTTTTATTTAATTTTGTGTAATTATTATTTTAATTACAAATGACATTTAGTTATTTTACTAATAAAAAGGATCAAAATAAGCATCAAATTACTAAAAAAAAAGATTGATTTATTATAGTATAGTAAGTTACTATGCAATTTCTTATAGTAACTGATAAAAAATTGCATAGTAACTTAATAAAACATATAAATAATATCAATTTCTTATAGTAACTGATAAAAAATTGCATAGTAACTTAATAAAACATATAAATAATATGTTTATATGTTACTATACTAGAATAAAACAGTGGGTATAATAATTCTTTTAAGTTAATTATTGGCGGATCTACGTTGGGACCAGGCGTAGCCCCCTACCTAAAATATATTATTTATAAAAACAATTAAGGTAGTAATTATTTAAATAATATTAAAATAAAAATTCTAAACCCCTTACCTAATATATATATATATATATATATATATATATATATATATATATATATATATATATATTTAATTTTTTAAGGTAATAATTATTTAAATAATATTAAAGTAAAAATTCTACGTCCTTACCTAAAATATATATTTTATAATTTTTTGAAGGTAATAATTATTTAAATAATATTAAAGTAAAAATTTAAGATAAAATAATTGTTTTTTAGAAATGTTTTCAATTTAAAGTCTGAAATAATGGTAGAAAATTTTTAATTTAAAAATTAGTATGTTGACTATTTTTAAGGAACTTTTTAGATTAAAAGTTTCGGTGGAAATTTTAATTTACAAAATCTTTGATTATGACTATTTTTAAGGAATAATTTAAGTTAGAAATCTTGAATATTTAAAAGAAAATTTTAAGTTGATATTTATAAATGGTTGGATGTAGTCTCGAGCATCTCAATTTCTATAATATCACATTTTGTAAGTATTCTCAATTTTTTTTCCATAATTTGTTTTGATTTTATATTGGTTTAATCTTTCTAATTGATTATGTTTTATCTCTTACTTTGATTTAAAAAAAGATAAAACAATTTATGAACGAGACGATATTTAAATCAAAGAAATTTAAGAAAAGACGATATTTAATTGATACATACCTTTGTTTTCTTTCGAATTTTTTATTATTATTTTCATCTTAAAACACTTGATAATCAATATTTTTTTCTGATCTAATTTAAGGTCACTTAGGAAAGTGAAAATACATTTACTTAATTTTAGATAACAAAGTTTTCTTTACTAAAGTATATTTTAAATAACCATTTTCATTTTATTTGTTTATATAAAAAAAAATAATTTTTAATCCGTTTAAAGACAAGGAAATATTTGTTAGTGTTTTTAAAATAAAATTATATATTTATAATATATATTATGTTTAATATAAATTTGATTTTAATTTTATATAATTTTTACATAAAATTTTGATTTTATCTATTTAAAAAATATCTTTATATAAAAATAATTAATTTATTTCCATCCATTTTTTGAAAAATATATTTTATACATTTTATTTTCATGTATCTTTTGAAATATCTTTTATATATATAAAATGATCTTGTTATATTTTATTTTTTTAAATATCTTTTAAAAATAATATATTAATATTTTCATTTATGTGTTAAAAATATCTTTTATACAACAAATTTTATTTAAAATATCTTTTTAAGATATTAAATTTGGTTTTGTTAAATTTTATTTTATTTTATATATCTTTTAAAAATAATATATTAAGATGTATTAAGATTTATTGTTAAATATATATTTATATGTAATAATATCATATTATAATAAGATATTTTTATTTGTAGACTTATAATATATAGTTATTTTGCTAAAACCCAAGAAATAGTGTTGGTTCTTAAGTAGCTCGAGTAATAATAATATGATTCATCCTAATCCGATTGCCTCTATATCAAGACCTAAGGATGATAGTGTAGAATTTCATTTGAATGAATATATAGTGAGTTATCCGGACTACGCCGACTTATTGAAAATTCTGATAGTAATGTTAGAGATAAAATTCGATGAGAATTCGACGAGAATTTTAGCCCTCTCTTATTTCAATTCCTAGATCTGATTAGTAACTGATCAAGAAATTGCATAGTACTTAAAAAAATCAAAAATAAAATGGTTTGTTCTCCTAAATCTATATACACATGATGAATATTGATGATTCAAGTCAACCGTGATGCTAGTGGTGGTATTATTATTATAAATAATAGAATTTATTATTATAAATAATAATAGGAAAATTGTATTAAAATACAAAAAGGTTAGTTTTCAAAAATAAAACTAGGAATAAATATATTAGATTTTATATGTTTCGGGTGTTGGAAGTCTAATTTGGGTTTATAATGGTCAACTGCATTATATTTTTTGTCCATGTGTTAGGGGATGAAACATTAGAAGTTAGCTAAAAACATTCTCTAATATTTGCAACAACTAAAAAACCACATGTTGATGTATAAAAAGTCTGATAAATTAGAAATCATAAGGTATTCTGACTTAGATTTTATCCGATCTGAGGATTCTCGATGGTCAACTTCAAGCATCATAATCTTCTTGGGATGAGGTGCAATATCATAGAAGAGTGTAAGACAAACACTAACTCCATCTTCCAGTATGAGTCATAGTCTATGACGTCAGAAGTTGTTGAATGTCTCGAGGCATCCAACCATGCATTTTTTACTATGAATTATTGTCACTAGACTAGAAAGGATAAAAGACCTGTAGACTATATCACCACAACTATTTGGAGGTCCAATATTTATACAAATCATGAGTTATAAGAATTAAGATGATCTTCTAAATAAAGAACCACATAATCTTTTGTATAATTACTTCAAAATTTTATTTTACCAAATATTATCTTTATTTTATGAAATATGTTAATGAATATTTCAAGTACATCTTTCTTTCGTGCCAAAATATTTTATTGAACACATCATTTGTGTGTGCTGTGTATTTACAGGTTTATTAGTTTTAGTCAAAGTTCGTATTAAGTTATATGAATTTTTGTATTGCGATAATTTTTTTATGTAACACTTAAAAAGTTCGTATTAGGTTATATGAATTTTTGTATTGCGATAATTTTTGTATGTAACACTTAATAATATATTTGTATAATTGAATTGCATATTGTTCTTATGTTATGCACCATGATAGATTAAGGTTACTTGTAAATATTGAGACGTCCATTTGCGGCGGCTTCTAATGTAGTGAAGCTGACTTTAGTCCTATGTTTTCAATGTTCATGTATGAGATTGTTAAGTTTTTCAGTGTATAAATAAAAATAAAGAACACACATTTTGGTGGATGCATCTTATAACATCGTATGATGGTTAAAGTGGAGATTTTAATAATCTCTCTATTAGGGTAAAGGGCCACAATCTGAATCATAGAGCTAATTATTTGTTTTACGGAAAGTTTCCAGACTAATGTTTAAGAACAAAATAAGTATGAGATTATGATTCCTAAGAATAACAGCATAACACATATTATCTTTCATTAAGAATATTCTTTTGATTTTGAATTTAAATTCGAATTAGAAAACTATATATAAAGAATGTTTTTATTTAAATAAAGTTAATATTTTCATTACACCAAGATTATTTTGGATACGAACTAAACAGAAAGTTTTCATTTAAGAACAAAATAAGTATGAGATTATGATTCTTAAGAATGATAATATAACATATTACATTTCATTAAGAGTATTGTTTTGATTCTGAGTTTAGATCCAAATTCGAACATTATATATAAAGATTTTTTTTGTTTAAATGAATTTAACATTTTTATTATTTCAAAGATAAAAACCGTAAAGTCAAAGATTAAGAGATCAAGTTTGACTTATCTTTGAGAATCATATCATCAAGTAAAAGATCTTGCAAAATTTTAGAAGCATCAAGCTTCCCATAACAAATCATTTAACAAGCAAGAAAATCAAAAAAATAAAAGTTTAAAAATGACTTTATCCTATAATATTTTCCGCATTTTATGGGTGCTTAAAATTAATGTAGAAATCTGATTATTTGCAATAGATATGATTATATTTGGACTATATAAATTTTTGAAATAAAATGATTATTATCCGAAGGATAATAGTTAAAATTTAAGGCGACTCTCTTATAAGTACCAACATTAGTTTAAATTCAACATTTAATATCAAATAATATCATCATCGGTTTTTTTATCAAAAAGTTATGAAAATACTATAATATTCCTTCCTTATAATATTATATAGTAAGTTGTATAAAAAGATGTTTTTTAAAGTCTATATCTTTCTAATTATATTTTTTTAAACAAAATCGCTATTGTCTTTATTTTTTTAAAATGAATCAAAGAAGTGGCGTGAATGATATGTTTTGAGAAATCATTAAGAAATATTAATTAATTTTAAATTAATATTGTTAAGAAATTAATATTATTAGAAAATTTAATACTGTTAATTAGCTATTATAAAAATTTAATAGTGGTAATTAGTAGTATTAAAAAATTAGTACCGTCAATTAATAGTATTAAAACAACAACACTCTTATTTAATAGTATTAAAATTTTATCCCTTGTATTAAAAATTTACCTTATATAAAAAATATTTGAATTTTGTTTACCATTTTACTTATTTAAAATCGAGGATTGTTCCAAATACATAAACAAATAATAAAACATATGTAAAGTAATAGTTAAGTTATCTATTAGTAAAACTATATTGTAATACTAGATTGATCAACTCATTTTTAAGGTATTAGGATTTATATTATAATATATGCACTAGAAAAAACAGTTTATACAAATATAAAAGATTTATTCTGCAACAATTTGTACGATATAATCATATACAAGTCCTGCGATATTGATCTACTCTATAAGCTGCCAAAATAACGTAATAGATGAGGCTAATATTTTTTTTATTCACAATTATATTGAATAGAATTGATTTTATAGTAAAAGGAGAGTTCCAAATGCATAAGCCATATTGGCACAGAACAAAGAGAAAACCTGAAATTTGCAACTATGTCGTGTGTACGGAGAATCCATTATGGAGATTCAAGAGCAAGCTCGAAAGTATCTTTATACTTTGTTTGAGAAAATGACTCATGAACACGTTGCACAACATGAGATATACGAAGCTCGTTTGAAAAAATAGCTCATGAACACGTTGCACAACCTGAGATATTAAAAGCTTGTATGAGGGATATCAAAATTAATACACTTTTTATTTGGAAACACCTTCACCATTACCCCTAACAAAGTCAATTTTCTACCACAAATATTAAGCAAAATTACAAATCTCACCTAAAACTTCATCTTCACGTTAATCTATTATAACAAGAACTATAAGCTTACATCAAAAGCCAACACATCATTAATCAACTCATTGTAATCTTTATTTTCAGTTGAATCGCTCTATTTATATTTTACCATGCTAATCCTTAGAGTTATTAATATATGAAAATATTGTATCATGTTTATGATAAAAAATTCAATCAAAAATCAATGATATTTTATTTTCAACCTATCAAATGGTGGTTTATAATCTCCATCAAGAAACAACCGGTGCTTAAATTTTGCGAAGGCGCAAGCATGATAAGATTGCTTTCAAAGAGAATTAAATGAGCTAGTGATTTTTCATCGTCATCTATCAAAGGTGATATATGGGTGTTCGTGTGTAACCAATAAAGTTGTGATGCGTTGGTTGTTTTTTAAATATTTTGTGGTGGACTAAAAACTGAATTACAGAGTAGAGAAAACTTGATGAGTAGTGAAGAACGATGTAGATTAGTATCACTAAATATTTTAGTTTATCGAAACTCACTCATTGGATCAACTCCATGCTGAAATTTAATCTAGTAAAGCCATACTTACCATTGATGAGTCCAGATATTTTCACCACTCACCGTGGAAACCGGACAGGGGAAATTCGGACATAAACCACCCACTGAACCATCCGAACTGGACTAAAGTATTAAAAGCTAATCACTTTCTCACTAAGTTAATTGCTAATCTGCTTAATAAACTAATGGGTTTTTGAACTCGACCTGATTCCATAAGTATGACCCGAAAGCCCATGTGGCCCATAATTAAGGGTATAAATACCCAATCACTTTCATTAATGAGGGTAATGAACATTTAATACAACAAGGTAGCTCAAATCTCTCACTACAAACTACATAAACATTAAATACCTTTCAAACACCACAAAACTCCTTACCAAATTACCCTCAGTTGAAAATAATCCACACCAAATTGGCGACCACAGTGGGAGAAGAAAGTGCATGAACCTAGTATTCGAAACCATCAAGAAAAACCAGTTCGGATGAATCCGGACGAGCAGGAAGTGCCACCAGCTTTGGCAGAAGTGGTGGGAGAAAACGATGAATATATGATCGAAGAGCGAGACAGGTTGAAAGTTGAGATAGAAGCCTTGAGGGCTGCTAAAACGGCAGGGATGGGCTTGAAAGAAAAGTCAAAAGTGTCAGTAGTTCACTACACTGATAATCCAAGAGAGCATGAGCCATCAAAGACCCATATAAGTACTAAAAAAACTCATGCTAGCTCAAAGAAGTCTCATCGGTCTAAACCAGTGGAGAGCTCTGATTCAGACTCAGAGTCTCCAAGTAGCTCCTCGAACGAAGATGGAGTTGAAGAATCCCTATCATTCAGCAGTGATGAAGGCCGTTGTAAGAAGAAACAGAAGTTGGTCAAAAAATATTCAAAAAAGAGGGACAGGCATGGAAGGTTAAGAGGCGCCTGGGTGAAGGGTCGTCTCATAGCCACAGGCATGGTCGGAGACATGTAGACCAACTATTAATGGATCCTTTCGCTTTTCATGATGAACCATGTATCTTTGCAACTCCAAATGAAGATACTGTGTTTAGTCGTGGCCGGAATTGGAGACAGTCTCCATTGTCCTCCAAGATACTGTCCGTAAACCTTCCTAAGAGGGTTGACAGCACAAAGACGGAAAATATGATGGCAGTAAAGATCTGGATAACCATCTGGAGCAATTCAAAAAAATTATGATGAATTTTGACGATGTTGATAAGTTACATTGTTAAGCGTTCTCCCAGTCTTTTACGGGGAGTGCTCTGAAGTGGTACAATAGTCTGCCACAGGGCTGCATCAGAAATTTTGATACTTTTTGGGTGGCCTTCCGGAGGCAGTTCGTTGGAAGTAAGGAAGTGAAAGGCAATGGAGACATTATTATCCATTGTGCCCAGGAACCAAATGAATCTTTGAAGTATATATAAGTCACTTTGTGAATACCAAAAATGGATTAGCTGATTGCTTTGAATAAGTAGCAATATCGTCTCTAAGATAGGGTCTGAACCCTGACGATTTGGATGATTTGGTAACCAGGAAGAGGCCATGACTTAAGGTGGTTTATTGAATCAGGTCGGCAAACAGATTAATGTGGATGAAACAAAGAAAACCAAGGTGCACCGGCAAGTGAGGTCTGCCCCAGCTGCACCAAATCAAAACCAGAATCAGTCCGGGTACAAAGCCAAGGAAGCCGGACAAGGTCATAATAGGGCCAAGGCTCAATCCCACCCAGCTGCACCAGCTCAGAGCCAACAATCTAGAAATAAGCGAGGACCTTAGATTCAACCGGATTGGTTTGCAGAGTTGAAAGAAAATGTAGCCACCATTGATGACAAAAAAAAAGACGAAGTACATTTCAGAAAGCCGGCTGCATTGCAATCTCTCAGAGAAAGTCGTAATAATTGTTTCTGTCATTATCACCATGATACTGGCCATAACACTGAAGATTGCATCGCGTTGAAAAAAGAAGTGCAGAATTTGATTGAGAGAGGGAAGTTGGGGGCTTATGTTAAAAGAAGAAGTGGAAATAGGCATGATAATGCTCATCCGACTGGCCCAAACAATGCAGGAACATCGGTTCCGGATGGGGCTATGGTGATAATTGAAAGGTTTGATGTAGAGTCAGAATATTTGGATCCTGATCCAACCCGAAATAACGTGGGAGTTATCACAGAACACTGCAAGACGGTGTCTGGACTCATCAGCTTTTTGAGTCACTTACAATATTTGGGGGAGACACACCATGACTGCACCAAATGCTTCTTCGAGAAAGAGGCATGTTCATACTCTAGCTACCCAACTCGAAGGAGGCATGACTTCCTATAAATCGCAAATTCCTTTTCCCTTTATTATTTTTGATGAGGATGACTTGAGGGATATAGCTGGTCCCCATGAAGATGGTATTGTGATAGGAGCATCCATTGGGGGCAATGATATTAGACGAATTTTGCTGGACACCGGTAGTTCAGCCAATATCATCTTTTTGACTTCCTACAAACAAATGAAGAATCCAGCAGTAATACAGCGTTCGAACAGGTAAATTATGGGTTTCACTGGAAGCTCAACAGATTTGATCGGGGAGTTTGAGGAGGAGGTTTTGTTAGGCAATGGCTTTTTCAAGAAGATGGTCAGAATACTTTTTATTGTGGTGGATTGTCCCACATGTTATAATGCCATTTTGGGGAGATCTTGGCTCTCCGGGATGCATATTGTGGCTTCAAAATTCCACCAATATTTAAAATACGTTGTACAAAGACAAGTGGGAGTTGTCCGAAGCAGTCAAAATGTAGCAAGGGAGTGTTATGCAACAACACTGGCCCCTCGAACTTTAGGGGAAGTTCAGATCAATGAGAATTAGCAATTTGAGGGGTCCTCTAGGGGAGAGGGTGAAATTGATGATCCCAGAGAGACCCCTGGTGTTTTAATACCAATTGAAGAAGTTAAAACTCGCTCTCTGGATGAAGGAAGAAGTGTCAAGATCGGGTCCAATATGACATCGAAATTAAAGAGTAACGTGTTAGCTTTTTTGAAAGACCATCAACATGTTTTCGCTTGGTGCAATGCTGATGTAACCGGAGTATTAGCAGACATTATATCACACCAACTATCGATCCGGAGGGATATAACACCTGTTGTGCAAAAAAGGAGAGATTTTTCTAAGGAGAAATCTGATGTCATAGTTCAAGAGGTTGACCGGCTTACAAAAATAGGGCACATAAAGGAATCTCAGTACCCTTTATGGACAACCAATCCAGTGTTAGTAAAGAAGAAAAATGGAAAGTGGTGTATGTGCATCGATTTTAAAAATCTCAATAGAGCTTGCCCAAAAGATCTATATCTGGTCCCCCAAATTGATCAGTTAGTGGACTCCACATCTGGGAACAAGCTATTGTCCTTTATGGATGCCTTCTCTGGGTATAATCAGATTTGAGTAGATCCAAAGGATCGAGAATATACTACATTTGTTATCGATAGAGGCCTCCATTGTTACAAGGTGCTGCCATTTGGGTTAAAGAATGCTGGGGGTACTTATCAAAGATTAGTAAACAAGGATTTTTCTAATCAGATTGGAAGAAACATGGAAGTCTATATCGATGACATGATGGTAAAGAGTATGGAAGAAGAGCTACACTTAACAGATCTACAAAAAACCTTTGCCAACTTGGTGAAAGTAAATTTAAAGTTAAAACCAGAGAAGTGTGTTTTTGGAGTACAATCCGGAAAATTCTTGGGGTATGTGATAAGTGAGAAAGGGATACAGCCTAATCCAGACAACCTTAGTGATTTATTGCAGATGGAGCCTCCTCAGTATATTAAAGAAGTACAAAGATTGACAGGGAGGTTAGCTGCTCTAAACCGTTTTATTTCAAGGTCTTTGGATGGGTGTGCCCCATTTCTTCAAACTTTGAAAGGTGAAACAGAATTTAATTGGTCTCCACAGTGCGACCAGGCTTTCAATGAAATTAAGAAGCACTTATCTTCCTCTAAAACTTTGTTTAAACCTGTTGATGGAGAGACTCTCTACGTATACTTGACAGTTTCTGATTGTGCCATAAGTGCAGTGTTAGTAAGGGAGGTGGATAACTATCCTCGTCCGGTGTACTATATCAAAAAGATCTTGATAGATGCAGAAAAAATGTATTTAAAACTTGAAAAATTAGCATTGGCCTTAGTAATTGCTGCTAGGAAAATGAGGCCCTACTTTCCGTCTCATTCTATTATTGTTCGGACGTCTTTTCCTTTGAAAAACATTCTTCAAAAGGCAGACATTTCAAGCAGAATGACCAAATAGTCAGTAGAACTGGGAGACTATGATATTGATTTTGCTTCTCGAACAATATTAAAGGCCCATACTGTTGCTGACTTCCTAGTTGAGTTTCATTCGGAGAGAGAAACTAAGAAAGCAACAAGTGAAAAAACTAAGAAAGTGTGGGTTGTCCGGACTGATGGTGGGTCGAGTACCATGGGTTGTGGTGCTGGGATATGTTTAACCTCTCTGTACGGCGACAAGTTATACCAGGCTATATGTTTTGCTTTCAGGGCTTCAAAAATGAGTCTAAATACAAAGCTGCTATAACTGGTTTGAAATTAACCTTGCTTTGTGGAGCCAAAAGAGTTAGGTTGATGAGTGATTCTCAGATTCTTATCCATCATGCCCAAGGTCAATATGAGGCCAAAAAGGAGCAGTTGATTAAATACTTATTCATTCTTAAAGAGGTGGCAGTTAACTTCAAAGATATCAGTTATGAGCATATACCCAGATCGGAGAACACACTAGCAGACTCCTTGGAAACCATAACATACTCTAAGTCCTACCCATGGATTCATGTGCAAGAATACCCATCCATTCAACCCAATCAGAGCAAAGAAGAGGAGGAAAGTTGAATTATACAGGTGGTTCAACCTGAAGACTGGAGGTATCCTCTTCTTCAATACATCTCAGATGGTATTTTGCCTCTGGAAAAAGTAGTAGCAAGAAAAATGAAGTATATGGTTCGTGGATTTTTAATCATAAGAGACATCCCTTATAAGAAGTATTTTATTAGACCTCTCTTGCGGTGTCTGGGGATTGAAGAGTCCCAAATAGTGCTATCCGAACTGCATGATGGTGAAAGGTCAGCACACTGTGGTTATAGAGCTTTAACACGAACAGTTTTATTGGTCGGATACTGCTGGCCATCCATAATGGAAGATTCCAAGGAATTGGTAAAGAAGTGTGATCCATACCAAAGATATGGTAATGAAATTCATATCCCAGCTGTCCCTTTGGAATCGATTTCTGAGCCAATGCCTTTTTCTCATTGGGGACTAGATCTGGTGGAACCTCTACCAATGGCTTCCGGAGGGTGCAGAACTATTATTGTAGCCATTGATTATTTTTCAAAGTGTATAGAGGCAACCCCATTAGCAGGAACTACCTCAAAGGTTGTTATAAAATTTATCTTATCTAATATTTGTTGCAAATTTGGGGTCCCACAAAAGATAACCACAGATAATGGGCCACAATTCGATAACAAGGGTATGGAGAGTTTTTGTGCTTCTAAGGGAATTCGGCATTGCTTCTCTTCTCCATTCTACCCATAGGCGAATGGTCAGGTTGAAGTGGCAAACAGAACCATTATGTATGGTCTCAAAAATAATTTAGAAGGGATTACTGGAAAGTGGCCAAGTTATCTACAAGAATTACTATAGGCCTACCGGACTACTCCTGGAGCTGCTACACAGGAATCCTTGTTTGCTTGGTATATGGTATGGATGCGATTGCTCCTATAGAGGAAACTCTTCCATCATACAGAGTCCATAATTGTTCCGAACAAGCTAATGAAGTGGCAGTCAGAAGTCAATTGGACTTAATAGAAGAGAAAAGGTTAAGGCTCATCTTAGAGACACCCATTATCAAGGTTTAATGAGAAGCAGGTTTGCTTCCAGAATCAGAAGAAGGGATTTTCGACCGGGGGATAAAGTATTGAGAAAAGTCTTTCTACATACTAAACAGAAGCAGTTCGGCAAACCAGCTCCAAATTGGGAAGGACCCTATGTGGTCATTGAAAAGCTTAAGCCTGGGACATACAGGCTTCAAGACAAAGATGGAAGAATCTTGACCCACCCTTGGAACATTGAACACCTCTGGATGTATCTAGAATGAAAGTTGTGTAAATATTTACTTGTTTAAAGTCCATGTAAATATTAGAGGGCATACTCTTTCCTACCCTGGTGGCGCGGGGAGGTTTTAATGAGGTATCCGGGTTTTTTAATAAAATTTGATGTCTTCTTAAAAAAAATCGGAGGTGCATGATTTACAATTTCTTGAAAGCCTTCTAAGTATCTTTGACAGGTCGGATTAATCTGGTAGAATGATGACCATTTAACATTTGTCATCGGATAATTTAAACACTCTCATCTTAAAATACTTGTAAAATAACTAGGGGCTATTTAAACACCAGCCATCAAGATTGAGCGAATAAGAAATAAAGCAAGAATTTGGCAAAGTAAAACTGTCCGGCTAACACCGGAGGATAATATTAGAACATAAAGAGTGCCTTGGCCATCCAAGAACTTTAAGTTTAAAAAGAAAGAGCTTGACCGGACACAAATTGGATAGAAATAACAAAATTCCTTGGCCATCCAAGGACTTTAGTCTTAAACATAAAAAGTAAACACAACAACCTTAGGGATAATTTCCCTTAGATCTTCTTGCTTATCTTGTTTCTTCTTTGGATCTTTGGGTTCCTCATTGGAGGTCTCTCCGATTCCTTCTTCCTCATCAGTAGTATCATCCATACCACTAGAGTAGTTGTGATTATCGCCATCTGCCATAGTATGTATTTGGAGGTCTTTGTATTCCACATATTTCCACAGAGTACCAAGTATCCTCTTCGGGAATGTTCAATGAAAAAGCAAGACCATGTCGGATTTAACTTCGGCATCCTTTTTTTCTAGAGAATCTATCACCTCGTTGGTGTATGCATTGATCCTGGCCTGGATTTTCTTCTCCTGCTCTTTTATCAGATCCTCATTTTCATTGGTAACTTTGGACACAACACCTTCCAGGGAAGTTTTATCATTGGACAGGGCTTTGGCATCATTATCTCTAGTCTTCACCTCTTCCTTCAAGATGGAGATATCCCTCTCCAAGCCAGAACACTTGGTTTGGAGCTCTGTAGTGGCCTTCTCCGAAGTGGCCATCCTGGTTTCCAGGTCTTCTTTCCCTTTCTTCAACTCCTCGAGCTCTTTCCTCAATGCTTCAACGCTTTGATTATCATTTAGAAGGTCATTGGATAAGCTATCTTTATCTGCATGAAGTGTGTTGATATGGGCAGATTGACTTCGCACTTGCCTCTCCAAGTTGAGCACTGGTTGAATATGGCCTAGCAGGGAGTGAGTCACCGTGTCATTCTCTCCTGAAATGGTGAAGGACTTACCATTGAAAGTAACCATGTTTGAGGAACTTGGGGGAAGGTAGGGGCCAACAAAGTCATCTTTTTCAACGTCATCGAAGTAAATGCCAATGTTTTTGAAGCCACTGATGTCCACTCCGTCAATATTGATATCCCCTCCGGTGCCCTCTCTGGCACTCTCTGGCATGTAGACCACTTGGGATTTGCTCTGCCACTGTGGGGTCTGTTGGGTCGGCCGAAGGAAGAGACTCTGAAGGCCGGAGGGCAACTTCATCCCCTAAGAATATTTTCTTCTTTTTGGCTTCCCTCTCTTCACTATTTGCTCCCCGTTTTCGGTCCATCTTAGGAGACTTTGGAAGATTTGGAGGCCCACCTACCTCCCTAATACTCTCATCTTCAACTACTTGAAGTAGAGTAGCATCCATTCTCCCTTGGGCCTGCACTCCCTGACTCGCCGGGGCGATCTCCCCAACAACACCTTGAACAACCTTTGATGTAGCTTGTTTCTTCTTGCCCTTCTTGCCCTTCATCTTGCTTGGAGCTTTAGCTCTAGCAGGCAATGCCATTTTGCCATCCTTCTCCTCTATTCTCTTAAGGATGACAACCGGAGGGGGTGGTGGGCACAGCTCCTCCCAGGTAAGGTCTCTCCGACCCGTTGTGTTCCAGAGGTGGGATCTCACTAAATCTCCAGATTTGAAGCAATTGGGGAAGTGGTTTACCCATTTATCAGCGGCCCAAGCATTCAGCTTGGCACAAGTGGCCTTCCCCCTCCTCCACATAATAGGAGAACTCCTTCGGCAGCACTAAAAAAATATATATATTAAAAATATATATAGTTCAGAAACAAATTTTTTAGAAAGAAAAAAAGATAAATATGATAAAATATTTACCTGATCTTTTCCATCTACTGGTGAGCATGCTAGGATTGACACCAACCTTGATTTTCCTCCCATTTTCCCAAGCCCCACTGATAAACAGAAATTGGGTCTTCCAATTCTTCTCTGACTCGAGCAAGTCATCTACCACCTTAAAGTTGTCTCCCATGTTGTAGTGGTAGAATGGGATATGATGGTTCTTGCAAAGGTCGGCCACAGCAGTAAACTGCTCCATTGGAAGTGGTATTCCGGAGAGCCTGAAAGCCATAATACAGGCCATAAGAGTGTACCAAGCGTTGGGACTTAGCTGGCTTGGACAAAGTTTTATCAGGTGCAAGTACCTGAAAATTTATGGATCCAAGGGAAATTTGAGCCCCTAGTTAAACATATCTGTATAAATGACTATCTCACTAAGCTTGCAGTCCATTGGGGTCTCCGGGGTGACTGGAATCCTCACCTTTACAGATTCAGGGATCCCCCATTGTGTCCGGATCCGGCCCAGCTCGGCAGTATGAGTATATACATAGTTGATATTCTGCATAGCCAGCAGATACTTGACATTGACCTTGTGGAAACAAGGACCCACCTTACCTTCCAGACTCTCTGGTAGATCTAGATGTTTCAGACAGAGTTTCTCTTTTCCTTTGCCTTTTTTATCAGTGGCAACATCCCCAGTCTGCCCAGATACGTCGGTCTCAAATGGAGCATCTTCTATACTGTCCTTCATCACCTCTTCCATCACCATGGAAGGTTTATTAGCCGTTGTTGGTGGGGGAATGTTGGTGGCTCGCTCAATAGGTTGTCTGAACGGTTGAGCATCACCCTTTCTTAGGGGTCTGGTGTCCGGACCAGAGGATTCATCTTTTGGGACTCTGATATATGCCTCTGATCCAGTGGCTTTATCCTTGGTCCCAGACTTAGAGGGCGCTGACTTTGGGGACTTGGGTTGAGAGACATTTTCCTGACCCTTTACTAGACGGCCTGTCCGGTGAAGAATAAGTTTTTCTGGAGATTTCTCAGTGTCCGACCCCATAGCGATGAACGAAGAGGGTCTTCTTGTACTTGATACTGCTTTCTCCTGCACTACAGAGGGTTGTGACTCCTCAACCGGGGAGCCTGATTGAATGGACGAAAGGCTTGGTTGAAATAAACGCTTGGGTTTGAAACTTTTAGCAGAAGCTAATCCTTGATCAACTTCTGAAGAAGGCATTTCAGGCTTATTGATTGGAGAAACTGGAAGACACGCAGCAATACGTCTCTCTCGCTCAACCTTTTGTGCTTTTTCTAACTCTGAAAGATTTAGCCAACCACCTTTCAACAATGAGTTTCTTGCCGTGAACATAAACCTACACAAGAAATTTTTTTAACAGAGAAGTAAAAGCTCTGAAATGGAGAAATGAAAAAGTGATGAAGATGGTAAAACAGTAAAATGAAGTAATTTATACTAGTGAGGCGAAAAAGTTACCAAATACCTAGGAGAAAACAAAAAGGCAAAAGTAATGATTGAAGGCGGCGCTGGCGTCATAAGTATTAAAAGCAGATGTTGCTTTTTAGGATTAGTGGAAGCGCCATTCTAGGAAGAAAATGGTTGGTGAGGCGAATCAAAATATGACACGTGTCCCACGATCCATAGCAGAACTCTTGAACTTCTGAGAAGTATCAAGTCCGGATAAACCCTGAGCTGAATACATAAACGGTCCGAAGAATGTTGCTATTACCTAAGAAGATTTTTTAGTCTTGCCAAAGGCCTTCGACAAAACCTAAAAAAGGGTTACTGATGAGTCCGGAAATATTCACCACTCACTGTAGAAGCTGGACAGGGGTAATCCTGACAATAATCATCCACTGAAAAATTCAAAAATGACAAAAGTATTAAAAACACTAAACACCTTTTGACTAAGCTAATTGTTAATTTGCTTAATAAATTAATGGGTTTTTGAACTCAACCAAATTTCATAAGTTTGACCTGAAAGCCCATATGGCCCATAATTAAGGGTATAAATACCCAACTACTTTAATTAATGAGGGTAATGAACATTTAATACAACCAGACAGCTTAAATCTCTCACTATAAAACACTTAAACGTTTAATACCTTTGAAATACCACAAAACATCTGACAAAATTACCCTCAGTAAAAAATAATCCAAACCAGCACTAATGTATACTTTAACAAAAAGTTACAAACTTCGGCTTTAAGTTACATCATTCGGTAGTGATCATGATTTAGTCCGTTTGAGAATATAGTTAACAATTCTATACGTATGCTTCCAATAACTCCAACATCCATTGCCCAGATGCTCTAACTACCCAATGAGAATAGTCTGTTGACAAACATCTTTAGAGTCATCAAGTCCCATGCAATACGTGAACTTTATTATGAAAATATTCCCCAATAAACCAATCTCACGCCCTCTTACATCTAAGAAAATAGTAGCAATATCCACCTTACCTAACTCAAGTACAAATCGAGCAACACTTGACAACCAGATATTATATTCTCCGTGTTGATCCATGTTTTGAACAACTGAAACCTCTGAACCATCAAAATTTCGGTGAAGAACCAATCTTGAAGCATTTGAACATCCTTTGTAGAGGCTGAATCTGAACATAGTCTGAAAATAGTTTTTACAAAATCATCTACAGTTTTATATTTATATTCAACCTTCATCTCAACTCGAGATCAAACTTTAGCAGTAATATATATAGTAGTATATGTATGATCGATGATCTTCCAAATTCATTGAATACCCACTCGTTTTTAAATAAAGCCTTATCAATTTTAGAATCCAAGTAGGACATCATGATAATTTCTTCATTTAATCTTTTTCTGTGTCCATATGTTAGAAGAATACTTATTACTTCATTAGTTAAGGTATAATATAACATCTCAACTTTTCCACATCTCAGAGTACTTCTCAAGGTTTTTTGGGTTGAAATACCAAATTTAGAACAATCGATACTTAATGGTATGTTCATTAATACCACCCCGTTGTCAGTTCTAAACCTCTTTAACTACTTTCCAGATTGGATCTCCACTTGCTTCTAAAAAACTTCAAAGGCCACTAGCCACTTCTCAGTACAAAAACTCCCAACACTAGATACATCGTCCATTACAAACTCTTCTAAAATTATAACATCACTAGTTCAGCTAGCCTCCATAACAACCCCTAAGTCTTGGATGACCCTACTTCTGTCATCTTCACTCTTATACTTTAACCCTTTCTCATCTAATATTCATATAGACAGAATGTTATGCTTAAGTTCAGGGACATACCTCATATTTGTTAAATCTTTCTCAATTTCAGTGGATATTCAATTGAATTCTTCTCATTCCCTTCACAATACAATAATTTTCATTCCCCTAAATGACCTTACCACCTTAAAACACTCTTAGGTCTTCAAAATAATGTTTTCTTGGAAGTCATATAGAATGACGCTCCCGACTCAGAACCCACTTTGTATCGTACCTACAAGAAAAAACCATTAAAGGATCATTATATCCATAATAATCCGTATACATTCCAGTATTCTCGACTTCACGCTTTGGATAAATATTTGACATCCTCCTCCGAGGCTGTTCCAATTGATATGTCTGTCCTTATTGTATAAAAACTTTCTTTCCTACTTCCAACGCCCTAGTTGTTTCAATATCTCTATCGAGGACTTCCTCTCATACTCAGTCTTAGAACGTTAGGATCACTCTTCAGAACTGTCTTCATTTGAAATCCTTCGAGTTCAAAACACTCTTAACTTCGGCCATCGTGAGAGAATATTAAATTTCTAGAGAATGATGTCAATAAAGTACTCACACACTTCTGACATAGTGCACATGAGGATTATAGCTTGATCATCATCACCTACTATGACACCAACAACATTCAAATCAAGAATGATTATATTATAATTGTTCAAGTATTTTTGGATCTTCTTGCTACCATCCATTAACAACGTATACAACTTCTTTTTAAGGTACAACCTATTTTCCAAATACGTCTTCATGTAATTATCTTCTAGTTTGTTATAAATCCTTATGACCGAAGACTCTCTAGACACTTCGGAAAGCACTTCGTCCCGCAATCATAAGATGAGATCACTATGGAACTTAGACAACACTTTGACATAATGTCAAACTTCATGGAATTCATCTTTATATTTGTGTTTGATTTTTTCAGTGAGAACCAAGTCTGTACACTCAAGGTCCAGAATGATATTTGCTATTTTACCTTATCTTTATCATTAGCGACGAATATGGTTAACAAATATCTACGCTCATCGCACCATTTGTTAGGAAAATAAAAAAATATTCAAACAAGTCTAGCCTTGGCCAAAACTTAGCCAATGACAGTCGAAGCAATAATAACAGTTGGTGAGTCAAGAGGCTAAATGAGGTAACCAGAGCTTCGACACTTTACCCTTTCAAGTAAAAATTTTAAAAGAAGAAATATAAAGTAAATCAGACATACAACAAGAGATATAACATGGTTTGAATCAAGAAGAAAACAACCATTATTATTTCTTTCTCCTCCCGACGTTTCCTATCCGTGATTTTTCAAACTTTCTCTATCTCACAACATAATTTTTATGTAAATGATGTTCTCGCTATTGTTCGTAACCTCATGGAGTCGTTCACAATCATCGTTGTGGATGAACCTTTTGGGGGTTCTCATATCTAAATCTACCTTCTGGCAGTGGTGGTTTGTAGTTATGGTGTAGTCTCATATATTCACTTGTAGTTTCGTGTATTTCAAAAATTTAATAATTTTTTTTATTATCTTTGTAATATATTTCAGTTGTATTTAGATGTCCGGATATTTTCCGGTTGTATTTAGATGCTTCCAAAATATTCTCCATAAGACTAAAAACTTTATTTATTATATATTTAATATTTAAATAAAGTACAAATAAGAATAAACTAAGAGCTGAAATGTTGGGTTAAATACTTTTATAAACTAGTAATTCAAAACAAATCTAAAATCCAACAAGTGATGTGTATTATAATTAAGCGACGATTTCATGGAATACCTTTTTCCCATTTTTCCTTTCAAAACAAAAACTAGAAAAAGCCACCCACATCTTGGGTCCACTTCTCTTTTTGTCTAAAGAGGAAAAAAAAGAACCCCCACACATCATTGCCTCCCCAGTTTCGCTCAGCATATAAGAGAGCAATATCTAGACGGATGAAGGAGGAAAGGGGCATTACTACATGTTCAGAATTTTTCATTATGGTCTTCACCTACAAGCTACAATGCATAAACTTCTTACCACCGTAAAGAGAGAGGGGAGTGCGATCTGCACTCCCAGTAATTTGTTAACGATTTTTTCTTTCTGTGCAAATACAAACACTAGTTTCAGTTTGAAGTTTAATATATAAAACATGTTTGATGGTCTTAAAAATAGGGGAAGGGTTCGATCCCATTCAACGCAGAATTCTCTGAGCGTGTTAAGATATATCACTGTTCTGATGTATCTTATGTTTCTGTTGTAGACTGTTATTTTATTTTTAGTATTCGTCTCAATCTCGTCCAAACTACTTATGATTGATGGATGTTTTGTATATGGTGTGAACCACTTCACCAGAAATGTTTTGTATGAACATCTGGAGTCCATAATCCGGAGACTTTTGGACTTACTTTTTTGAGTTTTAAGATCCTTTTCGCTTTGGTAATTTTATCTTGTTCATATTTGTAGTTCTTTTGCGTTTCTGCAAAACAGAGAAGGTAATTAGTTAATCAATTTTAATGTAGCTGATTTGTAGTTTATAAAAAAAAGTGGGATAGTGATACATGTTGAAAAAAAAACTCATCCAAAATAATCTTGGTTAAAAAGTGCTGTGATATATACTGAACTTTAATGCACTTTTCATGGCTGAAATTCCTCCGAAATGTTTTCCAAATAGAGATTGAAATATCTATAATTATAAAGATATTTTTATTTCACTTAACCATTCAAAATAAATATTATTAGTTACAATTTTTCAAAAATTTAATATTTTTTGGAAAATAAAATTTTTATGTATTTTAATTGTTCTGGAGAAATTTATTATCAAAACATTAAAAATAAATACTATTAGTTAAAAGCTCTTGGAAATTCTAGATTCTTTTGGAAGAATCATTTTTTATCTGGATGCTTATAAACCCAATACACTAACAATCACAAGATTATGAATTTACCAGAGTGTTTGAATAATCTGTAAGACATTCTTTAAGTATAATTTTTTTAATAAAAAATGAAGATGTTCTTTTAATATTCCTACAAAGAATAGCGAATACATGCTTCTGGCTGTTTTGAAGTTTCGGGATTCCATAAAGGTAAATAAAAATAACGATCAACCGGAAAGAAAAGAAAAGAAAAATATGATATTTTTTATCTCGATTAATAATTTTATTTGTTTATTTTTAAAATATAATTTAAACAGATTTAATAAAAACGTGATTAACTTAGGAAAAACTAGTTGGTATCTATTTTTTATTGAATATTGTAGAAAAATAATACCATATAGTATATCTATAGATCACATTTGTAAAAAACGTGACTCGAAATCAGATTGCGTTGCAAAACACACTGTGAAAAAGAAAAAATGTTGGATTTTACAAAACACACCGTTGAAAGGTCTATATTTCTCATTAAAAAAATTAATTAAAAAAAAGATTAATATGTTTTTCAATAATCAAGTTAAACGGTATAGATGTAAAATTAAAATATAGATAGATTATTTTCCAAATATTTACTATGTAACTAATATTTATATAAAGAAAATAGATGATATATATAATATTATCTATTAATCTAACTTAAAATTATTAAAATGTTATTATACTTAACTAGTTATATATATATATAATGTTTAGGGATAATTTAACTTATTAATTAAATACACATTCAAATTGTATATTACGACCTCTCACTTTGATAATTGCATGTAATAAATATATCTTTAAAGAGTAAACTGAAGAAGGATATTGCTAAGTAATCTATAATCCTTTCTCATTTTATAAAATAATTGAAAAGATGTTTACCATTTAATGTGTAACTCTTCTCGAGTAATTATTTTACCAACTATCAACAAAATTAACATAGATTTCTCGAGGTATGTGGCATACGAAACACCATATAGTCACCTGATTAACATCAAATTCGTACATCTCTATCTCATATATATATAATGTTGAGCTGCACGAAAAACCTACTTTCGACATTAGTTCCTTATATTTCTATGTGTACAAATGGAACCATATTATTGGTTTAATTATTTAACTTTATCTATCCAATATTGTCATGTGTTACTTTAACCTAAGTCCTCACTCATTTCTATATATATACCAATCTAAAATCTATTATAGCTCAATTTACAAACTCTCGAAAAAACCTTATTTCTTAGATCTATGATATATAATCGAATCTGATTGAAGTCACATGTTTGGTCAAAGTTGTCGACATAGCAAAGAAAACAATTATGGATGAAGGAACATCATTTATTGATGAATTAGTATGCAAAATATAATATATGTACGATATGAATCATGTCTAACATATATCATTGGCATGGCGAAGAGAAAACAATATTATGTGGGAATATTTTGACCTCAAGTACAATTCCAGACAAGAGGCATTCGAGATGTTAAATTTATGTATTATCATGGCCTTGGCTCAAAAATAGCGAATGAGATCATTATTAAAAATAGACTAGAAACACTGTATATTAATGTTTAAAATAGACGTGTAGGGTATCAATGATATAAAGTTTTCTAAAGTTATGTGCTATTTATATTTGGTATTTAAGATTTTCATGTTATGTTCATAAAATACCGTATTTGATTCCTTATGTTGTTTTTAGTTTTAAAAGAGTGACTTATTATTTCGATGTAAATACTAATGATTTTAATTTGAAGTAAAAAAATGTGTTTTATGGTCTTGATAGGGGAAAGAAGGGCGGATCGCCTTCCGTGTATGATTTTAAAAGTCTTTTAATATATGTCCCAATTTTCATGTACTTTCACTTGTAGACTAATATTTGTTATTTAGTGTAATTTTGGGTTTATGATTTATGATTTTCCAAGTACTGGCTGTAGTTGATTATCGACAACTTGTTTGTCTGCTTTGACACCTTAGTTATCATATCTAGCAAAACTGTTGTTTTTTGTTATTGCTTGTTGACATATGTAGTTGGACCATCAATGATATATTTTGTGTATTAATTAAATATGTGAACAAACCAATATTTAAGTGATATATTTATAAAAATACAACCAAAATATTTACAACATGCTCTAACCTATTTTTGTTTTGTTTTATATGAATTAGTATCATACTTGTTATGATAGAGAGAAATTTCTTATATATATATATATATATATATATATATATATTATTTGCAACATTAAGAATATTTAATTTCACATGTGGTCAAAGAATTCGTCGTATCATAAAGAATTGTATATACTTTTCACCGTATTAGACCATGTAATGGAAACTAAATATCTCGTGAATGTAATAACGAATTACTTTAGGTAATTCCAACCACCAGTGTATTGGTTTTATTATAACACTTTTGTTGTTTTTGTGTCGTGGTAGCAAAATTTACGTGAAATATTGATTTTAGATGCTTGTTCTTATTATTTTTCAACCTAAACCATGATTGCGAAAATCTATGATAATGCTTGCAAAATCTAATGTAATTTAAGTAAAAAACCTTATATAATTTATATGTGAAAAATTGAGTACTTATGATGCAAAATGTAACAAAATGATATATACAAACTTTAACTTACGTATTTTGCCACGGTAGTGACAAATAAAACTGACTATGTTTTCCATTTAATGATGAATTAAGTTCGGTCATTCCAACAACCGATCTATTAGTTTTGTTATCATTTATTTGTTATTTTCTTATCGTGCGAACAATATTTACATGAAATATTGACTTTATATGTGTGTTCTTATTATTTTCTAATCTACAGCATGAATACTAAATTATATGTTAAGGATTGCAACATATAATGTAATATACGAGCAAAACCGTATATAATTGATATGCAAAACCTGTATTATATTAACAATGAAACAACCAAGAAATGATGTATGCAAAAATGCTTGATTTCTTAGGAAATAAAAATAAACAATTAATATTGTTTAAAATAAGACAATTTTTATTTATGGATCCCTTTCCTTGAAGACATTTCAACCATTAGGTATACATCCATTTTTTTTATAATCGATGTTAATAATAGGAGAAAAAAAATAGAAATTAGTCGTTAAGATAAGTATAAATCATAATTAATTAGATAATAACAATTTCACTTATCATTGCATGACTCAATATGTAAATTATCTTGGGAGAGATTATAGTTTGAGGGTGTTGTAGATAAATGTAGATGTCTGGATCAATCACTTGTATACCAGAACCACTTGCCAAATTAAAAATATGGATGTTTGTGAAATAGTAACGAACATATGCGAAACCGTAACGGATATACGTGAAGAACCTAAGAGAAAACTACTTGTGAAATATAACACACTGCAAGTGATCCAATTATATTAGAAATTTAAAATGTTACGTTATAATTCCGCTCTTTCTTATTTGTTATCTATAATATATTTGAGAAACGGATAAAACAATTATTATTTTTACAAATGGATCCTCAAGATTATTATATTCTTTTCACCTTAATAAGTTCTTGACATCTATATTGGTTAGTCAGCTTCCACATCTTCTATTTGGTTCTCAAATCCTGCCATATCATACTCTGGACATCCTTATTCTTGTTGTCCTTATGGACACATTATGTCACATTATGAAAATTCATCTTCCATTTTCCCTTTAAATGTTGTCATGTCATATAGTTGTTATCCATCTTTTTGTTGTCTTTATGAATCTGTCACGTCATATTCTGGCAATTTATCTTCCATTTGTTCTTCAAATATTTTCATGTCATATACTTGTCACTCTTTTCGTTGTTGTCTGTGTGGGCATGTCATGTTATATTATGCAAACTTATTTTTCTTTTGTCCTTCAAACTTTGTCATGTCTTATTCTTCTCATTCTCTTGTGTCAACATCACCTTCAACTAAGCTTTCTTCACTTGTAAATACCACTATTCTATCATCATTAAGCTCTAGACTTGTATCAGAAATCTATATTCATTATAGAAATCGTGAAATATAATATAATTGAGTTTGAAAATGTGTTGCAAAACCTATGATTAAAAATGTTATTTAACATTATATTAAAAATCTGATGTAACGTATTTAACTTATAGATGCTAAAATAATATTCAATTACATATGTTCTTTTTAAAAATTTCTAAACACATCAAACAACTAATTTATGTTCATACAGTATCACTTAAAAATTATGATATAGTTTGTTATGCGTATGTTGTATGTGTTTTGACGAATTTTCTTTACATAAGAAATGGTTATCCACTAAGTAAATAGTGTTATTACGTATTACTTAGAGTTAAAAAAATTATTTTCTCAATGTTTGTAGTATACTAGCCAGAAGTATCGGTACATAAATCAAATATTCTAAAGCCAAATAATTACATATTCAACTTATGGCTAGAGAGGAATGTTACTGGGCACAAAAAAACGGGGTAGATTGGATGAAATGAGAAGACAAAAACACTAAATATTTTAAAAACTACATTAAAAAACAAAGAAAATAAATTATATCCATGAAATACTTGGAGAAAAATAAACGCATCACAAATCCAGTTGGAACTGAGAATTTTGTTGTAAACTACTTCACTTCCCTCTTAAGGGCACATTTTCAGTTAGGAATTTATAATTTATTCAGGACATTATACCTAAAGCTGACAACTCTATACTTCCGGCATAGAAGAACTATATTATGCATTCAAAAGTTTAAAACATAACAGTATAGCGTGGGTTGATGGTTTTAATACTAAAATTTACATCGCAAGTTAGGATATTATCAGTAAAGACTTTTGTGAAGCTCTTATATTTTTATTTCATAATCAGCAGGATCCACAAGGAATGTTTGCTTCTATTATTTTTCTAATTCCATCTAAATCATAGAGTTAATATAGACCAATAAGCCTATATACTATCCTAAAGAAGACTATCTCTCATGGACTAAATGACAAGTTTGCCTTGATTCCACCTAAGCTTAATCAGATAAGCAAAATATAAGGCCTAAGCTTATTAGCCCATATAATTTATCTATAAATAATAGATTTAGACTCTATCTAATATACACTTTCTAAATAATACAAAACCCTAGCCGTTCTCTTTTCTCTCTTTTGTTCACTATTTAACATGGTATCAGAGCCAGGTTGATCTGATCGGCGAACCGTCGCGACCCCCCTGTTTTGTAGATCTACCAGGTATTCAATTTTGTAGTAGTATTGGATTTCGGTTTGGAATTGGATTTATTTAGAAATCTTGGATCTGTTCGATAATTTTGGATTTTTTTTTTGGTGTTTAAAAGATTTAATTAATTAAAAAAGGTTCATACAATCGATTGGGGCATTCCCCTTGAAATACATCATCAAATGACTAAAAAGGAGTCTTTGTGGTACAATAAGAAATAACATAAAGAACAATCAATACGATTTCGAAAGGTAGAACATTCATGACTGATAAACTATTGGATGAATCAGATTGGCAGAAATCCACACTCGCATCCTCACTTGCTCCATCCAGCCTAGAAGTGTCAGGTCCCGATATGAGTGCTGCATAGGATCGCTACAAAAACAAAAGATAGTAATTAATAATAACACTTGGTAAGGCCAGCCAATCTTGGTGCCTTGGAATCTAAACCGAAGATCTGAGAAAATTCGGTGAGAAACCATAGAAGCTATGGCCGGAGGGGAACCAAAGGATCTTTGGTTCCTCTCCTTCCAGACGTGGTATACTACCGCGGCGAAGCAAGCCTTCCAAATTGAGTGGTTTCGAGATTGAGGCCAATTTGACGCTTCGGTAACCCAAGATTGCCAACACGTAGCAGTGAAGTGGGAAACCGAGTCTATTGCTAGCGTTTTCCCAGATACTCTGCGTGAAACTACAATCATAGAGGAGATGAGGGGTAGTTTCGATAACATAGTTGCAAAGAGTACAGTGGGCAGGGATATTAATATCCCAGCTGAGAAGCTTGTCTTTAGTGACGAGCTTGCCAGAAATAGCCAGCCAGAGAATGAAAGAATGGCGAAGAATATTGGATTTATTCCAAACTAACCCTGCCCATCCTATTTTAGGGTGGGTCTCGCGAATGGCGTGGTACGTGTCGTTGATGGAAAAAGAAGAGCATCCTTCTTTCGCGCTCCAAAAAGGGACATCCACAGAGGATAAGTTGGGTGGAGGGAGGGAGCTTATGAGGTTTTGGATCTCATGATTTTATGTGATTTCCAATTTTTTTTTATCTTGTTTTTCGATTGGATTTGTTTTGGAAATTTCGATCTGCTTTTTGTCAGAATAGATATAGTTTTCGGTTTTCGGATCTGCTGTGCGCAGCTCCAATAAAACGGTCCGATCGAAAGGCAAACGATGTCCGTTTTTACTGAATTTTAGAGAGCATGTTCGGGACATCCAACCCTTCAATATGACCGGTCGGATTATGATTTGGTGCTACAGTTTGGGAGAAATCGCAACTGGAACAGTGCAGCAGTCTTGTTGATAAAACCGTGAATTCAAATTGATTTTGATTTTGGAAATTTAAAATTGGCAATTAGAAATTGGAAATTGAATTTAGTTTGGTTTTTGGATATTAGTTTGGTATTTGTATTTGAGATTGGATTTGTTTGGGTATTTGGATTTGAGATTTCGTCTGGATTTCATTTTGGTGTTTAGATGTCGTTCTTCGTTTATAGATTTTGTTTAGCTCCGTTTGAAGTTGTTTGGATTCGTTTTGTCTTCGTGTGGATTTGTTTGGCTTGGTTTGGCTTGCTTTGGATTCGTTTGGATTTGTTTAGCTTTGTTTTGGATTTGTTTGGCTTTGTTTGGCTTTGTTTGGATTCGTTTGGTTTCGTTTGGTTTCGTTTGGTTTCGTTTGGTTTCGTTTGGATTAGTTTGGCTTCGTTTGGATTCGTTTTGACTTCGTTTGGACTTGTTTGGCTTTGTTTTGGATTTGTTTGGCTTGGTTCGGCTTCATTTGGATTCTTTTGGCTTCGTTTGGACTTGTTTGGTTTTGTTTTAGCTTTGTTTGACTTTGCTTGACTTCGTTTAGATTCGTTTGGTGTTTGGATTTCGTTTGGATTAGTTTTGAGTTTTGGAGTTTGGAGATTGGAGCTTGACGATTGGAGTTTGAAGATTGGAGCTTGAAGATTGGAGTTTGATTTTTGGTTTTTGACGTTTCAATTTTGGTTTTAATGTTTTGTTTTGATTCGTTGATGTTTCAATTTTGTTTTTTTTATTTTGTGTAACAAACTCACAATGCAAGAATAAGCATTGCGAGTTTGAGAGAGAGTGTTAGAGATATAAGGCCTAAGCCCATTAGCCCATATAATTTATCTATAAATAATAGATTTAGACTCTATCTAATATACACTTTCTAAATAATACAAAACCCTAGCCGTTCTCTTTTCTCTCTTTTGTTCACTATTTTACAATATAGACCAATAAGCCTATATACTATCCTAAAGAAGACTATCTCTCATGGACTAAATGACAGGTTTGCCTTGATTCCACCTAAGCTTAATCAGATAAGAAAAATGGTTTTATAAAAAATAGAAATATACAAGACAATATTCTACTCACTCAAGAACTAGCATATCAAATCAACAAAAAAGTGAGGGGAGAGGGATGGGAACATATTTATCAAAATAGATACGAGTAAGGTTTATGATAGAATTTCATTCAATTTTATTTACCAAATACTGGAAGTATTTGGTTTTGATAAAATATGGATTGGATGGATAAGAAAATGTATAAACTCAGTTGGTTTTAATATAATTATCAATGTCATACTTCATGGTTACTTTAAGTCATCAAATAGAGTTAGACTAGGTGACCCCATTTTACCTAGCTAGTTCATCTTGGTTGAAGAATATCTAATCAGAGGCTCAAACTATGTTATATTAACTAATATGGTTTACAATATCATACAAGGAGTTCAATGATCATATATTGTCTTAAATTTGTAGGTGACCTCTCTTTTTTACTAATGAAGCCTCCAATAACATTAGCCAAATCTTTAAATTCCTACAACAATATGCAACGTGCTCCAATCAAAATAACTCAAACAAGTGTAAATATACTGAAAAGAATCACATGATTTTATCATGGTAGCCTGCCAATAAGTCACATTGGAATTTCAATACACATTACCAACTAAACCTCTGTCTTTGAAAAATTGGTGAATACAGATAGATCTAAAATACAAGAATGAGACTCCAAACTCTTGTCATTTGGAGGTAGACTAACACTGATACAGAAAACTTTAATGATAATCTCGATATATTATCTTCAAAACAATATTTTAACTAAGTCTACAATTAACATAATTGAACAAATCTGTAACAAATTTTTTGGGGCATGTCAAATGATAAGAAAACTTGCCATTGGTCTAATGAGAAAATCGTGTGCATCATTTATAAAAGTTTGAGAAATAGTGAATTTTTAGAGTAATTAAATGAAGAAAAGAAAGAGCGAACATATTAGAATTAAAAAAATTAATTGAATGATCATTATGGAATATGTAAATTACATTCACTCACTATATAAAGTAACAAATAAACTTTAATATACTATCATGTCTAACAAAAGAATAAACATGTAGGTTTAGAAAAACACTCTGTCATCTCTCTTCATCACTTCATACAGAAACACAAGATCATCTGTATTAATGTCGGTAATTCCTTATCCTTTAGGAATTGTATAGACTGACTCTAGTAAGATGTGGGAAGACTACAACGTATTTCACACTAGTCTCAACTTCTGATACACATCATTTTTGTTCCTCAGTATTTTCAATAGCATGAATCAAAATGGAAAATGGTTACTCTTTTCATATTTTAGAATCTCTTGTTATAAACATGAGTACTTATGATCGTCGGGATGGTCCAGGGTTTATGACCTTGATGATTTAAGAATAAAAACAATCTGATAACTATATGTTTTAAGATAAAGACCATTCCATTGAGTATATTAATAAATTGATTTTTTAATCGATTCAGTTTATGAGAAAACCTCTTTAATTTTATTTTCATATTTTGAGACCTAATGCGTGTTTAGATTGTATAGAGCATAGAACCATATGTCTAGGATTGAATGATGTGATTGAGAACACATAATTGAATATGTGTTTATGTTTTTTTATTGTATGATCAATTTTGGAACATTCATGACAAAACTCTAATTCAAACAAATTAGAAGGTTTTATCAAGCTTTCAGAATCGTCAGTGATCTTTATGATTAAGGAGAATATTTTTGGTGAACCAACTTCAGATGGTATCGCCTAGGAAAGCTGTAACTTTTCCGTGGTGAAGAGTATGAGACCCTTTGTTGCGATCAACCCATATGATGATCGCGACGAATCTGTCAATATAATTGTTGTTTACTGCTTCTAATTGATATTTAATTTGCATGTGATTGGTTATCATGAACCATATTAAAAATTGAGATTTTCTATTTTGGGTGTTCACAACGATTGTGAACAAATAACATGAGTGTCTGACTTTGGATAACCATAACTTAACGCTCGTTTATGTTAACTTGGTGATTGTTATTTTTGATTCCACATAAATTTCAGATATTTTAAATTATCATTCAACTATAGTTTTATATAACTAATTATTTTAGTAAATAAATTTTAATATATGGTACCTGTGTGTTTGTTGTCCAAAACTTCAGCAAATCAATACAATATACTTTTAGTTAAATTAATTTGTTTACTACATTTGAGTTTGACGCGATTGAAACCCTTCAATAAAGAGGCAAACCAATTCAGTTTTCATATTTTTAGAATCATTGATTGTATATTTTATCAATTTTTATATAATATGTTTAGATTAAGCACATTTATTAGGATTGTTGAGATGTTGTATGTATGATATGTTGGGTGATGCCGATGTGATGGGCGCAAGTGTGCTACTTGAAAGATGATAATTATAATTTATTCCTAATCAGATTGTTTTAGATTTTTCAATTGATGTTGAAATCCAACAACAAGTAGTGCATGCCCCATACAGTACATGAATTTGTTCTGATCTCATCGAGGAGAATAGCTTTGGGAAAATTTTGAAAATTGGTAAAAAGTTTGAATGTGGGCTTTAGAGGTTTTGAAGAATTTGCTCACAGTAAAACTTCGGTTGCCCACATACGTCTCCAACTTGGTGATATGTTTCAGCAATGCCGAAATGTCAGGCTCGTGTGAGACAAATGGACAAAATAATAAAAATTTATAAGTATCCACTAGAACACAAATGATGAAAAAAGTAGAATTTAATAACAAGAAATGATAAAAAAAATTAAAATACAACCATAAATATAAATTATAATAATAGAAAAAAAAATAAGTGAAGAGGTAATGAGCGTATATCGAAAATATAACTAAATATATAAACTAAGAAAATTTTATTTTTTTATGACAATTTTTGCTGCTAAAAATTCAAAACATTTATCCTACTAACTAAACACGTATTTGGTATATGTAGACGATGTATGTCTTGGATCTCAAAATTTTATAAATTGGACCAAATACTCAAATTATGCACACATGATCCCAAACTTTTATAAATTAGACCAAATACTCAAATTATGCACACGAGTACACTTAAACATTTTAAGCTACTAGTTTTATCTAAATTATATTAGGCTGAACTATATATAACATCTCTTCTTGTATTCGAATGCAAAACATTTCCGTAATAATCTTTTCAAAAGTGTAATATTAATATACAAATATCACAATGTAAATTTTCAAATGCTTTCATAAAAGATATAGGACGAAACTATATCATTATTTTTATTTGTATCAAAATTTTTGCATCATAAAAATTTGACGTTTGTTATAAATCACATAATTTTAAGCACAAAATCTTTACAATTAACTTTCTTATATTAAATTATATTTGAAGGGAAATGTATTTTACATTAATTTATGAAACAACAAAAAAAAAATATGAAATTCCTGGCGTATGATAAAAATTTGGGGCGTTAAAAGTTAAAATTAATAAATTCTTTGGTTTGTTGATATAAAAAGTCTGTGTATGTAATTAGACCCACATATATATAAATATCATTGACATTTAGTTCCTTCTATTTCCCTTTTTGTGTGTATGAGTATGAAAGCTCTTTTCTTCTTCCCTCTGAATTTTTTACGGTTCCATTTTGTCTTCCCTCAACTTTTTTCTCTTTGGAAACCTAAATTGGTGTGTTGTGTGTTTTTGTACGGTTGCGTTAGTTAAGTTTTACCGTAATTTTATTATCTAAAAAGTTAAGTTTTATAATTATTAAGACATTAATTCTTTTTTTTAAGTTATTTTTATTTTTATTTTTTATATATATCCATCTTAAATTATAATCTTTCCATTTTTTATTAGGGTTCCAATTAAAATTTATTGTTTAAAAATAGTATAAAATATTTTTTAAAACCAAAGTTTTTAAAATAAACTCACTTGTAATGGTCCTAAATGAGGTGGCCGAGTTGGTGGAATAAGTATAGCTTGTGATCAAAGGTCATGAGTTCGATTCCATCTACAAATGCTTTCAGCTATATCAAGTGGTTACTATAAAAAATAATCGGATGTGAAATGTCTCGTTCAACGTTAGAGAATCGGTTTCAATTTTACTCATCAAATTTCGCTTCATCGCTCGTTTGACTGAACTGGTTAGAAAAAGGGAATTGCTCATCATGTATAAATACATATTAAAATGTGTTAGTACAAATTAAATTTACTAAAAATAATATATATATATATATATATATATATATATATATATAATTAGAATTACAGATAATAACAATAATACCAATTATATTGTTAATTAGTCCAATAGTTAATCGAACATAAAAATATTAGAAATAGTGAATTATGTAGAGTAATCAAATGAAGAAAATAAAGAGTGACATATTAGAATTAAGAAGGTTTAACCGAGGGATCATTATGCAATTAGTAAATTACATTCACTCACTATATAAAAGAATAAGTAAACCTCAAGTATCATGTCAAACACAAGAATAAATATCTAAATATCTCGGTTGAGAAAAATATTATCTCCTCTCTCTTCGTCACTTTATAATGATTTACGAGATCTTTTTTTATTAATGCAACAATTCTTTATCTTTGAGGAATTGCATAGAGTGCAACTAGCAAGTTGTGGGAAAACTACAACCTATTTCGCACCAATATCAACCTGTGACACAAATCGTTTGCTCTCTTCAATACTTCAATAACATAATTTCAAGATGCAACCTGGTTAATTTTTTCATCTTTTATTATCTCTTCTTATAAGTATGAGTAGTTATGATCGTTGGGATGATCCAAGGTTTATGACCCTGTTGATTTAAGACATAAAGTCAATAATTGGTAACTAGATAATATTATTACTACATGTTTGTATATAAAGACCATTAGATTTAGTCTTCCAATAAAGTTAATTTTTAATCATTAAGTTTAGGAGAAACCTCTTAGACATTATTTTTTAGATTTTGAGACTTAATACATGCTTAATGGTATAGAACACAAAATCACATGCTTATTATTGGATGGTGTGATCGAGGGCACGTAATCGAATATGTGTTATATGTTTTTTATTGTGTGATCTATTTTGGAACATTTAAGATAAAACTCTATTTCAAATAAATTAGGAGGTTTTATCAAGCTTTCAAAATCGTCAGGGTTCTCCACGATTAAACATAAGATTTTCGGTGAGCCAACTTTAGCAATTACAACAAAAAAAACTGAAACTTTTATGCGACAAAGGGTATGAGACACTTTGTTGCGATCAACCCAGATGGTGATCGCGACGAATCTGTTAGTAGAATTTTAGTTTTCTACTTCTAATTAATATATAATTTGCACGTGGTTGGTTATCATGAAGCACATTTAATATAACAACTAGTGATGATGATTTATTGTTGGAGGATAGTTTAAGGAGGTTGTAAGTTGAATATTATTTTACGAGTAGTGAGTAGTGAGATAAAGGAGGTGTAAGCTTATATTTAATATTTTTTGAAAAAATCCAACCCCTTTAATGAAGTTGCTTTGGGGTATTATACTAATTTTATGACCCGTGGGCCTTACGGGCCGGACCCTGGATCTAGTTTAATCTGTGAAGCCAAAAATTTAAATAATATTAGCACATAGTTGAGTCATGTATTGACTGGTCGAACTGTTCTTGATTTGCGTGGTCCAAGATTTATCCAAACTGCCCCTCCGGTTTACACAATAATGTTCTTCCAAATATATTCGACCCTATCAACAACAACCTATTCGAACCTAAAGTTTAAAAAAAATCCTGAGTTTAAAATAAAATTGAAAATTTTCAAATTTGGGAGTTCACAATGATTGTGAAAATAGATAGCCATAACTTGAAGCTCATCAACCTAAATTAGGTAATTATTATTTCTTATTCCACCTAAATTTTAGATATTTAAATTATCATTAAACTAGAGTTTTATATAATTAATTAGTTTAGTACAAAATTTAACGTATGTGTTTGTTATACCAAGTTTTAGCAAATCCATACCATATAATTTTAGTTAACTTATTATTATATGTGAGTTTGTTGCAATTAAACCCCTTCAATAAAGTAGAGAACCAATTATGTTTTCATATTTTTAGGATTATTGATTTTATGTTTTATCAATTTGTTTATATAACATGTTGAGATTAAGTACATTTATGATGGTTGTTGAGATGTTGTATCTATGCCATGTTGGATGGTGTGATATATGTTTAGGGGTTACAATTTATGTAACACTATTATGTGTATATTAAGAAGAATTTAGTGATGATGGATGTATGACATCACGATATGATGTAATTATTCATTGTTGATGTCCATTAGACTCTAGGATGTACGAGGTGATATCTTACATGCATATTGATTGTTTGTTTCAAGTTATGGAGTTGATTAACATTTATTTCTCTTCGGATAACTGATCACTTTATGAGATATTTTATATCCCTGAACTAATTTAGATGACTAAAGAGTATTAATATAGATGGCATTAAGGTCTGATATTGTAAGATATATGATTAATGTTTTTTTATAAATTACACTACGAGCACTTTAGATGCACATTCTCTGGTACTGGTTGACAGGCCTGTTATACCACATGCGTGGGTAGTGTCAAGCGAGTTATGAAAAGAAATGAGTATGGGGCCTCATAGCTTAAGGAACAATTAGTATGAGTGTAAGTTGCCCAAACGATTGCATACCTCGCATATTTCTTGATGGTGAGCAATTATTGCATGATTTTGTTGATGCGTTCACACGTACCATACTCATGCATAACTAGTTTTTCAGTGTTGAATGGTTCATTAGGTTTACCGTGAACATTGAAGTACGGCCCTAATAGAAGGCTTGACTGATTTTAGATATGGCCTGTAACCAACACTAACTACCCTTAAGTACTAACTCCAAACACACTGTATAACGCGTCGGTGGCAACCATTTTCGTTAATGATTATGTATACACATATTTCAGAAAAATATGGAGTTCATTGACAAGTTCAAACTGTTTGTCATATCTGCCCCTGGTGGTTGCTAATTAAGAAAAGTGGGTTATTTAGTGAATAGTATCATGATACAATATTTTTTATTTATACAATTAAGATGTGTAATAGTACATCATTCCCTAAAGGTAGCGAAGGAAATATTTAATAAATTTGTACATTTGTGATTGCCTAATACAAGCAAAACCATATAGACATATCATTCAGGAGTGAAGTATGGTATAATAATAATAATCTTCATTTGGAATACATTTTATTCTATAAAAGTTCATTTGGTACCTGCTATCCTGATTTAGCTTTAAGACAATACCATAATTTCTGAAAGTATTTTTAATGATATATCGTTTGGGAAGGAAATATTCAGTAAACAAACTTGCTTTTGGGGAAGAATCAGAAATGATTTGTTTAGATTTAAATGATAAAGATCGTATATAAATCCTACATCCACTAGAAACTTACTGAGATTTTATATGAGAAGGTCACAAGAAGACTCTCTCAAACACTAATACTCAAGAACTTATATTTTGTTAAAATTCATTCACAACTTACAAAGGAACCATGGATCATGGTGTAGTCCAAAGTGTTTATCTTCTATCTCTCTAAAATCAAGACAAGCCGAAGAACTTTATCTATCAAGAAATTTTTCAAGTCACACCACACTACAACACTTTAATATGCTCTTTCACTTGATATAAACTAAAGGATATGGAACATAGCACACTAGGATCATAGTAGTGTTCAATAAGTACATATATTTCCCAACGAAATAAGAAAATGTCTCATTCCACACTGACACAAGTACGAATTCAAGTGGGGCAACATTTTTTTACGCGAGTACGGCTATTAGCTAGTGGCACCCTTGTACCATTGTTATACTCTTTAAATGCACACATCATAAATATTCCATACAAGTGATCGTATTTATTTCATGAATATAAAAAAAATAATCAGAAGTTTTTAGCCACCTGTTACTAAAATTCTAGTCCAGTATGAGATTAATATGCACATTCGGTTCCAGTAGTAACATATACACTTGTATTCGACTATGCTCAACCCTTAAGTTCAATATTCACTCTCTGCACCTAAGTATTTGACTGAGCCTTTAGCCACATAAATAATTTAGAAATCCAGCTCCTTAAGGTTCGTTTTAGTCATATCTTCGGCCCTTAAGGTCTGGTTGAACTACACCAATCTCATTTATCCAGCTTCAACAATTAGTTATAATTTTTGGCACCTTATTCTAGGTTTAACACTTAGTTTCAGCTTCAGTCCGTAGTTCCAGTATTTGACACTTAGTCCCAGCTTAAACTCTAAGTTTTAGCCTTATGTACTAATGTATATTTTAACAATAAGTTACAAATTCGGCGTTAAGTTACACCATTCGGTAGTGATCATAATTTAGTCTGTTTGAGCATATAGTTAACAATTCTCTACCTAGGCTTAAAATGACTCCAACATCTGTTGCCCCGATGCTCTAACTACCCAATGAGAATTGTATGTTCACAAACATCTTAAGAGTCATCAAGTCTTATGCAATAGGTGAACTTTATTATGAAAATATTCCCCAATAAACCAATCTCACGCCCTCTTACATCTAAGAAGATAGTAGAAATATCCACCTTACATAACTCAAGTACAAATCGAGCAACACTTGACAACCAGATATCAAAGTCTCCGTGTTGATCTATGGTTTGAACAACTGAAACCTCTGAACCATCAAAATTTTGGTCAAGAACCAATCTTGCAGCAGTTGAACATCCTTTGTAGAGGCTGAATCTGAACATAGTCTGAAAATAGTTTCTACAAAAGCATCTATATTTTCATATTTATATTCAACCTTCATCTCAACTCGAGCTCAAACTTTAGCAGTACTATATGTAGTAGTACCTCTATGATCGATGATCTTCCACATCCATTCAATACCCACCCGTTTCCAACTAAAGCCTTATCAATTTTAGAATCCAAGTAGGACATCATGTATATTTTATATTTTCTCAATTACCAAAAGTTCATGGGCTTCTATTGACGATGATTCCAATTATCATGAAAATTATTTTACCGAATCTCTTTTTATGTCCATATGTTAGAAGAATACTTATTACTTCATTAGTTAATGTATAATATAACTTCTCAACTTTTCCACAACTCAGAGTACTTCTCAAGGTTTGGTGCGTTGAAATACCAAATTTAGAACAATAGATACTTAATGGTATGTTCATTAATACCACCCATTGTCAGTTCTAAACCTCTTTAACTACTTTCCAGATTGGATCTCCACTTGCTTCTAAAAAACCTCAAAGGACACTAGCCACTTCTCAATAAAAAAAATCCCAACAGTGGATGCACCGTCCATTATAAACTTTTCTAAAATTAAAACATCATTAGTTCAGCTAGCCTCCATAACAACTTGTGATTCTTGGACGACCCTACTTCTGTCATCTTCACCCTTATACTTAAACCCTTTCTCATTTAATATTCATATAGACAGAATGTTATGTTTAAGTTCAGGGACATACCTGATATTTGTTAAACTTTTCTCAATTTCTGTGGATATATTCAACTGAATTCTCCTCATGCCATTCACAATACAATAATTTTCATTCCCCTACATGACTTTACCACCTTAAAACACTCTTAGGTCTTCAAAACAATGTTTTCTTGGAAGTCATATGGAATGACGCTCCCGACCGAGAACCCAATTTGTATCGTACCTACAAGAAAAACCCATTAAAGCATCATTATATCCATAATAATCCGTAAACATTCCAGTATTCTCGACTTCACGCTTATGATAAATATTTCACGTCCTCTCCTCGAGGCTGTTCCAATTGATATGTCTGTCCTTAATAAAAAAAAAATCCTACAAGCAACACCCTAGTTGTTTCAATATCTCTATCGAGGACTTCCTCTCATACTCAGTCTTAGAACGTTAGGATCACTCTTCAGAACTGTCTTCATTTGAAATCCTTCGAGTTCAAAACACTCTTAACTTCGGCCATCGTGAGAGAATATTGAATTTCTAGAGCATGATGTCAATAAAGTACTCATACACTTCTGACATAGTGCACAAGAGGATTATAGCTTGATCATCATCACCTACTATGACACCAACAACATTCAAATCAAGAATAATTATATTATAATTGTTCAAGTATTTTTGGATCTTCTTGCTATCATCCATTAACAACCTATACAACTTCTTTTTAAGGTACAACCTATTTTCCAAATACGTCTTCATGTAATTATCTTCTAGTTTGTTATAAATCCTTATGACCACAAATCTCATTTTAGTGCCACGGAGAAAAACTAGCTGGATAAACAAGATAGGGATCGCCCGCTCGGCTAAGACTCTCTAGACACTTCGGAAAGCACTTCGTTCCGCAATCATAAGATTAGATCACTATGGAACTTAGATAGCACTTTGACATAATGACAAACTTCATGGAATTCATCTTTATATTTGTGTTTGATTTTTTCAGTGAGAACCAAGTCTGTACACTCAAGGTCCAGAATGATATTTTCTCTTTTACCTTATCTTTATCATTAGCGACGAATATGATTAATAAATATCTACGCTCATCGCGTAGCTGATTTGTAGTATTATAAAAGAAAAAATGGGATAGTGATACATGTTGAAAAAAAACTCATCCAAAATAATCTTGGTTAAAAAGTACTGTGATATATACAGAACTTTAATGCTCTTTCCATGACTGAATATTCCTCCGAATATTTTTCCAAATAGAGATTGAAATATATATATATATATATATAATTATAAAGATATTTTTATTTCACTTAACCATTCAAAATAAATATTATTAGTTACAATTTTTCAAAAATTTAAGATTTTTTAGAAAATACAATTTTTATGTATTTTAATTGTTTTGGAGAAATTTATTATCAAAACATTAAAAATAAATATTATTAGTTTAAAGCTCTTGGAAATTCTAGATTCTTTTGGAAAAATCATTTTTTATCTGGATGCTTATAAACCCAATACACTAACAATCACAAGATTATGAATTTACCAGAGTGTTTGAATAATCTTTAAAACATTCTTTAAGTATAATTTTTAAATAAAAAATGAAGATGTTCTTTTAATATTCCTACAAGGAATAGCGAATATGGCTGTTTTGAAGTTTCGGGATTCCATAAAGGTAAATAAAAATAACGATCAGCCGAAAAGAAAAGAAAAGAAAAATATGATATTTTTATCTTGATTAATAATTTTATTGGTTTGTTTTTAAAATATAATTTAAACAGATTTAATAAAAACATGATTAACTTAGGAAAAACTAGGGATGGCAACGGGGCGGATCGGGGGCGGGTACCTATATATCCACAACCCGCCCCGCAGTAAATAACTGATACCCGAACCCACCCCGAAATCCGACGGGTATTTTTTTTTTCATACCAAATCCGAATCCGTGGGTTCGGGTTACCCACACGGGTACCCGCGAACTACCCGCGGAAGAAACCCGTTGTAGATACCCGAACCGAACCCGAACCGAACATAAACAAAATATGTAAAAAATAAAATATAAAAGTAAAAATCTAACAATAAATTTAACAAAATACTACCATAAATTATAATCTTCATCGACTTGATATTCTAAATAAAACAAACGTATAAAATATTAAAATTAAAATAAACATTTAAATAATTTTTTTAACATTTAAATATTTTAAAGTAAAAAATAAATGTCTTCGTTAGCTTCCGTCCTTAAAGCACCAACAATCGACCATCCATTGCAAAAAATAAAATCAGTAAATAAAATCTATGTGAGGAGATAAAAACGAGAGAAGTGATAGTGAAAATGAGACAGATTAGATATTGAAAGGTTTTTTTTCTTTTAGGGTTTGGAATATTATTGGGCTAGAGTACATAGAGATTAGAGACGGTAATAAATAATATTTATAACGGGCTATAATTAAGAATAATATTATTAAAGTTGAATATTTAGTCTTTATAACGGGCTAAAAATAAAATCAGTAAATAATATTTATATATACAGAGATGGAAGGTATTTTTACGGGGCGGGTTCGGGGCAGTTACCCGTGGTTTAATATTCAAAACCGAAACCGAACCCGAACCCGAACGGATAGTAAAAATAAAAACCATAACCCGCCCCGTTTATTTTTTTCTTTTTCGGGTAACCCACCCCGTCCGGTTCGGTTCGGGTACCCACGGTTTCGGTTTAAATTGCCATCCCTAGGAAAAACTAGTTGGTATCTATTTTTTATTGAATATTGTCAAAAAATAATACCATATAGTATCTCTATAAATCAGATTTGTAAAAAACGTGACTCGAAATCAGATTGCGTTGCAAAACACACTGTGAAAAAGGAAAAATGTTGGATTTTACAAAACACACCGTTGAAAGGTCTATATTTTTAATAAAAAAATTAATTGCATAAAAAAAATATGTTCTTCACCCATCAAGTTAAACAGCATATATGTAAAATTTAAAAAAAATATGTAAAGATTATTTTCTAAATATTTATTGGGTAACTAATATTTACATAATTGAAATTCGATGATATTTATAATATAATATCATCTATTAATCTAACAAAAAATTATTAAAAGGTTGTTATATTTAACTATGATATATATATATATATATATATATATTAATAAATATGCATTTAATAAATTTATCGTGTATGTAACATACAAAACACCATATATAGTCACATCATATTGATTTTTAATTTTTTATGTTTTACTTGATTAACGAATTCGTACATCTCTCACACTCATATATATATATATATCATAAAATGTGTCAAAATTCTATTTGATTTCATGTTTATAGAATATGGCTTTTGACCGAATATGAACATGTAAATTTAAGACCGTGTAATTCAAATCTTAAGTCTAGGGAGATAAAGCTAGAAGTCCATAATCTCTCTCTATCTCTCTCAAATATTTGAATATATGCATATTTAACTAACCTTTTACATACCTGTAACAAATTATATCCTCTCATAATATCTTTCCACAAACTCCCTCTCTCATACTTTCTGGGTATGGAAGAGCTTCACTCTTCAACGCCAGTTTCTGAACAGCCTCCTCTGAAATCAGATTCTCATAGATATCTGAATCAATTACAAATTTACAAATTCTTCGTCCAATTGTGCAGGTAGAATGGAAGATGCCATTCTCTATTCTAGCATTCAAATCAAGAGGTACCCGGAACATGATTCATGTATCTACGTAGCAGGAATTGTTGAGCTCTGATACCAATATGGTAGCGAAGCGGAAATAGAAGATACAAACAACGATAATACCCTAACCCTAAGTTAGAGAAATAAAGAGACTCAGAATAATAATTCTCAAAATTCAATTAATCAAACAATTAATCAAAGTCTGACGGCAAAATAGGGTATATGATGCTTTATACATAGCATGACCCAAAACTCTAATTCCAAATAAGGAAAATTACATATATGTTTTAAAATAAAATAAATAAACGCTAAGGGTTTTAAGGCTCTACAGGTCGAATCTGGGTATCAAACTTGGTGACAATGTCACATTTTTGAAATCTAATGGGCTCGTCGAAATCTTCGATTTAAGTACCTGTTTGACCCAATTCCGATACCTAGGAAAGAAACCAGTTTGTCTGCAGTCTTCGCTACATCCACAAACTGATAACGCGGCGGAAGTAGAAGAAGAAGCAACGATAGATGAAACCCTAATTCAAGGGTAACATGATGAAACCCTAATTCAAGGGTAACATGATGAAACCCTAATCTAAGGGTAAGAAAAATTGAAATTTTCAGAGATAAAAAATATATATTATTCCAAAAACTTCCAAATAACTTAAGGCATATGAGGCTTTATATAAGAGCTTCTCAAAACCCTAAATTATAATACAAGGAAATAAAATAAATATTTTAAAATAAAATAAAATAAAATCAAATCAAATCTTAATATGATTAGATTTGATTTAAATACATAAGATATTTGAATAAAATAAAATAAAATTAAAAAGGCTTTTGGTTGGACTTTCTGGGCTACAACATCCTCTCATGGTTGACAAGAATTCGTCCTCGAATTCACAGCACCATCACCGTCAAGAACCTAAAATTATTTATTTTATTTTATTCAATTGTTACATTGAGAATTATAATTGTTGACCTTATCGGAATAAGATAATTCTTCTCGAGTGTTCCTTATTCGAAATCACATTGAAGCAATCTAGTTGAAGGAAACAAATAGTTTCGAAAACCTTTTCATAGCGTGAAGACAACATCCCCATGTCCAGTTGATGAAAAAAATAGTTTTGAAAACCTCTTCATAGCCTGAGACAGCATCTCGATAAGCAATTTTTACCTTGATTCGACAATTGGTAGCCAATTTAAACTCCTTCAGTAACCGATCAATATGATCGTCATTGAAACGCCTAGTGCGTCTCCCGCATACCAAATGATCTTTGTAATCTTCATGGCCGTATGTTGTTATCTCCTTTAGACCTTGAATCAGATGAAATCAAGATTCAGAAACATGCTTGCCCCATAGCAGGAACTGAGGCTCTGATACCAAACTGATAACGCGGCGGGAATAGAAGAAGAAGCAACGATAGATGAAACCCTAATTTAAGGGTAACATCATTAAACCCTAATCTAAGGGTAAGAAAAATTAAAATTTTCAGAGATAAAAAATATATTATTCCAAAAACTTCCAAATAACTTAAGGCATATCAGGCTTTATATAAGATCTTCTCAAAACCTTAAATTATAATACAAGGAAATAAAATAAATATTTTAAAATAAAATAAAATAAAATAAAATAAAATAAAATCTTAATATAATTAGAATTGATTTAAATACATAAGATATTTGAATAAAATAAAATAAAATTAAAAAAGGCTTTTATTTGGACTTTATGGGCTACATCACTCTCCTAATAATTTTCCACAAACTCCCTCTCTCGCGCGCGCGAACACACACACATATATATATATATATATATATATATATATATATATATATATATATATATTATTTTGCCTAAAACCTCTCCGGAACCACCACTGAAGTCTTTAGTCGACGCATACAACTTTGTTTTTTACATATATCTCCCTTTGATATTTTATATTCACCAAATTACCTTATAAACTAACATTACCAAATCAGTGCAATTACTATAAATTTTAGAAAAATGAGTTGCACGAAACACCTACTTTCGATATTAGTTCCTCGTATCTATGTGTACACATGGTATTATATTATTGGTTTAATTATTTCACCTTATCTATCCAATATTATCATGAGTTACTTTAACCTAAGTTTTCACTCATTTCTGTATATATACCAATCTAAACTCTCTTGTAGCTCAATTTATAAACTTTCAAAAGAACCTTATTTATTAGATCTATGATATATAATCAAATCTGATTGAAGTCGCATGTTTGGTCAAACTTTTTGACATAGCGAAGAAAACAATGATGGATGAAGGAGCATCATTTATTGATGAATTAGTATGCAGAATATAATATATGTACGATATGAATCATGTCAAACATATTTCGTTGGCATGAGGAAGAGAAGACGATATTATGTGGGAATATTGTGACCTCTAGTACAATTCGAGATAAGAGGCGTTCGAGATATTATATTTATGTATTATCATGACCTTGGCTCAAAAATGGCGAACGAGATCATTATTGAAAATAGACTAGAAACAGTGTATATTAATGCTTAAAATAGAATTGTAGAGTCACAAAGATATAACATTTTCTAAAGTTATGTGCTATTTATATTTGGTATTTTAGATTTTCATGTTATGTTCATAAAATACCGTATTTGATTCCTTATGTTGTTTTCAGTTTTAAAAGAGTGAGTTATTTTTTCGACGTAAATACTAATGATTTCAATTTGAAGTAAAAAAAATGTGTTTTATGGTCTTGATAGTGGAAAGAAGGGTGGATCGCCTTCCGTGTATGATTTTAAAAGTCTTTTGATATATGTCCCAATTTTCATGTACTTTAACTTGTAGACTAATATTTGTTATTTAGTGTAATTTTGGGTTTATGATTTATGATTTCCCAAGTACTAGCTGTAGTTGGTTATCTACAACTTGTTTGTCTGCTTTGACAACTTAGTTATCATATCTTGCAAAACATTTGTTTTTTGTTATTGCTTGTTGAAATATGTAGTTGGACCATCATTGATATATTTCATGTATCAATTAAATATGTGAATAAACCCATATTTAAGTGACATATTTATAATAATACAACCAAAATATTTACAAAATGCTCAACTATTTTATATGAATTAGTATCATACTTGTTACGACTGAGAAAAATTGCTTACATACATATATATATATATTATTTACAACAATAAGAATATTTCATTTCACATGTGGTCTAAGAATTCGTCGTATCATGAAGAATTTCATATAAGTTTTCACCGTATTAGACCAGGTTATGGAAAATTCAAAAACAAAATCTCTATTGTCTTTACAAAATTCATAACATATTTCACAATGTTGATTGGCGAATTGTCATACTTATTTTGCCACATTGGTGAAGAATAAAACTAACTATCTCGTGAATGTAATGACGAATTACTTTAGGTAATTCCAACCACCGGTGTATTGGTTTTATTAGGACACTTTTGCTGTTTTTGTGTCGTGGTAGCAAAATTTACGTGAAATATTAATTTTTTAGATGTTTTTTCTTATTATTTTTCAACCTAAACCATGATTGCGAAAATCTATGATAATTCTTGCAAAATCGACCGTAATTTACGTAAAAACCTTATATAATTTATATGTGAAAAATTCAGTACGTAAGATGCGAAATGTATCAAAATGATATATGTAAACTTTGTCTTACTTATTTTGTCACTGTAGTGACAAATAAAACTGACTATGTTGTCACTTCAATGATGAATTAAGTTCGACCATTCAAACCACCGATCAATTAGTTTTGTTATGATTTATTTATTATTTTCTTGTCGTGCGAACAATATTTACATGAAATATTGAATTTAAATGTGTATTCTTATTGTTTTCTAATCTACACCATGAATACTAAATTCTATTAGTTAATTTCTTGGAATAGTTAGTTCATATGAGATTCAAGCTTTAATAAGATGTGTGGCCTTGATTTGTCTTAATTACTCTTCGCAAAATCATAAAAATTCAAAAATGTTAGTAAAAAGAAACACTGGCTGAAATTACCATCATAAATGAAAAATGAATGAGTTTGTAAAGGTAATCAACTATAAAAGAAAATTTAAACACCAAATATTTTATTTTAGTTTTAGTTTAGATAAAAAAAAGAAAACCATTTAGACTCTTTAACATTAACAAAATTGGTGTTTTCAAAAATAAAAATAAAAAATAAACAAAACAATCAAACGCTAACGAGCTCTAGCCTCTATCGAGTTCAATCCAATCAAAGCTCCAATAAACCGGTGACGACATAATGGTCTTGAAATGAAAAGTAAAGCTCGAAGTCAAAATCATGAACAACATTTGCTTCAAACGAAGCACAGACTGTTGTGTCACGTTATGACTGTGCCTGGTTATCAATGAGATTCTCTTTTGATATTGATCGTATTTGAACTAAGCGACGAATCATCTTCATATAAAAATTTGAATTGCTTGTTCTATTCATTGGCTAATGTTGCTTGTTTTATTTGTTTGGGTTATCCTACATTTATTAGTTATGTTTTTCTAATTATTAAGCTAATTTTAAGAATAGTAATAATGTTTGTATCATGAAGACATAACTCTCCTTTTTTTTTCATTTATAAAGCTGGTAATATTAAAAAAAAAATTTAATAAATCATTAATACATCCATTATGTAATTTAGATTTTATTATTATAAAAATCATACAAAGACTAATATTATATTATATTTAGTTATAAAACTATTGAATAATGTAAATATATTTTTAGAAAATTAAATAGATTAAAAAAAATTAAAATATTTTAAAACATCGGTTTTAATGTTAATTTTTTTAATATTCTTTTAGACAGTTTTTAAATACTTTTTAAAATACACTTTTTAAATCAATTTTTATATAAAAAGTAAATATTTTAAAATATGAGTTCAAATTTAAGTTTTTCAGCCAATTACTTTTTTAACTTTTATTTATTTCAAGAATTTAAAAGATTATCAATTGGATTTTTTACTTGAAATTAACTTTTCTAAAAATCTATACTATGTTTTTTTTAAATTAATTAAATATCTAAATATCAATCCATGCAATGGAGGAGTGCGTGGGTTTATAATTTAAGCTTTTTTGTCCCAATTTTGATTTTGTTGAACTCTGTCGCGTGTTACAATACATTTTTTATCTTACATCGACGATTTCATAACTTTTTTATTCATTTTGATTCCGTTTAAGTAAATTATGCTTGTTTGATAAAAAATATTGATTATATTGTATGGTCTGTATGATTGTAGGATGCCTCCACACCCCCATTCTCCCACTATAAAGCAGATCATTTTGATGATGTCGAGGAGATGTTAGTAGGCGAGACATTTCGGAGCGTACGTCACCGTGCTAGAGGGGACTTACATGTCGTTCGTGTTCCCCGTCTTCGTACTACGGACGAGCGATTCCGTAGATATAACCGACATGTCATCGACTTATATTCGACCTTCCACTCCTATAAAGAGCACGAGAGTTATAGCGTCTTCAGAAATGACGCTAAGGTTATTATTAGATGCAACGTGGTTTATGTTATAGTTATAGGTTTGTGTTATAACTTATATTTGTTATTGAATTTATTAGTTTAGGTTTGATTTAATTTATTTTTGAATTTATTTGTTATTGGTTTATATTATATGTTATATTTGTTATTGAATTTATTAATTATTGGTTTATCTTATACGTTGTATGCTTTTATGCAGCCGAGGGTACATATGCGGTGCTATGCTATGTACCAAACATACCGTGGTTGGGACTTGAAAGTGCACTAGACATGAGTACGTGATGAGGCTACAAATGTCCATCTGATATAGGTGTTTTTAGAGAGATGGCATCGAGAGACGAACACATTTCATTTCTCTTTCGGGGAGATGACTGTCAGTCTGTCACACTGGATGATGTCTACATCATCACGGGGTTACCAGTGGTGGGTGTGAACTGCGAGACATATGAGTATCCTACTGCCGATTAGCGTAATGCGGCATGTGCTCGCTTACTTGGGTGCAGTGTTCAGGAGTTGGTGGAGGATATTGCGAAGAACATAGGGGCGGCAAGAGGCATGTTCGCCTTGCATGGCTGAAGAGGAGATTCTGCACTCATCAGTATTATGACGATGAGTTTACGGATGCTGATGTTTGCCGAGCTACTAGGGCGTACTTGTTGCACTTCTTTGGCTATACCATACTGGCCAACAAGTCGGGCAACAACATTTGCCTCAACTACTTACAATTCATAGACGATTACAGTAGCTCGGGCAGGTATAATTAGGGACAGATGATACTCGTTCAACTCTACTTCCAGCTAGGCAGAGGATTCTTACACTCTACTTCTGGTATGTCTGGATTCTTGGGCTTGTTAGAGGCATGGATATACGATCATTTCCCCATATTTTCAGCTCAGCAGTACCCTAGGTTTAGTATCGCACATCCTACTATGTGCGAGTATGCGCATCCACCGTTTTGACAAAGCCAGTAGGCTCGAAACGGTGTTCGAGATTACCTAGCTACCTTCACTGAGCACGATGTAAGTTATAATTATCTTCATATTCAATTATCGTAATACTTTAATTTAATCTAATTTGCTAATGTTAAAGGATTTGTTTATATTTTATAGGTACCATTCATGCCTTGTACATCCGTACAGGATACTCGAGGTCTGATGTGGTTTGGATAGATGCAAAATTGAAGTCTTCGGACATTTTCGAAGCATACTATCCGCTACGAGTGGCTAGACATTTGGGTCGCATCCAAGAAGTAATATTTTGCGATACTCGATATGATATATTGTTTGTTTTACGCATGCGTGTTATGGACTAGTTGTTTAATTACAGGTATCTGGTACACTGCGTCCCATTCTTACGGGTTCTAGTAGGGTTCGTCGTGCGAACACCCTCTACAACTGGGACGCATTCACTTGGGATAAATGGGAGTCCTATCGTTTTCACCATAGTCTGCAAGGTGGGCAGTATATTCCGGGTCAGGAGGATTGTACTACGGTTATCTACTCTGCATGGGTTACGAAAAACCTGTGGTACGTCATTTCCGATCCAGAGACTCGCCGAGATGATGCAGAGGTAAAGGTGAACCACTCCGCCCCCACACATGCCACCAGACTACACGATTTGACTACGCACCTACTCAATTTACAGGCATACGATCAGAACCACACTCCATTAGTTTGGAGGACCTTCGTTCACCTTTGGACGAGTGTTACCGTCTTGCTCACGAGTACATGGATTGATTCTTAGGTTATATTATTTATGTTTTCATGGTTGACAGTTTAAGACTTTTTATGTGTTATGTACGTAACGACTAGTTTAAATTATGTGTTATGGTATTTTGTTACATTTTAAATATGTGTATAGTATTTTGTTACATTTTACTGATATAATTATTTTATAACATGCAAAAAAAATTGTTCGAAATTTAAGTTTAAAAACAGCATCAAAGTAGCACAAACTCAAACACAAACTCAAACATAAACTGAAACATGAACTCAAACATAAACTCAAACATAAACTCAAACATAAACTGAATTATGAACTCAAACATAAACTCGAACATAAACTCAAGTATAAACTGAAACACAAACTCGAACATAAACTGAAACACAAACTCAAACATAAACTGAAACACAAACTCAAACATAAACTGAAACATGAACTCAAACATAAACTCAAACATAAACACAAACATAAACTGAATTATGAACTCAAACATAAACTCGAACATAAACTCAAGTATAAACTGAAACACAAACTCAAACATAAACTGAAACACAAACTCAAACATAAACTGAAACATGAACTGTAACATAAGCCATCCACTTGTACAGATCATAATTTATCTATCAGGCCAGTTTCATTTCATCAACTTCCTTTCTTCTTTCGCAATATGGTAATCACGCATTTCCTCTACTTGGATCTCAATAATGTCAGAATAGACTTCATTATGTTTCTCCTCTGTTAGAGAATCTGTGACCTAGCAGTTGAACTGGTTACACGCAACACGAAGTTCCCAGTCGTTGAGGTCAGAAACTAGATGTACACAGAATTAGACTATGACTAACCAAAACTTCTAAGCATAGATTAGAAGAGCATAAATAAAAGTGTTAATTAATACAAACCAAAAAAAATAAATTCGAAGGTAGCAAAATGTGTTTGGAAAGGATTAAACAAAAAAACAAACAACACAAAATAATAAAATTATTACATCGTATTATGCATCCCAGATAAATCATAGAACTGATCATCCCCATCGTGTAATGTTGGTGGTTGTGCTGCTTTAATTTGGTGATATTTGTTGAGACGTTCGCCTAGTGGTATGGCCCAATTTGTAACGTCATCGCTAGTGCGGAACGCAAACCAGCATGGGTATATATCCGGCAATGGTCCATCTAAGACAATCTGCAAATTTCTATAAGATGGAAGAATTAAATACCTAGCAGAATTAATGAAAAAATAAAAATGAAGTATAAATATAATATATTTGCTTACTTACTTTCACAATATGATTACCGTGCACGAAACCGATTCCAACTTCTACAATAGGACACGATCTTAGAGGTACACCACACAAAGAAAGATACGTGTATGATAGTTGGAGAGATACATGGTATACTATACATTGATACCGAATGGCTATCACCAACCCAAAGTCGGGTAATGTTATCCACTGCCTACAACCGCTCTCATACATTTTGAAACAATCCAATCTCCGCAATAGGTTACCAACACATTGTGCACCATCAAAAATCATCTCCCAAAGATCACGTTGACTCGAAAATTTGGACACCAAATCTCGTCTTACTTCATCCCATGAATCAACATAATCTTTAATAGCCAAAGCTACGTCCCTAAATCCACAATTACCGTCGGGAGCAACATCTTCAACGCTAGTTATGTAGTTGTCCAAGTACTCGGGAAAACAACTCTCGTACGCGCTCAATCTTTTTCCTTTATTCAATTTTTCTAGATCGAGTCATTTTCTCCTTTTTTGGTGGAGCTTTATATTAGGACTTGGCTTTGGGTAAAAAAAATACCTTAACCGCCGATACAGTCGTGCGCCTAAACTATCATCGTATTCCCACTCGGATGGGTTCCGTTTAGTTGACTTCTCGGGACCGAATTTTTTCCGATCTTTAGTGACAACCAGTTCTTTAGGTTCCAAAACATGGCTTCTAGCGGGATCTAGGATTTGCGTCATCCTATTTATTATGCGATCTTGCACTTATGGACCGTAACCACGGATGGTACTATCTATTAAGAATAGTTTTCTTGTAAGCTCATCTTCGGTACCAACGTTATCCCTAGACTTGATCTCTAAAGTACTCCAATAAACATCACATTCACTCTTTTGAATCGATCTACCTTATCTCATGATCATAGCACACTCACACGCACAAGGTAAATTTTGCGTTGTCCTAATAACACAACCACACATTGCGGGAGTGAACCATAAATCCTCGGCCTTTTTAATAGTTTTCTCTAATATTTCTATGGCCGTACATGAAAGTTTACCTTTGATGTTGCTAAAGATAACTCCCCTAGATGCGAGTCTCGGAAGAAACAAACTTCATTCGAACGTTTCGAAGATGGTAGAGTGTTGAATGCGAAGCAACAAGTGAATTTTATCCCAAAATTGCTCAAACGTACATAGACTTGTGCCGATTACCCGTTTTAGGCTCGAGTGAGCACTCTCTACCTTATAACATAAACTTAAATTATTTAGAAGTCTAACAATTAATTAAATGAATTAATGTATAAATATGATAATATAACTCACCGGTTTCTAGTGTGGTTGCCCAAATGTTTAATTTTGTTCGTGTAGATATTAAGGAATTTGTGTCTCTAAGGGTCTATCCATTATTTCATCACGTACTCGAGAACCTTGGGACAATATGCGTGGGCTTGGTGCAACTCGCCGAGGTTTTTGTTATACTCTTCGATCGTCATCAAATGTTGAACCACGATATAAAGTTCTAAGAACTCTTCACCCATGTCCACTTTTGGCAAAACTTTCTTAGAGTAGGGGCTAATGTTCCTATTTATATGTCAAGTTCATAACGTATGACTTACATCCGGAAATACCTCATCGATAGCGTTCATTAAAGCCAATTCCCTATCGGTGACGATAATATTTGGTAATGCGCACATGTTATTCACCATCACTCTCCTTAGAATGCTCATTACCCACGTGTAGTTCTCTTCTTTCTCCGAGCTCATAAAAACCAAAGCTATATAAAAGGTCTTTTTCGTCAAAGTTTGGCCAACTATTTCTAGCAAAGGTATTTTATACCTTGTAGTCTTGTACGTGCTATCCATTATAAGCATTTGAGGAAAAGTGCGCGACAAATCGATGTTTTTAGGATGGGCGAAAAAAAATCAAGGATCTCGTCAGTTTCTTTGTTTGTTCGCTCCCAAACATAGTACTCGTGCTCTTTCAACTTACCGAACAAGTATTGTATTTGGGATTTCTCCGCTTTATCAACCAAATGGTATTTTTACCGCATGTTGTAGATGGTACACATACTAGATATATTTCCCGAATCTTTTAACTTCAATCCACGGTATATATCTCTTGGCCGAGATCCGATTATTGTGAGTTTACGAACATACTCCTCCTCTTCTGCTTTTAGCCTCGCCGCCCTTGAATGATCATTAAAGTGCAAGAAGGGTTGGTGGTTGTATTTTCCATTTCTAACTACCAATTTCAAATAACCAGGTAGTTCTAACACCGGATTTCCCCTAAGCATGAACTAACAACCGCATTTTTTCATGAACAATCTTCTCGCTTCTTCACAATCCCTAGTTTCGGCCTCGGCTTGTAAACATCGTGTATATTGCACTTGAAATATAGCCGCGGAGTTTTACTGTTTTTACTACCATCATCATCTTTATCGACCAAAACAATGAATCATATACTCGTGCTTTCCTTATCAACCCATTCTAGCAATTTCGCTTTGGTGTAGATATTATCCGTAGTAAAAATTTGGCTATAACCGGCCATGTTACATGGTGCTTCTCATGGTTCCTACACAAACAAATATCATTTTATTCCCACAATATCACCATTCTTTCATATCACCAACAAAAATAACTTCATCTATTGTAAACAATTTCATGCATGTATTCACACTTTAAAAAGTGATGACAAACACAAAATTTGGCAATAAACGGGCATCTCAAACAAAGACAGACCCAAATCTCGCATAGTTATGCCAATTTTTGGCGAAATTATCTAATTTTTTCAAATATACGTACGATTTGTTGCGATGATTTGACAAAATCACACAATTACATGCGAAGATTTGACAAATCTTCACATAAAATTGCATAATTTTGTATCTTTCACGCGTGTTCTTACGTGGAAGTGTACAATTCCAAGCACAAATTCGTGCGAGGTTGTGCTTTGTTCCAAAAAACTGAATTTTTACCTCAAAGACACTCTCCATATGGTCAGTAAGCGGTTCCTCCTCATCCGAACGGAAATCATCAATATTGTAGCTGAAATCGTCATTATAGTCACTCAAATCCATAGTTTGAGTTTTTGGATTTTTACTTCAACAAATTAAGGTTGATTTTATGTTTTTTTTTGGAGTTTGGGTTTGAGATTTTTTGTGTTTTCTTTGATTGGAAATAAAAATAGAGAGAGAGAGAGAGAGGGGGTTGAAAAATTGAAGGTTTTTATATGTGAGAGTATTTTAGTAATTTTAAGTTCAGAGAATAAATCCAAAAATGGGGTCTCACTATAAAAAAAAATCTTGTTTTAGCCGTGCCCAAAGGGTAATAGTGTTTTTAAAATTATATGATCTCGCTCATCGTTACTCATATAAAAAGAAGGTGATTTTCAAAAAAAATGGTATTAAATGCTTGGTAACCGGTGTTTAGCATAACCCTTCTACTAAACGTACATTCTACAAACTGAACCAATTCTTTGAAGTTAGCACCCTGTCTCTTTAAAACCACCCATTGCTTTCTTCTTTCTTAATAAATGCGCCATGAATCCTACTACTCCTACCTATATACATATGAGTTTGGCTAAAAGTTAACAATGAAAAACATAATTGTTTTTTTAATTATTTATTTATTTTTTAAATCAAAACTAAAAATTCCACTTGAATTGGTTTCTGTGCGTGAGCCACACCGACGCCGGGTTGTGTCCACGCTACCAGCGTCGATTGATGTATTACACACATTCATGTTTTATACTATATTTTATAATAAGTTATGATTATAGTAGAAAGGGAAGGAATCCAGATTTGTTGGAGTGGATTCCGATGTTAAGGACATGAACGTGTTGGGCTCTTCCTATGTGGGAGTCCAATTATCATATGGGCTAAGCCCAATTTGGATAACACATTGGATTTTGGTTTATGTATAAATATATATTTATACAGTGTCTTTCGGAAATTAGCATCATATTCTATAATGCAGTTTTTGAGAGAAAAAGGTGATTCAAGACGGAACTTTGTGCTGTCAATCGGATTGTCTCCGGTTGTCCAATCGGCTTCAATTTTGGTGAGAAGGCTCGCCTACTTGTCCTATACAATCTGTCCAGAGGGTTTTTGATTTGTAGTCATCTAAGTATATTTTTCGATCATCTTCTTCTAACTGCGTTTTGGGGATATTTCAGTGAGTTTTCTGATTTCGGTTCATTATCTTGTGTATTGGGGTTGTGTATGAAGTTGTCATACTTCTTGTGGTGTATGCTCTAGTTTTATCTAGAGAATAGTTTTGTAACCCATCTTCTGATAGTGAATATTTGGTTGGACTCCAAAATCAGTCCCGTGGTTTTTACTTCCTACACTGGGAAGGTTTTCCACGTAAAAAAAGTTTTATGTGTTGTTTGCGTTTATTTTATTCAGACTTGATATTTTTTGGGATCGTTATCTCTATCATACTTGATACAAGAAGAAAGATTTCGTTTGTGCTTCTATTTCTTGTTAAAGTGGTATCAGAGCGAGAGGTTGTGTACTTGTCTTGTATCAAATATGGAGGTGAATACAAGCAGAATGGTGACGATGAATGTTTCGAATTATCATATATGGAAATCGAAGATGGAAGATCTTCTTTATGTTAAAAGTTTTCATTTACCAGTGTTCGGTGATGAAAAACCTAAAGATAAGTCTGATGCAGAATGGATAATTATTCATCGACAGGCTTGTGGCTTTATTCGGCAATGGGTTGATGATAATGTGTTGAATCATGTTGTAGATGAAACAGATGCAAGTAAATTATGGAGTAAACTTGAGGAGTTATATGCTCGGAAGACAGGAAATAGTAAGTTACTTTTGTTCAAACATTTGATGTATTTGAGGTATCAAGATGGATCACCTCTTACAGATCACTTGAATACCTTTCAAGGATTGATTAATCAGTTGGCTGCTATGGGTATCAAATTTGATGACGAAGTTTTGGCGTTATGGTTGCTTGGTTCGCTGCCATACTCATGGGATACTTTCAGAATGTCTCTTTCTAATTCAGCTCCTGAAGGCAATATCTCAATGGCATTAGCTAAAAGTAGTATGTTGAATGAAGATATGAGAAGAAAAACAGTTGGCTTCTCTTCACATTCAGAAACTCTAGTCGTTGAGAAACATGGTAAAAATGAAAATCGCGGTTGGAAAACTAGAGGTAAAAGTAGAAGCAAGAGTCGGAACAAGTCTAATAAATTTGCAGATTGGGAGTGCTACTACTGTCATGAGATCGGGCACACTAAGAAATTTTTTCCTAAGTTGAGAAAGAAGAATAATTTTGGGAAATCTAACAATGGTAAAGAAGAAAAGAACAAGGAGAAAAATTATGATGAAAGTGGTGACGAGAAACATGTTGCTGCAGTTTCAGAGAGCTACTTCGTTGTTATTGATGATGCTGTTGTGAATTCTGTGTCTGATGAAAATGGTTGGGTAGTTGATAGTGGTGCTACAATTCATGCCACTTCCCGTAGAGAATTTTTCTCATCTTACACCTCTGGTGACTTTGGTTCTGCAAAGATGGGAAATAATGATTTGTCTAAAGTGGTTGGTATTGGTGATGTTCATCTAGAACCAAGCATGGGTGCAAGATTGATTTTGAAGGGTGTTAAACATATACCCGATCTTCGATTGAATTTGATATCTACAGGGAAGCTAGATGATGAAGATTATTGCAGTATTTTTGCGAATGGGTAGTGGAAACTTACTAAGGGCTCGTTGGTTGTGGCAAGAGGACAAAAATATTCAGCCCTCTACATCATGTCTGCAAGGGTGTCTGCTGAGAAAATCAATGTTGTTAATGATGAAGCAATGCTTGATTTGTGGCATAAAAGACTCAGTCACATTAGCGAAAAAGGATTAGATATTCTGAGGAAGAAACGGTACATTCGTGGGATACAAAAAGCTTATTTAAAGAAATGCGTACATTGTTTGGCTGGAAAGCAGAATAGAGTATCTTTCAAGAGCTCGGCTCCTTCAAGAAAACCAAGTTTGCTTGACTTGGTACATACTGATGTTTGTGGTCCTTTCAAAACGAGAACACTTAGTGGTTGTCTCTACTTTGTTACCTTTGTTGATGATCATTCCAGGAAAGTTTGGGCTTACACTTTGAAAACAAAAGATCAAGTGTTAGATGTTTTTAAGCAGTTTCAAGCTTCAGTTGAGAGACAGAGTGGGAAACAATTGAAGTGTGTTAGAAGTGATACTGGGGGAGAATACATTGGTCATTTTGATGATTATTGTAGACAAGGTATTCGGCATCAAAAGACACCTCCCAAGACCCCTCAGTTGAATGACATAGCGGAGAGACTAAACCGAACATTAATTGAAAGGGTAAGATGTCTTCTTTCACAATCACAACTCCTTAAATACTTTTGGGGTGAAGCTTTGAATACAGTGGTACATGTCTTGAATCTTAGTCCTTATGTACCTTTAGATGGAGATATCCCAAATAGAGTTTGGACAGGTAAAGATGTTTCTTATGATCATTTGTGTGTCTTTGGGTGCAAAGCTTATGTATATATTCCTAAAGATGAGAGATCTAAACTCAATTCGAAAACAAGACAGTGTGTATTCATTGGTTATGGTCTTGATGAGTTCGGCTACATATTTCATGATCCAATTAATAAGAAGCTTATTAGGAGCAGAGATGCCGTGTTTATGGAAGATCAGATAGTTCATGATATTGATAAGAGTCAAAATTCAGCGCCTATGTCTGAGAATGACTTGGTAGAATTGGGGCATATTCCGCTTGCACATACCCCTACAGAAGTTGAAGAAAATTCAGATGGTGACTCATCTTCCTCAAGAGGTTCACATATTGTTGATACTGGTGATCATGATAATGATTTCATGCATGAACAAGAGAATGAAGAAGATGTTGAACAACTTGAAGTTCCAACGCGGAGATCTACTAGAGATAGACAACCCTCTACTTGATATCCTTCTGATAAATATATTTTGTTAACCGATGCAGGTGAGCCTGAGTGTTATGATGAGGCTATTAGTGGTGTCTGTAAAAATCAATGGATTGAAGCGATGAATGAAGAGATGCAATCACTTCATGAGAATCATACATTTGAGTTAGTGAAGATACCTGAAGGGAGAAAAGCCTTGAGTAACAAGTGGGTGTATAGGTTGAAGCAAGATGATAGTTCTCTTCAACCTCGGTACAAAGCAAGATTGGTAGTCAAAGGCTTTAGTCAGAAAAAATGTATTGATTTTGATGAAATATTTTCTCCAGTTGTAAAAATATCTTCTATTCGTGTGGTTCTAGGCATTGCAGCGAGTCTAGACTTGGAAATTGAGCAAATGGATGTAAAAACAGCATTCTTGCATGGTGACTTGGAAGAAGAGATTTTTATGAAACAGCCTGAAGGTTTTGTGGTTGAAGGAAAAGAAGATTATGTATGCAGACTGAAAAAAAGTCTATATGGTTTGAAGCAAGCTCCGAGACAGTGGTATAAGAAGTTCATGTTAGTTATGGGGGAGCAGGATTACAAGAAGACTTCTTCTGATAATTGTGTATTTGTGAAGAAATTTTTTGATGCCGATTTTATCGTTCTTTTACTTTACGTGGATGATATGCTTATTGTTGGGAAGAATAATTCGCGGATTGATTCTTTGAAGAAACAGTTAAGTAAGTTTTTCGCAATGAAAGATTTAGGTCCAGCAAAGCAGATTCTTGGCATTCGATTTACTAGAGACGGAGACTTGAAGAAGTTGTTCTTATCACAAGAAAAATACATTGAGAAAATTCTTCAGAAGTTTAATATGGACAAAGCTAAAGTGGTTAGCTCACCACTTTCCGGTTACTTCAAGTTAAGCAAGAAACAATGTCCTTCAACTAATGAAGAAAAGAGAGACATGGCTAATATTCCATATGCATCTGCAGTTGGAAGTCTCATGTATGCCATGGTATGTACTCGTCCTGACTTAGCTCATAGTGTTTGTGTTGTGAGCAGATTTTTATCAAATCCAGGTAGAGAGAATTGGGAAGCCGTGAAATGGATTATGAGGTATCTACGAGGAACCTCTAATTTGAAGCTCAGTTTTGGGATGAATAAACTTGAGTTGTTGTCTTATTCTGATTCAGACTTGGCTGGAGATGTCGATACTCGCAAGTCTACTTCTGGATATTTGATTAACTTTTGTGGTGGCGTTGTTTCATGGAAATCAAGACTACAAAAGTGTGTTTCTCTTTCAACGACAGAAGCTGAATTCATTGCGGTGACAGAAGCGAGTAAAGAGCTACTATGGATGAAGAAGTTCTTGAAAGAACTTGGATTTGAGCAACACAGGTATGTACTGTTATGTGATAATCAGAGTGCTATTCATCTCGTGAAGAATTCGTCATTTCACTCAAAGTCGAAACATATTGATGTGAGATATCATTGGATTCGAGATATTCTTGATTCTAAACTAATGGAGGTTGATAAAGTTCATACAGATGATAATGGGTCTGACATGATGACAAAGGTTTTGCCTAGGGGAAAGCTTGAACATTGTAGATTGATCGCCGGGATGGCGAATCCTCCCACATAGTCGTGAGGGGGAGATTTGTTGGGCTCTTCCTATGTGGGAGTCCAATTATCATATGGGCTAAGCCCAATTTGGATAACACATAGGATTTTGGTTTATGTATAAATATATATTTATACAGTGTCTTTCGGAAATTAGCATCATATTCTATAGTGCAGTTTTTGAGAGAAAAATGTGATTCGAGGCGGAACTTTGTGCTGTCGATCGGACTGTCTCTTGTTGTCCGATCGGCTTCAATTTTGGTGAGAAGGCTCATCTACTTGTCTTATACAATCTGTCCAGAAGGTTTTTGATTTGGAGTCATCTAAGTGTATTTTTCGATCATCTTCTTCTAACTGCGTTTTGGGGATATTTCAGTGAGTTTTCTGATTTCGGTTCATTATCTTGTGTATTGGGGTTGTGTATGAAGTTGTCATACTTCTTGTGGTGTATGCTATAGTTTTATCTAGAGAATAGTTTTGTAACCCATCTTCTGATAGTGAATATTTGGTTGGGCTCCGAAATCAGTCCCGTGGTTTTTACTTCCTACACTGGGAAGGTTTTCCAAGTAAAAAAAGTGTTCTGTGTTGTTTGCGTTTATTTTATTCAGACTTGATATTTTTTGGGATCGTTATCTCTATACTATATTTCATAATAAGTTATGATTATAGTAGAAAGGGAAGGAATCTATATTTGTTGGAGTGGATTCCGATGTTAAGGATATGAACGGTATACTGTAGGCTATACATGTTGGTTATAACGATGTATTTACAAATAAAACCGACCGTAAGCAGGAATGTTTAGTTAATTCGGTTAAGAAAACCGTGAAATACAATGGGTTAGTAATTTTAGTAAGACGTCGTGACGATGTGAAAAGTAGGAAAACTCATATACTAGTATTTGTACGTGAGAGATCTGGCATGTTCAAAAAATCGATAGAATCGAATGATCGAAAAAAAAAGTCTACCGTAACTAATAAATGAAAATTTGGTTTAATATTCCTATAAAAAATAGTGAATACACGCTTCTGGCTGTTTTGAAGTTTTGAAATTCCATAAAAGTAAATAAAAATAAAGATTAGCCAAAAAGAAAAGAAAAGAAAAAATGATAATTTTTTTATCTCGAAGCAAAAGCTATAGTTAATAATTTTATTGGTTTGTTTTTAGAGTATAATTTAAACAGGTTTAATAAAAACAAGATTAACATAGGAAAAACTAGTTGGTACATATTGTAGAAAAATAATACGACATAGTATCTCTATAAATCACAATTGAAAATAACATGATTCAGAATCAAATTGCGGTGCAAAACACACTATTAAAAAATGTTAGATTTTGCGAAACACACAATTGAAAGGTCTATATGTTCTTCCATAATCAAGTCAAACGCTATAAATGTAAAATTAATATATATAGATTATTTTTCAAATATTTATTGTGTAACCAATATTCATATAATGTAAAGTCGATGATATTTATAATATCATTTATTAATCTAACTTAAAATGAGGTTGTTATATTTAACTATTATCTATAATGTTAATGAATAATTTAACTTATTAATGAAATATACATTTAAATCGTATATTACAATCTCTCATTTCCGATAATCACATGCAATACATATATATGTTAAAGAGTAGACCGAAAAAAGTTATTGTATTACTAAGTAATTTATAATACTTTATCATCTTAGACAATAATCAATAAATAATAAAAAAATGTTTATCATTTAATATGTAAATGTTTTTTAGTAATTATTTTACCAACTATCAGCAAAATTAACATAGAGTTCTCGTGGTTTGTAGCATACGAACACCATATAGTCATAAAATATATGACATAAAATGTGTCGAAATCCTATTTGATTGCATGCCTATAGAATATGGCTTTTGACCAAATATGAACATGTAAATTTAAGACCGTGTAATTCAAATATCAAGTGTAGGGACATAAAGATAAAAGTCCATAGTAGTTATGGCTCAAGTTTGTACCTATAAATGTTACGATATTCTCATCATCAGAGTCATTATATTATTGAACAAAATATATCTCTCTCTCATAAATATTACGAGATTCTCACCACCACTAAAGCCTTTAGTCGATGCATACAACTCTGTTTTTCGATTATATGTCTCATTTTGATTTTTTCTCTTCACCAGAATACCTTATAAACTAACATTACCAAATCAATGCAATTACTATAAATTTAAGAAACTTGAGTTGCACGAAACACCTACTTTCGACATTAGTTCCTCAGTTCTATGTGTACACATGGCACCATAATATTGGTTTAATTATTTAACCTTATCTATCCAATATTATCATGAGTTACTTTAACCTAAGTCTTCACTCATTTATATATATATACCAATTTAAACTCTCTTATAGCTCAATTTACAAACTTTCGAAAAAATCTTATTTCTTAGGTTTACGATATATAATCAAATCTGATTGAAGTCACATGTTTGGTCAAAGTTTTCGACATAGCGAAGAAAACAATGATGGATGAAGGAACATAATTTATTGATGAATTAGTATGTAAAATATAATATATGTACGATATGAATCATGTTAAACATATGTCGCTGGCATGACGAAGAGAAGACAATATTATGTGGGAATATTGTGACCTCCAGTACAATTCCAGACAAGAAGCGTTCGAGATGTTATATTTATGACATCGTTAAGCTTTAGACTTGTATCAGAAACCTATATTCACTACATAAATCGTGAAATATAATATAATTGAGTTTGAAAATGTGTTGCAAAACCTATGATTAAAAGTGTTATGTAACATTATATTAAAAAAAAAAATGTAACGTATTTAACTTATAAATGCTAAAATAATATTCAATTACATATGTTTTTTCAAATTTCTAAACACATCAAACAACTAATTTATGTTCATACAGTATCACTTAAAAAATCATGATATAGTTTGTTATGCGTATGTTGTATGTGTTCTGACGAATTTGCGTTACATGAGAAATGATTATCCACTAAGTAAATAGTATTGTTACATATTACTTAGAGTTAACTAAAATTTATTTTCTCAGTGTTTGTAGTATACTAGCCAGAAGCATCATTACATAAATCAAATATTCTAAAACCAAAGCATTACATCTTCAACTTATGGCTAGAGAAGAATGTTACTGGGCACAAAAAAACAGGGTGGATTGGATGAAATCAGGAGACAAAACACTAAATGTTTTAACAACTACGTTAAAAACAAAGAAAATAAATTATATCCATAAAATACTTGGAGAAAATCAACGCATCACAAATGCAGTTGAAACCGAGAATTATGTTATAAATCACTTCACTTCCGTCTTAAGCACACATTTTCCAGTTAGGAATTTGGAATTTATTCAAACAGTATACCTAAATTGGTCACTAAAGCTGACAACTCTATGCTTCCAGCAACTCCTACTAAAGAATAACTTTATTATGCAGTCAAAAGTTTAAAGCATAACTGTATAGCGTGGGTTGATGGTTTTAATACTAAAATTTACATAGTAAGTTATGACATTATCAGTAAAGACTTTTGTGAAGCTCTTATATTTTTATTTTATAATCAACAAACTCCACACAGAATGTTTGCTAGTGTTATTTTTCTAATTCCATCTAAATCATAGAGTTAATATAGACCGGTAAGCCTATATACTATCCTAAACAAGACTATCTCTCAGATACTAAATGACAGATTTGGTTTTATAAAAATTAGAAATATACAAGACATATTCTACTCACTCAAGAACTAGCATATCATATCAACAAAAAAGTGAGAGGGATGGGAACATATTTATCAAAATAGATACGAGTAAGGTTTTTTTATAGAATTTCATTCAATTTTATTTACCAAAATGGTAGCATTTGGTTTTGATCAAATATGGATTGGATGGATAATGAAATGTATAAACTCAGTTGGTTTTAATATAATTATCAATGTCATACTTCATGGTTACTTTAAGTCATCAAATGGAGTACGACCATGTGACCCCATTTTACCTAGCCTGTTCATCTTGGTTGAAGAATATCTAATCAGAGGGATCAAACTACGTTATATTAACTAATATAGTTTATAATATCATACAAGGAGTTCAATGATCATATATTGTCTTACATTTGTAGATGACATCTTTTTTTCACTGATGAAGCCTCCAATAATATTAGCCAAATCTGTAACTTCCAACAACAACATGCAACGTGTTCATGATAATTCATTAACAACGATAAAACCATATTTATCACTCCAACCAAAATAACTCAAAAAAGTAAATATACTGAAGAGAATCACAGGATTTTATCATGGTAGCCTGCCAATAAGTCACACTGGAATTCCAATACACGTTACCAACTCAACCTATGTCTTTAAATTTTTTGTGAATACAATTAGATCTAAAATACAAGGATGAGACTGAAAACTCTTGTCATTTGGAGGTAGACTAACACTGATACAGACAATTTTAATGACAATCTCGATAAATTATCTTCAAAACAATATTTTAATGAAGTCTACAATTAACAAAATTGAACAAATATGTAACAGATTTTTTGGGGCATGTCAAATGATAAGAAAGCTTGCCATTGGTCTAATGGGAAAGTCGTGTGCATCACTTATAAAGAAGAATACCTTAACGTCATAAACTGGAAGAATTACATGAGGTCTTTTCATGTAAACTATCGTTTCACTTCTAGAGAAAACTCCTTACTTTGGGATAAATTCTTAAAATCCGCAAACTATTTCAACCAACAGCCTCTTCTAGCCAAGTTATATATCAAATATTCTAAACTTTAGAGATAAATCATAAGAATTGGAAATACTACTGAACATTTTATATTTTGGAAATTGGGTAAAACAACACTTTTATTAATTACTCTGTTCGTATCTAGACATTTGGGAATCGATTGCAACATATGGGGTTAAAGGTGACTGAGATATTGAAAAGCTTAGTTTTAATGTTCTTCCCTCAGACATTACCAAGATAAGGAAAGTCAAAGTTAAACCTAAAGAAGAGGATAAAGTTTTGTGAAAGTTATCTAACCATCAGAGATTCAACACAAAAGTTACACTGTCAACTATTAGAGAGAAAGACTTATCATCCAATCTATATCACAAATTATGAAATAATATTATACCTTGGTATTTGTTTATAATAATCGAAAATTATGCCCCCAAGGGGTAGCCGAGTTGGTTGAGTATGGCATTCTTATAACCAAAAGGTCATGAGTTCGAGTCCCTCTACATACGCTTTCTCGGCTGAGCCTGTCACCTTGTGTGGTTTACCTTCTGGCGTTGGTTTGCAGGCTATCGCATCAGACTGAGGGTTTACCCTGTGCGCACTCATTGCACTCTGAGTAGCGGTTGCGGGTTCCCTCTGAAAAAAAAATCGAAAATTATAGAACCCTTCTAAGATCAGGAATGACTATAAATCATATATTTTATTAGCAAAATCACATAGGGGACCGACTAGCTAAAGAAAACCTTAAGCAAAAACAAAGTTTGAATACACTAAAGACACATATCATGCTCATCTATTCGCTCTGATATTTCTAGATAGTCTTGATGTTGGTTATGTTCGTTTGAGTGAATAGAAGAACAAATCTAAACAGTTACTGATACAGCTTATTCAGATTAGAAGAAATCGAGATCATAGAGCAAATGCATTGTAAGATAGGGATTAATTCTATATTACTATAGTTCATGTTATTTTTAAACAAGTTGAAATCGAATGATTATATCCTATATGCATCATAACCTCAGCATCATCTCTATTCAAACTACCATTCAACAAAGATAAAGATTTAAGGAGTTCAAACATGAGAAATTATATGAAGATTTTTGTTACAAAGATCCTATTGGTCTCCTACTGTTACTTTTCATTCATTTAACTTTCAAGTTATTTTATCTCTCTCTCTCTCTATTGTCTATTCATATACGCATTGAAGAGAATTTGTGTTCTTAGAGGTAATCTTCTTACTTACAGCATTATCTCTTAGTCCTTATTCTACCATTCTTCGAACCTTTCGTCGGGTTTCTAGTTTGGATTTATCGTGCCTAACGAGTCCTCTAACAATTTCTTGGAATAGTTCATCTGCGATTCCAGCTTTAATAAGATGTCTGATCTTAATTTGTCTTAATTACTCCTTGCAAAATCATAAAAATTCAAAAATATTAATAAAAAGAAACACCTGCTGAAATTACCGTCATAAATGAAGAATGAATGAGTTTGTAAAGGTAATCAACGATAAAAGAAAATTTAAACACCAAATATTTTATTTTAGTTTTAGTTTAGATAAAAAAAATAAAACCAATTTAGACTCTTTAACATTAACAAAATTGGTGTTTTCAAAAATAAAAATAAAAAATAAACAAAACAATCAAACGCTAACGAGCTCTAGCCTCTATCGAGTTCAATCCAATCAAAGCTCCAATAAACCGGTGACGAGGTCTTGAAATGAAAAGCAAAGCTCGAAGTAAAAATCATCATGAACAACATTTGCTTCAAACGAAGCACGGACTGTTGTGTCACGTTATGACTTGCCTGGTCATCAAAGAGATTCTCTCTTGATATTGGTCATTTGAACTAGGCGGCGAATCATCTTCGTATAAAAATTTGAATTGCTTGTTCTATTCATTGGCTAATGTTGCTTGTTTTATTTGTTTGGGTTATGCTACATTTATTAGTTATGTTTTTCTAATTATTAAGCTAATTTTAAGAATAGTAATAATGTTTGTATCATGAAGACATAACTCTCCTTTTTTTTTGCATTTATAAAGCTGGTAATATTAAAAAAAAATTAATAATTTAATAAATCATTAATACATCCATTATGTAATTTAAATTTTATAAAAATAAAACAGTCTAATATTATATTATATTTAGTTATAAAACTATTGATTAATAAATATATTATATTAAAGACAGTATTATCTTTTATTCTATGTTTGTTTTTTAAAAGTTAAAATATTATAAATTAATTATTCAAATTATGATAAATAAAAATAAATAGTTGAAGGTTTGAAGGGAATTGTTAAAACGTCAACCTTGTAACTAGAAAAAGGTTTAAAAGAATTAATTGGCTAATTGTAACAATTTTAAATTACTATAATTAAGGACAACCGTATAATATTAATATTTTTTATTTTGTTATAGTTTACTTAATTAATTAATATAATAATATATAAATTATTAATTATTATATTTTTAATTTTAGGATTAATTATAGGGAAATGTCACACTAAATACCTTCTCACCAAACTTATTATCATCTAGTACCCCAACTATTTTCTATGCCTACTAAATACCCATTCACCAAAGTAATTCCTTTTTAATACCCAGCTAATATTTCTCTTCCTGAAATACCTTCAAATGTGTCGGATTATTTTCGAACCACAATTCAAATTTTAAATTTTCAATAGTACAACCTACTCTGTTATTTTGAAAAGTTGTAATGAACCTATACCTTTTTTCAAAAGAAACTATTTTCAATCAATCTCGTTGTTTAAACTGATTTCCGAAATCAGAAAAGAGGTAAGCTTGTATCAACTTTTGTTATGTTTTTCACGAGGAAAAGCTGTGTTTTTTTTCCAACTTTTGTTAGTTCTTGAATTTTGTTAGTTCCTTGGTTTTTTTATTTTTCAAAGATTTCAAGTTTACTCTGTTTACATTAAAGTCTTGTTTAGGTTTAGACTTTGTGGAAACCAGTTTTTTTAAGTTTTTTCATAGTCGAGTTTTGGTAGAGGTTCTTTAATGGCGTTTACATCTTACCTATTGTATTGGTGAAGACGATAGCTGTAGTTTACTGTTGCGTGTAGCTTTATACTCTATCTCGCGTGTTTTAGTTGTTAAAGTAGTTTTCGCGAGTTGTAGCCTACAGCACCCTACAACTCGCGCGATGTTGTTATTTTTTTGAATTGAATTTAATAATGAAGCGATATAGGTTTGCCCCTGGAGGAGCTAACGCGAGTCATATAGAAGGTTGACGTTTCGCGCGACTCAAATCTTCATTTTTACTACGCGAGTCATATAGAAGGTAACTAGAATTTATATCGCGCAAGTGCATAACGTATTATATTATTCCTTGTTATCTAACGCGATTCACATCTCGGTGTCTCGCGAGTTACAGTAGATACGACAACGCGAGTCACCCTAGCAGTTAAGACAGACGCGATTTAGGGCAGCACCCTCACCTAGCCTAATTCCGTTTATCAGTTGCAGCCTACTAGATGTCTAAGCAAAAAGTTTGTATTTTTAAATATTTGACGCAGACCTCAATTGTTCCTTTTAGCGCGTTTGAAAACTTTGAATTTGTTGAAAAATATATTGAAGGTAGATGGGATGATCTGGTTAAGGGTTGCTACACTATTTCCTACTCCTGTGGCGGTGAAAATTACTGCTTGTTTACTAACGAGACTGATTTCATTGGTTTAACTGTTTATCTTGATGTGGAGCGTCTGAAAAGCGTTAACTTCTTAATAGAAAAACGAGTAGTTAAAACAGATATGTATGACATTGGTAAACAGCCTACCATAAGCTTTGTAGAACCCCGTGATGATCATTTACTAAGCGGGTAGAGTAGTAATGGTTTAATCGGTTCCCAGCATAAAAAAAGACATCTTGCCACTACGGGTTGGGTTGATGCTATAACAGAAGTTGGTCAGACATTCGCTGATGGTGCCTCCGGTTTAAGGTTATCTTTATGCCGATATGCTTTAGAGCTAGGTTTTGCTGTCAAGTATATGCATAATACATCCACTAAGATCACTGCTTACTGTGTCAACAAAAATTCAGGTTGCAAATGGCGAGTATATGCATCAATAGATTCTAGCACTAGTTTCATGATGATCAATCGCTTTGCCAACACCCAATCATGTAGCCCGGTATTTTCCAAGAAAAAAAGTAGGCATTTGACGTCCGATTTGATCGCGGATGAAATACATGAATCAATTAGGACAAGTCATTCTTTAACAGCAAAAACTATTCAGTCTTCTGTCAAACAAGACTATGGTTTAGATATTTCCTACCGTTTATCGTGGAATGCGTTAGAGAATGCGAGGAGGAAAGTTTTTTGAGATAGTAATACTTCGTTTGGGTTGCTGAATGCATGTTTTAGAAGATTAATAAGTAGAGATATTACTATTGATTGTCATTTGGAGGTTGGTTTTGGGAATGTCTTCAGGAGGTGTTTTGTGGCTTTCGAATCATGTATTCAAGGCTTTCACTTATGTCGACCATTGCTGTACGTGGATGGTACCCATGTAAACGGAAAGCATGGTGGTGTCTTGCTGTCTGCAGTGGCCAAGGACGGCAATAACGGTGTATTTCTGACCTTCTTTTAAATGTAGATCTATATGCATGGTAATAAGATAGAGTAATTCGTATTTCAGAATCCCGCTAAATAGCGCACATATTGCACGATTTGGCCTCCCCCATTGTTAATGGTTCGCAATGTGCCGACTTTACCATCCTAAGCAGTCGCGCGATGCTTAGTTTGATTAAAGGTACACATAGCGCGATACACTATATATTGTATGAAACATCACGCGAGATAGTTATTGGATGACGATGCTAGTCACGTTGCACTTTCACAAGATGCGCGAGATTGTATTTTGATATGACGCTAGATACGTTATTTATTATATGAAACATCACGCGAGATAGTAGATGCATCATATCAATCGCGCCTTAATCAATTCATATATCCTTATATTAAACCTATTTCCATATTGCAGGAATTTTTCCAGTTGCTTTTGGTATTTTCGGTGGTGAAGATTCTTATAACTGGATGTGGTTTATGGAATGTCTTAAACCTCATTTGTTTAACCATCAAATCACTTTTATTTCCGACAGACATTTTGGTATTATTAATGTTGTTTCCGTTGTTTACCCAAACTGCTTTCATGCTTACTGTATATATCATCTGCTTAATAATTTGAAAATAGCTCTTGACTGCACCAACCACGAGTTTAAGAAGAAAATGTTGAAGCGATTCAAAATGTGTGCTTACGCTCCAACAGTTGAACTTTTTGATGAGAGACTTTCCAAGTTTTTAAGTAGAGCTGGTAAAAATGTTAAGACTTTCATCGAGAATTTACCTCCCGATAAGTACGCCCAGCCATTCGTGATTGGAAAACGTTACGGGGCGATGTCATCATCTGCTGCTGAATCCTTTAACAATTAGATTAAATATTTTTGCAATCTACCGATTGTTGAAATGATAGACAAGATAAGAGTTATGCTAATGACTAAGATTTCTAGACGTTATTCACAAGGGCTAAGCTGGAACATTTTTTTATGCCCCGAATATGAGAAGCAGTTGAAGGAGAAAGTTCAAACGGGTCGAACCTGGGTGGTATCTAAGTCTTCTGCAGGTTCATTCGAAGTTTATTCTGACCCAATCATGGTTGTCAACATACTTGATTTTAAGTGTTCATGTGGTTCATGGAAGCAAGAGTGTTTTCCATGTGCTCACTCATTGGCTGCAATAACATCCGTGAACGAATATCCTATGACGTTGGTAGAACCATTCTACACTGTAAGTAATTATAGATCGACCTATTTGTTTAGCATACCTGCAATAACCGACTATGGTGAAAGTTTGTCATCTAACAAATCCGAAGGACTTGTTGTTCTACCTCCTAACGTAAAAAGGCGAGTTGGAAGGCGAACATGTGTTATAGTAGGCTATGTTTTTGTTTAAGACTCTGATTTTAAGAGGACTTCCAATAGTCGCTACTATAGATTGGATTATATTATTGTTGTAGAGATACTCTGGTATTTTTTCAATCCTAATCCAGATTGATGTCATTAGGCTTTCATACTTTGGATTGAAATCAACAGTCCACTTTAGCTTGGCTTTCATACTTTGGATTTAACTAAATAGTCCATTTTAGGAGTCTCATTGACAACTGTCCAAAATTTTCTTGACCAGGTTTTGCAAAGATTCTAAAAAACATTTCTTGACCAGGTTTTGCAAAGATTCACATATAAGTCAATATGTGTCTAGATTCCCATACAACAATACTATAATTTACAGTTAGTTCCAAGAATTGGATAATAACATTTTTTAGGGATAACATTTTTTCCGAACCCACGGGTACCCGACCCGAGCTAATATATAGAATATATTTTTGAAAAATATTATTCTATTTATACATTAAATTTAGTTTTTCAAATTCTTTCTTTTAATATTTTTTAATATTTTTTCGGTCTAATATTGTTAATAATATTAATATTATTAATCAAATTAAAAAAATAAAACTAACATATACCAAAATCATATAGTAACATATAAGAATTAGACTTGAGCGGGATGAGAATTGACTAGATATGTAGTCTAGATAGGATCGACGCTATTTTGTGTTTTTTTGTTTATAGGGAATCTTTTGGGCAGTTTGAAGGTTCCTTGTGTCACTATTTTTGTGTTTTTTTTGTTTATAGGGAATCTTTTAGGCAGTTTGAAGGTTAATTTTCAGGAAGGAATTCAAGATTGTTGTAGGTAACCACTTTGATTGGATCAGATCTAGGTATAGAAAGAAAGAGGCTTGAAGAAGATGAATACATATAATATATACAATTATAAATAGTGATAAAAATAAAAACCATTTTGATTGGATCAGATCTAGGTATTGAAAGGAAGAGGCTTGAAGAAGATGAATACATGTAATATATACAATTATAAATAGTGATAAAAATAAAAATAAAATTTTATTATTTCAAAATTCATAAAAAAGATAGATGAGAATATAATTGTTCATAATGCCAAAAGAAATGTGAAATTATCATGGACAATTTAGATTGCATTCATCTATGTCGCGAAAACACAACACGACATTGTATAAACAACAAAACACTTCAGGGTCACGGCTTGGTCCACAGTTCCCTGTGTACCATTCAGTCTCAACACCTGTAAAAAAAAACCAAACCATAAATATTTATTTACGATCATCAATCACAAATAATTTATTTTCATTCTAACGTTTTTTTAAAATTTTGCATATGAAAAGCTATCCAATAAAAACTCAATATCAATTACATCAAATATTGAAATTGAAAACTAAAGAACAAAATTGAAACACCTGTTTTTAAAGATTTTTCATATTTTTCATATGAAAAGCTATCCAGTAAAAAATCGATATCAATTCAATCAAATATTAAAATTAAAGTTACAAAAAAGATAAAAAGAACAAAATTGAGAACTAAATTACAAAATTGAAAACTTATCCTTACATTGATACATCTGAAATGAGATTGAAGAAAAAATTACACAAAGCAAAGCGGCCTTGACAAGTATAGACTTTGTTTTGATATCCATAGTCTGTTTAGCGTGAAAATTATACATTATGTTTTGAAATATATATTGCGCTAAGAGGAGATCAAATATTATCTTTTAATTATATTTTACTAGCGAGAATAATATCTCTAGGGTGACTATGAATGGTTTTCAATTATAGTAGTATATATTTTTTTTTAATTTGGAAATTAATTATTTAAAATTGATTTTGAAGATTTTATTACATTTTTGTTATAAAAGTTGACATGTAAATGTATTCTTGTGAAATATTTTCTAAATTAACAAAAATTATATTCTTCACAAATTTACAGATCTATTTACAGTTACAAATGTTTATTGATACAAAAACATTTTTAATTGGTTGATTCTTTTATTTAATTTTGTGTAATTATTATTTTAATTACAAGTGACATTTAGTTATTTTACTAATAAAAAAGATCAAAATAAGCATCAAATTACTGGAAAAAAAACAGATTGATTTATTATAGTATAGTAAGTTACTATACAATTTCTTATAGTAACTGATAAAAAATTGCATAGTAACTTAATAAAACATATAAATAATATCAATTTCTTATAGTAACTGATAAAAAATTGCATAGTAACTTAATAAAACATATAAATAATATGTTTCTATGTTACTATACTATAATAAAACGGTGGCTATAATAATTCTTTTAAGGTAATTATTGGCGGATTTACGTTGGGGCGGGGCGGTCCCTACCTAAAATATATGTTTTATAAAAAAAGTTAAGGTAATAATCATTTAAATAATATTAAAATAAAAATTCTAAGCCCCGTTATCTGATATATATATATATATATATTATAAAAACAATTTGAAGGTAATAATTATTTAAATAATATTAAAGTAAAAATTTAAGATAAAATAATTGTTTTTTAGGAATGTTTTTAATTTAAAGTCTGAAATAATGGTGGAAAATTTTTAATTTTAAAATTAGTATGTCGACTATTTTTAAGAAACTTTTTAGATTAAAAGTCTCGGTGGAAATTTTAATTTACAAAATCTTGGATTATGACTATTTTTAAGGAATAATTTAAGTTAGAAATCTTGAATATTTTAAGAGAAAATTTTAAGTTGATATTTATAAATGGTTGGATGTAGTCTCGAGCATTTCAATTTCTATAATATCATAACTCTGATTGATTTTGTAAGTATTCTCAATTTTGTTTTTCATATTAATTATGTTTTATCTCTTACTTTGATTTAAAAAAGATAAAACAATTTATGAACGAGACGATATTTAAATAAAAAAATTTAAGAAAAATGGAAAAGGAAGAACACGATCCGAATAAATTTCACCAATTTATTTGTTCAATGTATGTATATTTTTCTGTTTTCTTTTGAAATTTTATTATTATTTTGATCTTAAAACACTTGATAATCAATATTTTTTTCTGATCAGAATTAAGGTCACTTAGGAAAGTGAAAATACATTTACTTAATTTTGGATAACAAAGTTTTATTTACTCAAATCAAAAATATTTTCTAAAGTATATTTTATATTTATCATTTTCATTTTATTTGTTTATATAAAACAATTAATTTTTAATCCGTTTAAAGACAAGGAAATATTTGTTAGTGTTTTTAAAATAAAATTATATATTTATATTATATATTATGTTTAATATAAATTTGATTTTAATTTTATATAATTTTTACATAAACTTTTGATTTTATCTATTTAAAAAATATGCTTTATATAAAAATAATTTATTTATTTCCATCCATTTTTTCAAAAATATATTTTATACATTTTATTTTCATGTATCTTTTGAAATATCTTTTTTATATATAAAATGATGTTGTTATATTTTATTTTTTAAATATCTTTTAAAAATAATATATTAATATTTTCATTTATGTGTTAAAAATATTTTTTATACAACAAATTTTATTTAAAATATCTTTTTAAGATATTAAATTTGGTTTTGTTAAATTTTATCTTATTTTATATATCTTTAAAAATAATATATTAAGATGCATTAAGATTTATTGTTAAATATATATTTATATGTATTAATATCATATCATAATAAGATATTTTTATTTGTAGACTTATAATATATCGTTATTTTGCTAAAAACCAACTAAGAAATAGTGTTGGTTCTTCAACTACCTCGAGTAATAATAATATGATTCATCCTAATCCGATTGGGATGATAGTGTAGAATTTCATTTGAATGAATATATAGTGAGTTATCCGGACTACGCCAACTTATTGAAAATTCTCATAGTAATGTTAGAGATAAAATTCGATGAGAATTCGACGAGAATTTTAGCCCTCGCTTATTTCAATTCCTAAATTCGATTAGTAACTGATCAAGAAATTGCATAGTACTTAAAAAAATCGAAAATAAAATGGTTTGTTCTCCTAAATCTATAGACACAAGATGAATATTGATGATTCAAGTCAACGTGATGCTAGTGGTGGTATTATTATTATAAATAATAGAATTTATTATTATAAATAATAATAGGCAAATTGTATTAAAATACAAAAAGGTTAGTTTTCAAAAATAAAACTAGGAATAAATATATTAGATTTTATATGTATCGGGAAGTCTAATTTGGGTTTATAATGGTCAACTGCATTATATTTTTTGTCCATTATATATTTTGTCCATGTGTTAGGGGATGAAACATTAGAAGTCAGCTAAAAACATTCTCTAATATTTGCAACAACTAAAAAACCACATGTTGATGTATAGAAAGTCGGATAAATTAGAAATCATAAGGTATTCTGACTTAGATTTTATCCGATCTGAGGATTCTTGATGGTCAACTTCAAGCATCATAATCTTCTTGGGATGAGGTGCAATATCATAGAAGACTGTAAGACAAACACTAACTCCATTTTCCCGTATGAGTCATAGTCTATGACGTCAGAAGTTGTTGAATGTTTCAAGGCATCCAACCATGCATTTTTTACTATGAATTATTGTCACGAGACTACGAATTGTAGAAGGGATAAAAGACCTGTAGACTATATTACCACAACTATTTGGAGGTCCAATATTTAAACAAATCATGAGTTATACGAATTAAGATGATCTTCTAAATAAAGAACCACATAATCTTTTGTATAATTACTTCAAAATTTTATTTTACCAAATATTATCTTTATTTTATGAAATATGTTAATGAATATTTCAAGTAGATCTTTCGTGCCAAAAGATTTTATTGAACACATAATTAATGTGCGTGCTGTGTATTTACAGGTTTATTAGTTTTAGTCAAAGTTCGTATTAAGTTATATGAATTTTTGTATTGTGATAATTTTTGTATGTACCACTTAATAATATATTTGTATAATTGAATTGCATATTGTTCTTATGTTATGCACCATGATAGATTAAGGTTACGATGTTGTAAATATTGAGACGTCCATTTGCGGCTTCTAATGTAGTGAAGCTGACTTTAGTCCTATGTTTTCAATGTTCATGTATGAGATTGTTAAGTTTTTCAGTGTATAAATAAAAATAAAGAACACACATTTTGGTGGATGCATCTTATAACATCGTATGATGGTTAAAGTGGAGATTTTAAGAATCTCTCCATTAGGGTAAAGGGCCACATGCTTTATTGATGCATTTTACTGATGTCAATATTAGTCTATTAAAAATAATCATATATTAGATGACGATCTAATAGATAAAATCTGAATCATAGAGCTGATTATTTGTTATACGGAAAGTAATGTTTAAGAACAAAATAAGTATGAGATTATGATTCGAATAACAACATAACACATATTATCTTTCAATAAGAATATTCTTTTGATTTTGAATTTAAATTTAAATTCGAATTACAAAACTATATATAAAGAATGTTTTTATTTAAATAAAGTTAACATTTTCATTACACCAAGATTATTTTGGATACAAACTAAACGGAAAGTTTCCATTTAAGAACAAAATAAGTATGATATTATGATTCTTAAAAATGATAATATAACATATTACCTTTCATTAAGAGTATTGTTTTGATTCTGAATTTAGATTAAAATTCGAACATTATATATAAAGAATTTTTTTTGTTTAAATGAAAGTTAACATTTTCATTATTTCAAAGATAAAAACTGTAAAGTCAAAGATTAAGAGATCAAGTTTGATTTATCTTTGAGAATCGATTTATCTTTGAGAATCATATCATCAAGTAAAAGATCTTGAAAATTTTTAGAAGCATCCCATAACAAATCATTTAACAAGCAAGAAAATAAAAAAAATAAAAGTTTAAAAATGACTTTATCCTATAATATTTTCCGCATTTTATGGGTGCTTAAAATTAATGTAGAAATCTGATTATTTGCAATAGATATGAATTTTAATCTTTATAAACGATAACCCTCTATATTTGGACTATATAAATTTTTGAAATAAAATGATTATTATCTGAAGGATAATAGTTAAAATTTAAGGTGACTCTCTTATAAGTACCAACATTAGTTTAAATTCAACATTTAATATGAAAATACTATAATATCCCTTCTTATAATATTATATAGTAAGTTTTATAAAAAGATGTTTTTAAAGTCTATATCTTTCTAATTATATTTTTTTTAAACAAAATCGCTATTGTTTTTATTTTTATAAATTGAATCAAACAAGTGGCGTGAATAATATGTTTCTAATTACCATTTTACTTATTTAAAATTGAGGATTGTTTCAAATACATAAACAAATAATAAAACATATGTACTAGATGGATCCACTCATTTTTTAAGGTATTAGGATTTATATTATAATATATGCACTAGAAAAACAGTTTATACAAATATAAAAGGTCTATTCTGCAACAATTTGTACCATATAATCATACACAACGCCTGCGATATTGATCTACTCTATAAGCTGCCAAAATAACGTAATAGATAAGGCTAATATTTTTTTTCACAATTATATTGAATAGAATTGATTTCATAATAAAAGGAGAGTTCCCAATGCATAAGCCATATTGGCACAGAACAAAGAGAAAACTTGAAATTTGCAACTATGTCGTGTGTAAGGAGAATCCACTATGGAGATTCAAGAGCAAGCTCGAAAGTATCTTTATACTTTGTTTGAGAAAATAACTCATGAACACGTTGCACATCATGAGATATAGGAAGCTCGTTTGAAAAAATAGCTCATGAACACGTTGCACAACCTGAGATATTAAAAGCTTGTCTGAGGGATATCAAAATTAATACACTTTTTATTTGGAAACACCTTCACCATTACCCCTAACAATGTCCATTTTCTACCACAAACATTAAGCAAAACTACAAATCTCACCTAAAAATTCATCTTCACGTTAATCTATCATAACAAGAACTATAAAGCTTACATCAAAAGCCAACACATCATTAATCAACTCATTGTAATCTTTATTTTCAGTTGAATCGCTCTATTTATCTTTACCATGCTAATCCTTAGAGTTATTAATATATGAAAATATTATATCATGTTTCTAGTTATGATAAAAAAATTCAATCAAAAATCAATGATATTTTATTTTCAACCTATCAAATGGTGGTTTATAATCCCCATCAAGAAACAACTGGTGCTTAAATTTTGTGAAGGAGCAAGCATGATAAGATTGCTTTCAAAGAGAATTAAATGAGCTACTGATTTTTTATCGTCATTTATCAAAGGTGATATATGGGTGTTCGTGTGTAACCAATAAAGTTGTGATGCGTTGGTTGTTTTTTAAATATTTTGTGGTGGACTAAAAACTGAATTACAGAGTAGAGAAAACTCAACGAGTAGTGAAGAACGATGTAGATTCGTATCACTAAATATTTTAGTTTATCGAAACTCACTCATTGGATCAACTCCCTGCTGAAATTTAATCTAGTAAAGCCATACTTAGCATTGATGAGTCCAGATATTTTCACCACTCACCGTGGAAACCGGACAGGGGAAATTCGGACATAAACCACCCACTGAACCATCAGAACTGGACTAAAGTATTAAAAGCTAATCACTTTCTGACTAAGCTAATTGCTAATCTGCTTAATAAACTAATGGGGTTTTGAACTCGACCCAATTCCATAAGTATGACCCGAAAGCCCATGTGGCCCATAATTAAGGGTATAAATACCCAATCACTTTCATTAATGAGGGTAATAAACATTTAATACAACAAAGTAGCTCAAATCTCTCACTACAAACCACATAAACATTAAATACCTTCCAAACACCATAAAACTCCTTACCAAATTACCCTCAGTTGAAAATAATCCACACCACTCCTTACCACAGTGGGAGAAGAAGGTGCATGAACCTAGTATTCGAAACCATCAAGAAAAACTAGTTCGGATGAATCCGGACGAGCAGGAAGTTCCACCAGCTTTGGCAGAAGTGGTGGGAAAAAACGATGAATATACGATCGAAGAGCGAGACAGGTTGAAAGTTGAGATACAAGCCTTGAGGGCTGCTAAAAGGGCACGGATGGGCTTGAAAGAAAAGTCAAAAGTGTCAGTATTTCACCACACTGATAATCCAAGAGAGCATGAGCCATCAAAGACCCATATAAGTACTAAAAAAACTCATGCTAGCTCAAAGAAGTCTCATCGGTCTAAACCAATGGAGAGCTCTGATTCAGACTCAGAGTCTTCAAGTAGCTTCTCGAACGAAGATGGAGTTGAAGAATCCCTATCATTCAGCAGTGATGAAGGCCGTTCTAAGAAGAAATAGAAGTTGGTAAAAAAATATTCAAGAAAGAGGGACAGGCATAGAAGGTTGAAGAGGCTCTTGGGTAAAGGGTCGTCTCATAGCCACAGCCATGGTCAGAGACATGTAGACCGACTATTAATGGATCCTTTCGCTTTTCATGATGAACCATGTATCTTTGCAGCTCCAAATGAAGATATTGTGTTTAGTCGTGGCCGGAATTGGATACAGTCTCCATTGTCCTCCAAGATACTGTACGGAAACCTTCCTAAGAGGTTTGACAGCACAAAGACGCAAAATATGACGGCAGTAAAGATCTGGATAACGATCTGGAGCAATTCAAAAAAATTATGATGAATTTTGACGATGATGATAAGTTACTTTGTTAAGCGTTCTCCCAGTCTTTTACGAGGAGTGCTCTGCAGTGGTACAATAGTCTGCCACAAGGCTGCATCAGAAATTTTGATACTTTTTGGGTGGCCTTCCGGAGGCAGTTCGTTGAAAGTAAGGAAGTGAAAGGCAATGGAGACACTATTATCCATTGTGCCCAGGAACCAAATGAATCTTTGAAGGAATGTATAAGTCACTTTGTGAATACCAAAAATGGATTAGCTGATTGCTTTGAATAAGTAGCAATAGCTTCTCTAAGATAGGGTCTGAACCCTGACAATTTGGCTGATTCGGTAACCAGGAAGAAGGCCATGACGTAGGGTGGTTTACTGAATCAAGTCGGCAAACAGATTGATGTGGATGAAACAAAGAAAACCAGGGTGCACCGGTAAGTGAGGTCTGCCCCAGCTGCACCAAATCAAAACCAGAATCATACCAGGTACAAAGCCAAGAAAGTCGGACAAGGTCATAATAGGGCCAAGGCTAAATCCCACCCAGCTGCAGCAGCTCAGAGCCAACAATCTAGATATAAGCGAGGACCTTCGGTTCAACCGGAGTGGTTTGCAGAGTTGAAAGAAAATGTAGCCACCATTGATGAGAAAAAAAAGACGAAGTACATTTCAGAAAGCCGACTACATTGCAATCTCCTAGAGAAACTCGTAATAATTGTTTCTGTCATTATCACCATGATACTGGCCATAACACTGAAGATTGCATCGCGTTGAAATAAGAAGTGCAGAATTTGATTGAGAGAGGGAAGTTGGGGGCTTATGTTAAAAGAAGAAGTGAAAATAGGCCTGATAATGCTCATCGGACTGGCCCAAACATTGCAGGAACATCGGCTCCGGATGGGGCTATGGTGATAATTGAAAGGTTTGATGTAGAGTCAGAATATTTGTATCCCGATCCAACCCAAAATAAGGTGGGAGTTATCACAGAACACTGCAAGACGGTGTCTGAACTCATCAGCTTTTTGAGTCACTTACAATATTTGGGAGAGACACCATGAGTGCACCAACTGCTTCTTCGAGAAAGAGGCATGTTCATACTCTAGCTACCCAACTCGAAGGAGGCATGACTTCCTATCAATCGCAAATTCCTTTTCCCTTTATTATTTTCGATGAGGATGACTTGAGGGATCTAGTTGGTCCCCATGAAGATGGTGTTGTGATAGGAGCATCCATTGGGGGCAATGATATTAGACTAATTTTGCTGGACACCGGTAGTTCAGCCAATATCCTCTTTTTGACTTCCTACAAACAAATGAAGAATCCAGCAGTAATACAGCATTCGAACAGGTCAATTGTGGGTTTCACTGGAAGCTCAACAGATGTGATCGGAGAGTTTGAGGAGGAGGGTTTGTTAGGCAAGGGCTTTTTCAAGAAGATGGTCAGAATACTTTTTATTGTGGTGGATTTTCCCACATGTTACAATGCAAATTTGGGGAGATCTTGGCTCTTCGGGATGCATATTGTGGCTTCAACAGTCCACCAATTTTTTAAATACGTTGTACAAGGACAAGTGGGAGTTGTCCGAAGCAGTCAAAAGGTAGCAAGGGAGTGTTATACAACAATATTGGGCCCCTCAAACTTTGGGGGAAGTTCAGATCAGTGAGAATTAGCAATTTGAAGGGCCCTCTGGGGGAGAGGGTGAAATTGATGATCCCAGAGAGACCCCTGGTGTTTTAATACCAATTGAAGAAGTTAAAACTCGCTCTTTGTCTGAAGGAAGAAGTGTCAAGATCGGGTCCAAGATGATATCGGAATTAAAGAGTAAAGTGTTAGCTTTTTTGAAAGACCATCATCATGTTTTTGCTTGGTGCAATGCTGATGTAACCGGGGTATTAGCAGACATTATATCACACCAACTATCGATCCGGAGGGATATAGCTCCTGTTGTGCAAAAAAAAGGAGAGCTTTTTCTAAGGAGAAAGTTGATGTCATAGTTTAAGAGGTTGACCGGCTTACAAAAATGGGGCACATAAAAGAATCTCAGTACCCTTTATGGACAGGCAATCCGGTGTTAGTAAAGAAGAAAAATGGAAAGTGGCGTATGTGCATCAATTTTACAAATCTCAATAGAGCTTGCCCAAAAGATCTATATCCGGTCCCCCAAATTGATCAGTTAGTGGACTCCACATCTGGAAACAAGCTATTGTCCTTGATGGATGCCTTCTCTGGGTATAATCAGATTCAAGTAGATCCAAAGGATCGAGAACATACTACATTTGTTACCGATAGAGGCATCCATTGTTACAAGGTGATGCCATTTGGGTTAAAGAATATTGGGGGTACTTATCAAATATTAGTAACACAAGGATTTTGCTAATCAGATTGGAAGAAACATGAAAGTCTATATCGATAACATGATGGTAAAGAGTATGGAAGAAGAGCTACACTTAACAGATCTACAAAGAAACCAGAGAAGTGTGTTTTTGGAGTACAATCCGGAAAATTCTTGGGGTATGTGATAAGTGAGAAAGGGATACAGCCTAATCCAGACAGCCTTAGTGATTTATTGCAGATGGAGCCTCCTCAGAATATTAAAGAAGTACAAAGATTGACAGGGAGGTTAGCTGCTCTAAATCGTTTTATTTCAAGGTCTTTGGATGGGTGTGCCCCATTTCTTCAAACTTTGAAAGGTGAAAAAGAATTTAATTGGTCTCCACAGTGCGACCAGGATTTCAATGAAATTAAGAAGCACTTATCTTCCTCTAAAACTTTGTTTAAACCCGTTGATGGAGAGACTCTCTACATATACTTGGCAGTTTCTGATTGTGCCATAAGTGCAGTGTTAGTATGGGAGGTGGATAAGTATCCTCGTCCGGTGTACTATATCACAAAGAGCTTGATAGATACAGAAAAAATGTATTTAAAACTTGAAAAATTAGCATTGGCCTTAGTAATTGCTGCTAGGAAAATGAGGCCCTACTTTCCGTCTCATTCTATTGTTGTCCGGACGTCTTTTCCTTTGAAAAACATTCTTCAAAAGGCAGACATTTCAAGCAGAATGACCAAATGGTCAGTAGAACGGGGAGACTATGATATTGATTTTGCTTCTCGAACAGCATTAAAGGCCCATACTGTTGCTGACCATTATGTCTGGTCTCAAAAAGAATTTAGAAGGGACTACTGGAAAGTGGCCAAGCTATCTACCAGAATTACTATAGGCCTACCGGACTACTCCTGGAGCTGCTACACAGGAATCTCCGTTTGTCTTGGTATATGGTATGGATGCGATTGCTCCTATAGAGGCAACTCTTCCATCATACAGAGTCCATAATTTTTCCGAACAAGCTAATGAAGTGGCAGTCATAAGTCAATTGGAATTAATAGAAGAGAAAAGGTTAAGGCTCATCTTAAAGACACCCATTATCAAGGTTAAATGAGAAGCAGGTTTGCTTCCAGAATCAGAAGAAGAGATTTTTGACCGGGGGATAAAGTATTGAGAAAAGTCTTCCTACATACTAAACAGAAGCAGTTCGACAAACCAGTTCAAAATTTGGAAGGACCCTATGTGGTTCTTTAAAAAGCTTAAGCTTGGGACATACAGGCTTCAAGACAAAGATGGAAGAATCTTGACCCACCCTTGGAACACTGAACACCTCCTGATGTATCTAGAATGAAAGTTGTGTAAATATTTACTTGTTTAAAGTCCATGTAAATATTAGGGGGCATACTCTTCCCTACCCTGGTGGCGCAGGGAGGTTTTAATGAGGTGTCCAGGTTTTTTTAATAAAATTTGATGTCTTCTTAAAAAAAATCAGAGTTGTTTGATTTACAATTTCTTTAAAGCATTCTAAGTATCTTTGACAGGTCGGATTAATTTAGTAGAATGATGACCATTTAACATTTATCATCAGAGAATTTAAACACTCTCATCTTAAAATACTTGTAAAATAACTAGGGGCTATTTAAACACCAGCCATCAAGATTGAGAGAATATGAAATAAAGCAAGAATTTGGCAAAGTAAAACTGTCCGGCTAACACCAGAGGATAATATTTGAACATAAAGAGTGCCTTGGCCATCCAAGAACTTTAAGTTTAAAAAGAAAGAGCTTGACCAGACACAAACCGGATAGAAATAACAAAATTCCTTGGCCATCCAAGGACTTTAGTCTTAAACATAAAAAGTAAACACAATTACCTTAGGGCTAATTTCTCTTAGATGTTCCTGCTTCATCTTGTTTCTTCTTTGGATCTTTGGGTTCCTCATTGGAGGTCTCTCCGGTCCCTTCTTCCTCATCAGTAGTATCATCCATACCACTAGAGTAGTTATGCTTATCGCCATCTGTGATAGTATGTATTTGGAGGTCTTTATATTCCACATATTGCCACAGAGTACCAAGTATCCTCTTCGGGAATGTTCAATGAAAAAGCAAGACCATGTCAGATTTAACTTCGGCATCCCTTTTTCTAGAGAATTTATCACCTCGTTGGTGTATGCATTGATCCTGGCATGGATTTTCTTCTCCTGCTCTTTTATCAGATCCTCCTTTTCATTGGTAACTTTGGACACAACACCTTCCAGGGAAGTTTTATCATTGGACAGGGCTTGGATATCATTATCTCTAGTCTTCACCTCTTCTTTCAAGATGGAGAGATCCCTCTCCAAGCCAGAACACTTAGTTTGGAGATCTGTATTGGCCTTCTCCGAAGTGGCCATCCTGGTTTCCAGGTCTTCTTTCCCTTTCTTCAACTCCTCGAGCTCTTTCCTCAATGCTTCAACGCTTTGATTGGCATTTAGAAGGTCATTAGATAAGCTCTATTTATCTGCATGAAGTGTGTTGATAAGGGCAGATTGACTTCACACTTGCCTCTCCAAGTTGAGCACTGGTTGAATATGGCCTAGCAGGGAGTGAGTCACCGTGTCATTCTCCCCTGAAATGGTGAAAGACTTACCATTGAAAGTAACCATGTTTGAGGAACTTGGGGGAAGGTAGGGGCCAACAAAGTCATCTTTTTCAACGTCATCGAAGTAAATGCCAATGTTTTGGAAGCCACTGATGTCCACTCCGTCAATATTGATATCCCCTTCGGTACCCTCTCTGGCACTCTCTGGCATGTAGACCATTTGGGATTTGCTCTGCCAATGTGGGGTATGTTGGGTTGGCCGAAGGAAGAGACTCTGAAGGCCGGAGGGCAACTTTATCCCCTAAGAATATTTTCTTCTTCTTGGCTTCCCTCTCTTTACTATTTGCTCCCCGTTTTCGGTCCATCTTAGGAGCCTTTGGAAGATTTAGAGGCCCACCTGCCTCCCTAATACTCTCATCTTCAATTACTTGAAGTAGAGTATCATCCATTTCCCTTTGGGCCTACACTCCCTGACTCGCCGGGGCGATCTCCCCAACAACACCTTGAACAACCTCTGATGTAGCTTGTTTCTTCTTGCCCTTCTTTCCCTTCATCTTGCTTGGAGCTTTAGCTCTAGCAGGCAAGGCCATTTTTCCATCATTCTCATCTATTCTCTTAAGGATGACAACCGGAGGGGGTGGTGGGCACAGCTCCTCCCAGGTAAGGTCTCTCTGACCCGTTGTGTTCCAGAGGTGGGATCTCACTAAATTTCCGGATTTAAAACAATTGTGGAAGTGGTTTCCCCATTTATCAGCGGCCCAAGCGTTCAGCTTGGCACAAGTGGCCTTCCCCTCCTCCACATAATAGGAGAACTCCTTCGGCAGCACTAAATATATATATATATATATATATATATATATATATATATATATATATATATATATATATATATATATATATATATATATATATATATATATATATTTAAAATATATATAGTTCAGAAACAAATTTTTTACAAAGAAAAAAAGATAAATATGATAAAATATTTACCTAGTCTTTTCCATCTACTGGTGAGCATGCTAGGATTGACACCAACCTTGATTTTCCTCCCATTTTCACAAGCCCCACTGATAAACAGAAATTGGATCTTCCAATTCTTCTCTGACTCGAGCAAGTCATCTACCACCTTAAAGTTGTCTCCTATGTTGTAGTGGTAGAATGGGATATGATGGTTCTTTCAAAGGTCGGCCACAACAGTAAAAAACTCCATTGGAAGTGGTATTCCGGAGAGCCTGAAAGCCATAATACAGGCCATAAGAGTGTACCAAGCGTTGGGACTCAGCTGGCTTGGATAAAGTTTTATCAGGTGCAAGTACCTGAAAATTTGTGAATCCAAGGGAAATCTGAGCCCCTAGTTAAACATATCTGTATAAATGACTATCTCACTAAGCTTGCAGTCCATTAGGGTCTCCTAGGTGACTGGAATCCTCACCTTTACAGATTCAGGGATCCCCCATTGTGTCCGGATGCGGCCCAGCTCGGCAGTATGAGTATATACATAGTTGATATTCTGCATAGCCAGCAGATATTTGACATTAACCTTGTGGAAACAAGGACCCACCTTACCTTCCAGACTCTCTGGTAGATCTGGATGTTTCAGACAGAGTTTCTCTTTTCCTTTGCCTTTTTTATCAGTGGCAACATCCCCAGTCTGCCCAGAAACGTCGGTCTCAAATGGAGCATCTTCTATACTTTCCTTCATCACCTCTTCCATCACCATGGAAGGTTTATTAGCCGTTGTTTGTGGGGGAATGTTGATGGATGGCTCAGTAGGTTGTCCGAACGGTTGAGCATCACCCTTTCTTAGGGGTCTGGTGTCCGGACCAGAGGATTTATCTTTTGGGACTCTGATATATGCCCCTGATCCAGTGGCTTTATCCTTGGTCCCAGACTTAGAGGGCCCTGACTTTGGGGACTTGGGTTGAGAGACATTTGCATGACCCTTTACTTGACGGCCTGTCCGGCGAAGAATAAGTTTTTCTAGAGATTTCTCAGTGTCCGACCCCATAGCGATGAACGGAGAGGGTCTTCTTGTACTTGATACTTCTTTCTTCTGCACTACAGAGGGTTGTGACTCCTCAACCGGGGAGCTTGATCGAATGGACGAAAGGCTTGGTTGAAATAATCGTTTGGGTTTGAAACTTTTAGCAGAAGATGATCCTTGATCAACTTCTGAAGAAGGTATTTCAGGCTTATTGATTGGAGAAACTGGAAGACTCGCAGCAATACGTCTCTCTCGCTCAACCTTTTGTGCTTTTTCTAACTCTGAAAGATTTAGCCAACCACCTTTCACCAATGAATTTCTTCTCGTGAACATAAACCTACACAAGCAAATTTTTTAGAAGAGAAGTAAAAGCTCTGAAATAGAGAAATGAAAAAGTGATAAAGATGGTAAAACAGTAAAATGAAGTAATTTATACTAGTGAGGCAAAAAAGTTACCAAATACCTAGGAGAAAACAAAAAGGCAAAAGTAATGATTGAAGGCGGCGCTGATGTCATAAGTATTAAAAGCAGATGTTGCTTTTTAGGATTAGTGGGAGCGCCATTCTAGGAATAAAATGGCTGGTGAGGCGAATCAAAATATGACACGTGTCCCACGATCCATAGCAGAACTCTTGAACTTTTGAGAAGTATCAAGTCTGGATAAACCCTGAGCTGAATACATAAGCGGTCCGGAGAATGTTGCTATTACCTAAGAAGATTTTTTGGTCTTGCCAAAGGCCTTCGACAAAACCGAAAAAAAGGGTTACTGATGAGTCCGGAAATATTCACCACTCACTGTAGAAGCCGGACAGGGGTAATCTGGACAATAATCATCCACTGAAAAATTTGAAAAGGACAAAAGTATTAAAAATACTAAACACCTTTTGACTAAGCTAATTGTTAATTTGCTTAATAAATTAATGGGTTTTTGAACTCGACCCGATTTCATAAGTTTGACCTGAAAGCCCATATGGCCCATAATTAAGGGTATAAATACCCAACCACTTTAATTAATGAGGGTAATGAACATTTAATACAACCAAACAGCTTAAATCTCTCACTATAAAACACTAAAACGTTTAATACCTTTAAATACCACAAAACATCTGACAAAATTACCCTCAGTAAAAAATAATCCAAACCAGCACTAATGTATACTTTAACAAAAAGTTACAAACTTCGGCCTTAAGTTACATCATTCGGTAGTGATCATGATTTAGTCAGTTTGAGCATATAGTTAACAATTTTATACGTATGCTTACAATAACTCCAACATCCATTGCCCCGATGCTCTAACTACCCAATGAGAATAGTCTGTTGACAAACATCTTCAGAGTCATCAAATCCCATGCAATACGTGAACTTTATTATGAAAATATTCCCCAATAAACCAATCTCACGCCCTATTACATCTAAGAAAATAGTAGCAATATCCACCGTACCTAACTCAAGTACAAATCGAGCAACACTTGACAACCAGACATCAAATTCTCCGTGTTGATCCATGTTTTGAGCAACTGAAACCTCTGAACCATCAAAATTTCGGTCAAGAAACAATCTTGAAGCATTTGGACATCTTTTGTAGAGGCTGAATCTGAACATAGTCTGAAAATATTTTTTACAAAATGTTTCATATTTATATTCAACCTTCATCTCAACTCGAGCTCAAACTTTAGCAGTAATATATGTAGTAGTACATGTATGATCAGTGATCTTCCAAATCCATTGAATACCCACCCGTTTTTAAATAAAGCCTTATCAATTTTAGAATCTAAGTAGGAAATCATGTACCTTTTATATTTTATCAGTAACCAAAAGTTCACGGGCTTCTATTGACGATGATTCCAACTATCAAGGAAATTTCTTCACTTAATATTTTTCTATGTCCATATGTTAGAAGAATACTTATTACTTCATTAGTTAAGGTATAATATAACATCTCCACTTTTCCACATGTCAGAGTAATTCTCAAGGTTTTTTGGGTTGGAATACCAAATTTAGAACAATAGATACTTAATGGTATGTTCATTAATACCACCCCGTTGTCAGTTCTAAACCTCTGTAACTACTTTCCAGATTGGATCTCCACTTGCTTCTAAAAAACTTCAAAGGGCACTAGCCACTTCTCAATAAAAAAATTCCCAACACTAGATACATCGTCCATTACAAACTCTTCTAAAATTAAAACATCACTAGTTTCAGCTAGCCTCCATAACAACCCCTAAGTCTTGGATGACCCTACTTCTGTCATCTTCACTCTTATACTTAAACCCTTTCTCATCTAATATTCATATAGATAGAATGTTATGCTTAAGTTCAGGGACATACCTCATATTTGTTAGATCTTTCTCAATTTCAGTGGATATATTCAATTGAATTCTTCTCATTCCCTTCACAATACAATAATTTTCATTCCCCTAAATGACCTTACCACCTTAAAACACTCTTAGGTCTTCAAAATAATATTTTCTTGGAATTCATATAGAAGGACGCTCCAGACCGAGAACCCACTTTGTATCGTACCTACAAGAAAAACCCATTAAAGCATCATTATATCCATAATAATCCGTAAACATTCCAGTATTCTCGACTTCACGCTTTGGATAAATATTTGACATCCTCCTCCGAGGCTGTTTCAATTGATATGTCTGTCCTGAATAAAAAAAAATTATCCTACAAGCAACACCCTAGTTGTTTCAATATCTCTATCGAGGACTTCCTCTCATACTCAGTCTTAGAACGTTAGGATCACTCTTCAGAACTGTCTTCATTTGAAATCCTTCGAGTTCAAAACACTCTTAACTTCGGCCATCGTGAGAGAATATTAAATTTCTAGAGCATGATGTCAATAAAGTACTCATACACTTCTGACATAGTGCACATGAGGATTATAGCTTGATCATCATCACCTACTATGACACCAACAACATTCAAATCAAGAATGATTATATTATAATTGTTCAAGTATTTTTGGATCTTCTTGCTACCATTCATTAACAACGTATACAACTTCTTTTTAAGGTACAACCTATTTTCCAAATATGTCTTCATGTAATTATTTTCTAGTTTGTTATAAATCCTTATGACCGAAGACTCTCTAGACACTTCGGAAAGCACTTCGTCCCGCAATCATAAGATTAGATCACTATGGAACTTAGACAACAGTTTGACATAATGTCAAACTTCATGGAATTCATCTTTATATTTGTGTTTGATTTTTTCAGTGAGAACCAAGTCTGTACACTCAAGGTCCAGAATGATATTTGCTCTTTTACCTTATCTTTATCATTAGCGACGAATATGGTTAACAAATATCTACGCTCATCGCACCATTTGTTAGGAAAATAAAAAAATATTCAAACAAGTCTAGCCTTGGCCAAAACTTAGCCAATGAGAGTCGAAGCAATAATAACAGTTGGTGAGTCAAGAGGCTGAATGAGGTAACCAGAGCTTCGACACTTTACCCTTTCAAGTACAAATTTAAAAAGAAGAAATATAAAGTAAACCAGGCATACAACAAGAGATATAACATGGTTTGAATCAAGAAAATAACAACCATTATTATTTCCTTCTCCTCCCGACGTTTCCTATCCGTAATTTTTCAAACTTTCTCTATCTCAGCCCATAATTTTTATGTAAATGATGTTCTCGCTATTGTTCGTAACCTCATGGAGTCGTTCACCTTCATCGTTGTGGAGGAACCTTTTGGGGGTTCTCATATCTAAATCTAACTTCTGACAGTGGTGGTTTGTAGTTCTGGTGTAGTCTCATATATTCACTTGTAGTTTCGGGTATTCCAAAAATTTAATAATTTTTTTATTATCTTTATAATATCTTTCAGTTGTATTTAGATGTCCGGATATTTTCCGGTTGTATTTAGATACTTCTAAAATATTCTCCATAAGACTAAAAACTTTATTTTTTATATATTTAATATTTAAATAAAGTATAAATAAGAATAAACTAAGAGCTAAAATGTTGGGTTAAATACTTTTATAAACTAGTAATTCAAAACAAATCTAAAATTCAACAACTGATGTGTATTATAATTAAGTGACGATTTTATTGAATACCTTTTTCCTATTTCTCCTTTCAAAACAAAAACTAGAAAAAGCCACCCACATCTCGGGTCCACTTCTCTTTTTGTCTAAAGAGAAAAAAAAAGAACCCCCACACATCATTGCCTCCCCAGTTTCGCTCAGCATATAAAAGAGCAACATCTAGACGGATGAAGGAGGAAAGGGGCATTACTACTTGTTCAGAATTTTTAAATTCTGGCCTTCACCTACAATGCATAAACTTCTTTTCACCGTAAAGAGAGAGAGAGAGAGGAGTGCGATCTGCACTCCCAGTAATTTGTTAACGATTTTAAAAACATGTTTGATGGTCTTAAAAACAGGGGAAGGTTGGATCCCATTCAACGCAGAATTCTCCGAGCGTGTTAAGACATATCACTGTTCTGATGTATCTTATGTTTCTGTTGTAGACTGTTATTTTATTTTTAGTATTCGTCTCAATCTCGTCCAAACTACTTATGATTGATGGATGTTTTGTATATGGTGTGAACCACTTCACCGGAAATGTTTTGTACGAACATCTGGAGTCCATAATCCAAAGATCTTTGGACTTGCTTTTTTGAGTTTTAAGATCCTTTTCGTTTTGGTAATTTTATCTTGTTCATATTTGTAGTTCTTTTGCGTTTCTGCAAAACAGAGAAGGTAATTAGTTAATCAATTCTAATGTAGTTGATTTGTAGTTTTATAAAAGAAAAAGTGGGATAGCGATACATGTTGAAAAAAAAAACTCATCCAAAATAATCTTGGTTAAAAAGTGCTCTGATATATACTGAAGTTTAATGTTCTTTCCATGGCTGAATATTCCTCCGAAATTTTTTCCAAATAGAGATTGAAATATATATATATATGGGTCAAGCTATATATACCCAATTCAGGTTTAAGTATACCCAATTTTGAGTATACCCAAAGGTGATCTAAGTATACCCAAATTTTGACAAAAATACCCTTTTCTAGGTATATAAGGTTTTTTTTTTTTACTAATCTTATCCACCTCATTTTTTCTCTTACACTCTCTGACTTCTCTCTAAAACCTTCAAGTTCTCTATAATTTATCCGGCGAACTAAAATCCGGCGAACTAAAATATAAAAACTTAGTCTTAATATCAAAATTTAGGGTTATGATTGAATTAGGTAAAAAAATTAGAATTTTTGGGTGTTTGGAGGCCATTTTCCGGCCGAAATTCGACCGGAAAATGGCCATTTGCGAAAACTGAGCGTACCATAGGTAAAGGGGGTACGCACCGGCTGGTACGCCCCCCATGTACCATCGGTATAGAGGGTCTGTACCGAGCGGTACACCCCCTCTGTACAGAGTGTACCATAGGTACAGAGGGGGTGTACCGGTCGGTACGCCCCCCTTGTACCTATGGTACGCTCCGCCTTCGTAAATGACCATTTTCCGGCCGAATTTTGGCCGGAAAATGGCTTCCAAACACCTTTAAAATTATGCTTTTTTTAGTAATTAAATTTTTAATTTTTTTTTTAAAAAAAACTTCAAAAAAACAAGTTTTGATTTTGTGTTTTCATTAGAAGAAGTTTAAAAAAATTAAAAAGAGTTTGAATGTTCTTGAGGCAACTTTGAATGTTTAAGAACAATTTGAAGAATTTCACAAAATTGTAGTAATATGGGGTTTGATCTAGTAGAGAGTTGTGTTTTTTTGGGTATACATAACCAAATAGATTGTTTTGTGAATTGGGTGTATCTAGGATATACTTAGTGTTTTTTTTTACTTAGTGGCAATTCGGATATTAAATGAAAGTTCAAGGGTTTTTTCGTCCTAAAAAAGTCAAACAAAAGTCAACTGCGTTTTTTGGGTATACTTAAATCGCATTTGGGTATATATAGCCATACCCTATATATATATATATATATATATAATTGTAAAGATATTTTTATTTCACTTAACCATTCAAAATAAATATTATTAGTTACAATTTTTCAAAAATTTATGATTTTTTGGAAAATACAATTTTTATGTATTTTAATTGTTTTGGAGAAATTTATTATCAAAACATTAAAAATAAATACTATTAATTAAAAGCTCTTGGAAATTCTAGATTCTTTTGGAAGAATCATTTTTTATCTGGATGCTTATAAACCCAATACACTAACAATCACAAAATTATGAATTTACGAGAGTGTTTGAATAATCTTTAAGACATTCTTTAAGTATAATTTTTTTAATAAACAATGAAGATGTTCTTTTAATATTTCTACAAAGAATAGCGAATACATGCTTCTGGCTGTTTTGAAGTTTCGGGATTCCATAAAGGTAAATAAAAATAACGACCAGCCGGAAAGAAAAGAAAAGAACAATATGATATTTTTTATCTCGATTAATAATTTTATTGGTTTGTTTTTAAAATATAATTTAAACAGATTTAATAAAAACATGATTAACTTAGGAAAAACTAGTTGGTATCTATTTTTTATTGAATATTGTAGAAAAATAATACCATATAGTATCTCTATAAATCACATTTGTAAAAAACGTGACTCGAAATCAGATTGCGTTACGAAACACACTATGAAAAAGAAAAATGTTGGATTTTACAGTATTTGGAATAAATAAAAATAATATGTATATATGTCATAAAAAAAATATGTTCTTCACCCATCAAGTTAAACAGTATATATGTAAAATTTAAAAAATATATATAAAGATTATTTTCTAAATATTTATTGGGTAACTAATATTTACATAATTGAAATTCGATGATATTTATAATATAATATCATCTATTAATCTAACAAAAAATTATTAAAAGGTTATTATATTAAACTATTATATATATATATATATATATATATATTAATAAAATATATATTTAATAGATTTATCGTGTATGTAACATACAAAACACTATATAGTCACATCATATTGATTTTTAATTTTTTATGTTTTACTTGATTAACATCGAATTCGTACCCCTCTCTCTCACTCATATATATATATATATATAGCATAAAATGTGTTAAAATTCTATTTGATTGCATGTTTATAGAATATGGCTTTTGACCAAATATGAACATGTAAATTTAAGACCGTGTAATTCAAATCTTAAGTGTAGGGAGATAAAGCTAGAAGTCCATAATCTCTCTCTTTCTCAAATATTTGAATATATGCATATTTAACTAACCTTTTACATACTTGTAACAAATTATATCCTCTCATAATATATTTCCACAAACTCCCTCTCTCATACTTTCTGGGTATGGAAGAGCTTCAGTCTTCAACGCCAGTTTCTGAACAGCCTCCTCTGAAATAAGATTCTCATAGATATCTGAATCAATTAAAAATTTACAAATTTTTCCTCCAATTGTGCAGGTAAAATGGAAGATGACATTCTCTATTCTAGCATTCAAATCAAGAGGTACCCGGAACATGATTCCTGTATCTGCGTAGCAGGAATTGTTGGGCTCTGATACCAATATGGTAGCGAAGCGGAAATAGAAGAAACAAACAACGATAATACCCTAACCCTAAGTTAGAGAAATAAAGAGACTCAAAATAATAATTCTCAAAATTCAATTAATCAAATGACGGCAAAATAGGGTATATGATGCTTTATATATAGCATGAACCAAAACCCTAATTCCAAATAAGGAAAATTACATAAATGTTTTAAAATAAAATAAATAAATAAAATAACGTTAAAATATTAAAACTGGGTTTTTAAGGCTCTACTGGTCGAATCTGGGTTTCAAACTTAGTGACAAAGTCACATTTTTTAAATCTAATGGGCTCGTCGAAATCTGCGATTTAAGTACCTGTTTGATCCAATTCCGATACCTAGGAAAGAAACCAGACTGTCTGCAGTCTTCGCTACATCCACAAACGGATAACGCGACGGAAGTAGAAGAAGAAGCAACGATAGATGAAACCCTAATTCAAGGGTAACATGATGAAACCCTAATCTAAGGGTAAGAAAAATTGAAATTTTCAGAGATAAAAAATATATTATTCCAAAAACTTCCAAATAACTTAAGGCATATGAGGCTTTATATAAGAGCTTCTCAAAACCCTAAATTATAATACAAGGAAATAAAATAAATATTTTAAAATAAAATCAAATAAAATCAAATCAAATCTTAATATAATTAGATTTAATTTAAATACATAAGATAATTGAATAAAATTAAATTAAATTAAAAAAACTTTTGGTTGGACTTTCTGGGCTACGGCATCCTCTCCTGGTTGACAAGAATTCGTCCTCGAATTCACAGCACCATCACCGTCAAGAACCTAAAATTATTTATTTTATTCAATTGTTACATTGAGAATTATAATTGTTGACCTTATCGGAATAAGATAATTCTTCTCGAGTGTTCCTTATTCGAAATCACATTGAAGCCATCCAGTTGAAGGTTATAAATAGTTTCGAAAACCTTTTCATAGCCTGAAGACAACATCCCCATGTCCAGTTGATGAAAAAAATAGTTTTGAAAACCTCTTCATAGCCTAAGACAGCATCTCGATAAGCAATTTTTACCTTGATTCGACAATTGGTAGCCAATTTAAACTCCTTTAATAACCGGTCAATATGATCGTCATTGAAACGCCTAGTGCGTCTCCCGCATACCAAACGATCTTTGAAATATTCATGGCCGTATGTTGTTCTCTCTTTTAGACCTTGAATCAGATGAAATCAAGATTCAGAAACATGCTTGCCCCATAGCAGGAACTGAGGCTCTGATACTAAACTGATAATGCGGCGGAAATAGAAGAAGAAATAACGATAGATGAAACCCTAATTCAAGGGTAACATGATGAAACCCTAATCTAACGGTAAGAAAATTTGAGATTTTCAGAGATAAAAAATATATTATTCCAAAAACTTCCAAATAACTTAAGGCATATGAGGCTTATATAAGAGCTTCTCAAAACCTTAAATTATAATACAAGGAAATAAAATAAATATTTTAAAATAAAATCAAATCAAATAAAATCAAATCTTAATATAATTAGATTTGATTTAAATACATAAGATATTTTAATGAAATAAAATAAAATTAAAAAGGCTTTTGTTTGGACTTTCTCGGCTACATCACTTGCCTAATATCTTTCCACAAACTCCCTCTCTCGTGTGCGCGCGAACACACACACACATATATATTATTTTTCCTAAAACCTCTCCGGAACCACCACTGAAGTCTTTAGTCGACGCATAAAACTATGTTTTTTTTACATATATCTCCCTTTGATATTTTATCTTCACCAAATTACCTTATAAACTAACATTACCAAATCAATGCAATTACTATAAATTTAAGAAAAATGAGTTGCACGAAACACCTACTTTCGACATTAGTTCCTCGTATCTATGTGTACACATGGTATTATATTATTGGTTTAATTATTACACCTTATCTATCCAATATTATCATGAGTTACTTTAACCTAAGTTTTCACTCATTTATGTATATATACCAATCTAAACTCTCTTGTAGCTCAATTTATAAACTTTCAAAAAAACCTTATTTCTTAGATCTATGATATATAATCAAATATGATTGAAGTCACATGTTTGGTCAGACTTTTTGACATAGCGAAGAAAACAATGATGGATGAAAGAACATCATTTATTAATGAATTAGTATGCAAAATATAATATATGTACGATATGAATCGTGTCAAACATATTTCGTTGACATGAGGAAGAGAAGACAATATTATGTGAGAATATTGTGACTTCCAGTACAATTCGAGACAAGAGGCGTTCAAGATATTATATTTATGTATTATCATGACCTTGGCTAAAAAATGGCGAACGAGATCATTATTAAAAATGGACTAGAAACAGTGTACATTAATGCTTAAAATAGACTTGTAGAGTCGCAAAGATATAACATTTTCTAAAGTTATGTGCTATTTATATTTGGTATTTTAGATTTTCATGTTATATTCATAAAATACTGTATTTGATTCCTTATGTTGTTTTCAGTTTTAAAAGAGTGAGTTATTTTTTCGATGTAAATACTAATGATTTCAATTTGAAGTAAAAAAAATGTGTTTTATGGTCTTGATAGGGGAAAGAATGGTGGATCGCCTTCCGTGTATGATTTTAAAAGTCTTTTGATATATGTCCTAATTTTCATGTACTTTCACTTGTAGACTAATATTTGTTATTTAGTGTAATTTTGGGTTTATAATTTATGATTTCCCAAGTACTAGCTGTAGTTGGTTATCTACAACTTGTTTGTCTGCTTTAACAGCTTAGTTATCATATCTTGCAAGTCATTTGTTTTTTAATATTGCTTGTTGAAATATGTAGTTGGACCATCATTGATATATTTCATGTGTTAATTAAATATGTGAATAAACCCATATTTAAGTGACATATTTATAATAATACAACCAAATATTTACAAAATTCTCAACTATTTTTTATATGAATTAGTATCATACTTGTTACGACTCAGAGAAATTGCTTATATTATTTACAAAAATAAGAATATTTCATTTCACATGTGGTCTAAGAATTCGTCGTATCATGAAGAATTTCATATAAGTTTTCACCGTATTAGACGAGGTTATGGAAAATTCAAAAACAAAATCTCCATTGTCTTTAAAAAATTCATAACATATTTCACAATGTTGATTGGCGAATTGTCATACTTATTTTGCCACATTGGCGAAGAATAAAACTAACTATCTCGTGAATGTAATGGCGAATTACTTTAGGTAATTCCAACCACCGGTGTATTGGTTTTATTAGGACACTTTTGCTGTTTTTGTGTCGTGGTAGCAAAATTTACGTAAAATATTAATTTTTTAGATGGTTTTTCTTATTGTTTTTCAACCTAAACCATGATTGCGAAAATCTATGATAATGCTTGCAAAATCGACCGTAATTTACGTAAAAACCTTATATAATTTATATGTGAAAAGTTCAGTACGTAAGATGCGAAATCTATCAAAATGATATATGTAAACTTTGTCTTACTTATTTTGCCACTGTAGTGACAAATAAAACTGACTATGTTGTCAGTTCAATGATGAATTAAGTTCGATCATTCTAACCACCGATCTATTAGTTTTGTTATGATTTATTTATTATTTTCTTGTCGTGCGAACAATATTTACATGAAATATTGAATTTAAATGTGTATTCTTATTGTTTTCTAATCTACACCATGAATACTAAATTCTATTAGTTAATTTCTTGGAATAGTTAGTTCATATGAGATTCAAGCTTTAATAAGATGTGTGGCCTTAATTTGTCTTAATTATTCTTCGCAAAATCATAAAAATTCAAAAATGTTAGTAAAAAGAAACGCCGGCTGAAATTACATCATAAATGAAGAATGAATGAGTTTGTAAAGGTAATCAACGATAAAAGAAAATTTAAACACCAAATATTTTATTGTAGTTTTAGGTTAAATAAAAAAAACCAATTTAGACTCTTTAACATTGACAAAATTGGTGTTTTCAAAAATAAAAATAAAAAATAAACAAAACAATCAAACGCTAACGAGCTCTAGCCTCTATCGAGTTCAATCCAATCAAAGCTCCAATAAACCGGTAACGACATAATGGTCTTGAAATGAAAAGCAAAGCTCGAAGTCAAAATCATCATGAACAACATTTGCTTCAAACGAAGCACAGACTGTTGTGTCACGTTATGACTGTGCCTGATCATCAATGAGATTCTCTTTTGATATTGATCGTATTTGAACTAAGCGACGAATCATCTTCATATAAAAATTTGAATGGCTTGTTCTATTCATTGGCTAATGTTGCTTGTTTTATTTTTTTGGGTTATGCTACATTTATTAGTTATGTTTTTCTAATTATTAAGTTAATTTTAAGAATAGTAATAATGTTTGTATCATGAAGACATAACTCTCCTTTTTTTTCATTTATAAAGCTGTTAATATTAAAAAAAGAATTAATAATTTAATAAATCATTAATACATCCATTATGTAATTTAGATTTTATTATTATAAAAATCATACAAAGACTAATATTATATTATATTTAGTTATAAAACTATTGAATAATGTAAATATATTTTTAAAAAATTAAATAGATTAAAAAAATTGAAAATATTTTAAGATATCGGTTTTAATGTTAATTTTTTTAATATTCTTTTAGACAGTTTTTAAATACTTTTTATAATACACTTTTTAAATCAATTTTTATATAAAAAGTAAATATTTTAAAATATGAGTTCAAATTTAAGTTTTTCAGCCAATTACTTTTTTAACTTTTATTTATTTCAAGAATTTAAAAGATTATCAATTGGATTTTTTATTTGAAATTAACTTTTCTAAAAATCTATGCTATGTTTTTTTAAAAATTAATTAAATATCTAAATATCAATCCATGCAATGGAGGAGTGCGTGGGTCTATAATTTCAGCTTTTTTGTCCCAATTTTGATTTTGTTGAACTCTGTCGCGTGTTACAATACATTTTTTATCTTACATCGACGATTTCATAACGTTTTTATTCATTTTGATTCCGTTTAAGTAAATTATGTTTGTTTCATAAAAAATATTGATTATATTGTATGGTCTGTATGATTGTAGGATGCCTCCACACCCCCCATTCTCCCACTATGAAGCAGATCATTTTGATGATGTCGAGGAGATGTTAGTAGGCGAGACATTTCGGAGCGTATGTCACCGTGCTAGAGGGGACTTACATATCGTCCGTGTTCCCCGTCTTCGTACTACGGACGAGCGATTCCGTAGATATAACTGACATGTCATCGACGTATATTCGACCTTCCACTCCTATAAAGAGCACGAGAGTTATAGCGTCTTCAGAAATGATGCTAAGGTTATTATTAGATGCAATGTGGTTTATGTTATAGTTATAGGTTTGTGTTATAACTTATATTTGTTATTGAATTTATTAGTTTAGGTTTGATTTAATTTATTTTTGAATTTATTTTGTTATTGAATTTATTTGTTATTGGTTTATCTTATATGTTATATTTGTTATTGAATTTATTAATTATTGGTTTATCTTATACGTTGTATGTTTTTATGCAGCCGAGGGTACATATGCGGTGCTATGCTATGTACCAAACATACCGTGGTTGGGACTTGAAAGTGCACTAGACATGAGTACGTGATGAGGCTACAAATGTGGTGTTTTTAGAGAGATGGAATCGAGAGACGAACACATTTCATTTCTCTTTCGGGGAGATGACTGTCAGTCTGTCACACTGGATGATGTCTACATCATCACGGGGTTACCAGTGGTGGGTGTGAACTGCGAGACATATGAGTATCCTATTGCCGATTAGCGTAATGCGGCATGTGCTCGCTTACTTGGGTGCAGTGTTCAGGAGTTGGTGGAGGATATTGCAAAGAACAAAGGGGGCGGCAAGAGGCATGTTCGCCTTGCATGGCTGAAGAGGAGATTCTGCACTCATCAGTATTATGACGATGAGTTTACGGATGCTTATGTTCGCCAAGCTACTAGGGCGTACTTGTTGCACTTCTTTGGCTGTACCATACTGGCCAACAAGTCGGGCAACAACATTTGCCTCAACTACTTACAGTTCATAGACGATTATAGTAGCTCGGGCAGGTATAATTGGGGACAGATGATACTCGTTCAACTCTACTTCCAGCTAGGCAGAGGATTCTTACACTCTACTTCTGGTATGTCTGGATTCTTGGGCTTGTTAGAGGCATGGATTTACGATCATTTCCCCATATTTTCAGCTCAGCAGTACCCTAGGTTTAGTATCACACATCCTACTATGTGCAAGTATGCGCATCCACCGTTTTGACAAAGCTAGTAGGCTCGAAACGGTGTTCGAGATTACCTAGCTACCTTCATTGAGCACGATGTAAGTTAGAATTATCTTCATATTCAATTATCGTAATACTTTAATTTAATCTAATTTTCTAATGTTAAAGGATTTGTTTATATTTTGTAGGTACCATTCATGCCTTGTACATCCGTACAGGATGCTCGAGGTCTGATGTGGTTTGGATAGATGCGACATTGAAGTCTTCAGACATTTTCGAAGCATACTATCCGCTACGAGTGACTAGACATTTGGGTCGCATCCAAGAAGTAATATTTTGCGATACTCGATATAATATATTGTTTGTTTTACGCATGCGTGTTATGGACTAGTTGTTTAATTACAGGTATCTGGTACACTGCGTCCCATTCTTACGGGTTCTAGTAGGGTTCGTCGTGCGAACACCCTCTACAACTGGGACGCATTCACTTGGGATAACTGGGAGTCCTATCGTTTTCATCATAGTCTGCAAGGTGGGCAGTATGTTCCGGGTCAGGAGGATTGTACTACGGTTATCTACTCTGCATGGGTTACGAAAAAACTGTGGTACGTCATTTCCGATCCAGAGAATCGCCGAGATGATGCAGAGGTAAAGGTGAACCACTCCGCCCCCACACATGCCACCAGACTACACGATTTGACTACGCACCTACTCAATTTACAGGCATACGAGCAGAACCACACTCCATTAGTTTGGAGGACCTTCGTTCACCTTTGGACGAGTGTTACTGTCTTGCTCACGAGTACATAGATTGATTCTTAGGTTATATTATTTATGTTTTCATGGTTGACAGTTTAAGACTTTTTATGTGTTATGTACGCAACGACTAGTTTAAATTATGTGTTATGGTATTTTGTTAAATTTTAATTATGTGTATAGTATTTTGTTACATTTTACTGATATAATTATTTTATAACATGCAAAAAAAATTGTTCGAAATTTAAGTTTAAAAACAGCATCAAAGTAGCACAAACTCAAACACAAACTCAAACATAAACTGAAACATGAACTCAAACATAAACTCAAACATAAACTCAAACATAAACTGAATTATGAACTCAAACATAAACTCGAACATAAACTCAAGTATAAACTGAAACACAAACTCCAACATAAACTGAAACACAAACTCAAACATAAACTGAAACACAAACTCAAACATAAACTGAAACATGAACTCAAACATAAACTCAAACATAAACACAAACATAAACAGAATTATGAACTCAAACATAAACTCGAACATAAACTCAAGTATAAACTGAAACACACACTCAAACATAAACTGAAACACAAACTCAAACATAAACTGAAACATGAACTGTAACATAAGCCATCCACTTGTACAAATCATAATTTATCTATCAGGCCAGTTTCATTTCATCAACTTCCTTTCTTCTTTCGCAATATGGTAATCACGCATTTCCTCTACCTGGATATCAATAATGTCATAACAGACTTGATTATGCTGCTCCTCTGTTAGAGAATCTGTGACCTGGCAGTTGAACTGGTTACACGTAACACGACGTTCCAAGTCGTTGAGGTCAGAAACTAGATGTATACAGAATTAGACTATGACTAACCAAAATTTCTAAGCATAAATTAGAAGAGAATAAATAAAAATGTTAATTAATACAAACCAAAACAATAAATTCGAAGGTAGCAAAATGTGTTTGGAAAGGATTAAACAAGAAAACAAACAACACAAAATAATAAAACTATTACATCGTATTATGCATCCCCGGATAAATCATAGAACTGATCATCCCCATCGTGTAATGTTGGTGGTTGTGCTGCTTTAATTTGGTGATATTTGTTGAGACGTTCGCCTAGTGGTATGGCCCAATTTGTAACGTCATCGCTAGTGGGGAACGCAAACCAGCATGGGTATATATCCGGCAATGGTCCATTTAAGACAATCTGCAAATTTTCATAAGATGGAAGAATTAAATACCTAGCAGAATTAATGAAAAAATAACAATGAAGTATAAATATAATATATTCACTTACTTACTTTCATAAAATCATTATCGTGCACGAAACCGATTCCAACTTCTACAATAGGACACGATCTTAGAGGTACACCACATAAAGAAAGATACGTGTATGATAGTTGGAGAGATACATGGTATACTATACATTGATACCGAATGGCTATCACCAACCCGAAGTCGGGTAATGTTATCCACTGCCTACAACCGCTCTCATACATTTTGAAACAATCCAATCTCCGCAATAGGTTACCAACACATTGTGCACCATCAAAAATCCTCTCCCAAAGATCACGTTGACTCGAAAGTTTGTACATCAAATCTCGTCTTACTTCATCCCATGAATCAACATAATCTTTAATAGTCAAAGCTACGTCCCTAAATCCATAATTACCGTCGGGAGAAACATCTTCAACGCTAGTTATGTAGTTGTGCAAGTACTCGGGAAAAACAACTCTCGTACGCGCTCAATCTTTTTCCTTTATTCAAATTTTCTAGATCGAGTCGTTTTCTCCTTTTTTGGTGGAGCTTTATATTAGGACTTGGCTTTGGGTACAAAAAATTCCTTAACCGCCGACACGGTCGTGCGCCTAAACTATCACCGTATTCCCACTCGGATGGGTTCCGTTTAGTTGACTTGTCGGGACCGGCTTTTTTCCGATCTTTAGTGACAACCAGTTCCTTAGGTTCCAAAACATGGCTTCTAGCGGGATCTAGGATTTTCGTCATCCTATTTATTATGCGATCTTGCATTTATGGACCGTAACCACGGATGGTACTATCTATTAAGAATAGTTTTCTTGTAAGCTCATCTTCGGTACCAACGTTATCCCTAGACTTGATCTCTAAAGTACTCTAATAAACATCATATTCACTCTTTTGAATCGATCTACCTTATCTCACGCTCATAGCACACTCACACGCACAAGGTAAATTTTGCGTTGTCCTAATAACACAACCACACATTACGGGAGTGAACCATAAATCCTCAGCCTTTTTAATAGTTTTCTCTAATATTTCTATGGCCGTACATGAAAGTTTACCTTTGATGTCGCTAAAGATAACTCCCCTAGATGCGAGTCTAGGAAGAAACAAACTTCATTCGAACGTTTCGAAGATGGTAGAGTGTTGAATGCGAAGCAACAAGTGAATTTTATCCCAAAATTTCTCAAACGTACATAGACTTGTGCCGATTACCCGTTTTAGGCTCGATTGAGAACTCTCTACCTTATAACATAAACTTAAATTATTTAGAAGTCTAACAATTAATTAAATTAATGTATAGATATGATAATATAACTCACCGGTTTCTAGTGTGGTTGCCCAAATGTTTAATTTTGTTCGTGTAGATATTAAGAAATTTGTGTCTCTAAGGGTCTATCCATTGTTTCATCACGTACTCGAGAACTTTGGGACAATATGCGTAGGCTTGGTGCAACTCACCGAGGTTTCTGTTATACTCTTCGATCGTCATCAAATGTTGAACCGCGATATAAAATTCTAAGAACTCTTCACCCATGTCCACTTTTGGCAAAACTTTCTTAGAGTAGGGGCTAATGTTCCTATTTATATGCCAAGTTCATAACGTATGACTTACATCCAGAAATACCTCATCGATAGCGTTCATTAAAGCCAATACCCTATCGGTGACGATAATATTTTGTAATGCGCACATGTTATTCACCATCACTCTCCTTAGAATGCTCATTACCCACGTGTAGTTCTCTTCTTTCTCCGAGCTCATAAAAACCAAAGCTATATAAAAGGTCTTTTTCGTCAGAGTTTGGCCAACTATTTCTAGCAAAGGTATTTTATACCTTGTAGTCTTGTACGTGCTATCCATTATAAGCATTTGAGGAAAAGTGCGCAACAAATCGATGTTTTTAGGATGGGCGAAAAAAAATCAAGGATCTCGTCAGTTTCTTTGTTTGTTCGCTCCCAAACATAGTACTCGTGCTCTTTCAACTTACCGAACAAGTATTGCATTTGGGATTTCTCCGCTTTATCAACCAAATGGTATTTTTACCGCATTTTGTAGATGGTACGCATACTAGATACATTTCCCGGATCTTTTAACTTCAATCCACGGTATATATCTCTTGGCCGAGATCCGATTGTTGTGAGTTTACGAACATACTCCTCCTCTTCTGCTTTTAGCCTCGCCGCCCTTGAATGATCATTAAAGTGCAAGAAGGGTTGGTGGTTGTATTTTTCATTTCTAACTACCAATTTCCAATAACCGGGTAGTTCTAACACCGGATTTCCCTAAGCATGAACGAACAACCGCATTTTTTGATGAACAATCTTGTCGATTCTTCACAATCCCTGGTTTCGGCCTCGGCTTGTAAACATCGTGTATATTGCACTTGAAATATAGCTACGGAGTTTTACCGTTTTTACTACCATCATCATCTTTATCGACCAAAACAATGAATCATATACTCGTGCTTTCCTTATCAACCCATGCTAGGAATTTCGCTTTGGTGTAGATATTATCCGTAGTAAAAATTTGGCTATAAACGGCCATGTTACATGGTGCTTCTCATGGTTCATACACAAACAAATATCATTTTATTCCCACAATATCACCATTCTTTCATATCACCAACAAAAACAACTTCATCTATTGTAAACAATTTCACACATGTATTCACACTTCAAAAAGTGATGACAAACATAAAATTTGGCAATAAACGGGCATCTCAAACAAAGACAGACCCAAATCTCGCATAGTTATGCCAATTTTTGGTGAAATTGCCTAATTTTTTCAAATATACGCACAATTTGTTGCGATGATTTGACAAAATGACACAATTACATGCGAATATTTGACAAATCTTCGCATGAAATTGCACAATTTTGTATCTTTCACGCGTGTTCTTACGTGAAAGTGTACAATTCCAAGCACAAATTTGTGCGAGGTTGTGCTATGTTCCAAAAAACTGAATTTTTACCTCAAAGACACTCACCATATGGTCAGTAAGCGGCTCCTCCTCATCCGAACGGAAATCATCAATATTGCAGCTGAAATTGTCGTTATAGTCACTCAAATCCATAGTTTGAGTTTTTGGGTTTTTACTTCAACAAATTAAGGTTGATTTTATGTTTTTTTTTGGAGTTTGGGTTTGTGGGTTTTTGTGTTTTCTTCGATTGGAAATAAAAGTGGTAGAGAGAGAGAGAGAGAGAGAGAGAGAGAGAGAGAGAGAGAGAGAGAGAGAGAGAGAGAGAGAGAGAGAGAGAGAGAGAGAGAGAGAGAGAGAGAGAGAGAGAGAGAGAGAGAGAGAGAGAGAGAGAGAGAGAGAGAGAGAGAGAGAGATGAGAGAGAGAGAGAGAGAGAGAGAGAGAGAGAGAGAGAGAGAGAGAGAGAGAGAGAGAGAGAGAGAGAGAGATGGTTGAAAAATTGAAGGTTTTTATATGTGAGGGTATTTTAGTAATTTTAAGTTCAGAGAATAAATCCAAAAATTGGGTCTCACTATAAAAAAAATCTTGTTTTAGTCGTGCCCAAATGGTAATAGTGTTTTTAAAATTATATGATCTCGTTCATCGTTACTCATATAAAAAGAAGGTGATTTTCATAAAAAATGGTATTAAATGCTTGGTAACCGGTGTTTAGCATAACCCTTCTACTAAACGTACATTCTACAAACTGAACCAATTATTTGAAGTTAGCACCCTGTCTCTTTAAAACCACCCATTGTTTTCTTCTTTCTTAATAAATTCCTACTACTCTTACCTATATACATATGAGTTTGGCTAAAACTTAACAATGAAAAACATAATTGTTTTTTTAATTATTTATTTATTTTTGAAATCAAAACTAAAAATTCCACTTAGAATTGGTTTATGTGCGTGAGCCACACCGACGCTAGGTTGTGTCCACGCTACCAGCGTCGATTGATGTATTACACAAATTCATGTTTTATACTATATTTCATAATAAGTTATGATTATAGTAGAAAGGGAAGGAATCCAGATTTGTTGGAGTGGATTCCGATGTTAAGGACATGAACGGTATACTGTAGGCTATACATGTTGGTTATAACGATGTATTTACAAATAAAACCGACCGTAAGCAGGAATTTTTAGTTAATTCGGTTAAGAAAACCTTGAAATACAACGGGTTAGTAATTGTAGTAAGACGTAAGACGTCGTGACGATGTGAAAAGTAGGAAAACTCATATACTAGTATTTGTACGTGAGAGATCTGGCATGTTCAAAAAATCGATAGAATCGAATGATCGAAAAAGAAAGTCTACTGTAACTAATAAATGAAAATTTCGTTTAATCTGAAGAAGAAAAATAATAAATGATGAATGATCCTTAAAGATCATGTGCGGAGTTCACAATCATGACAAC
>JAUPFV010000001.1:271306936-271495173 GCA_036936605.1 Limnanthes douglasii subsp. nivea | reverse complement strand
GAGAGAGAGAGAGAGAGAGAGACGGACAGAGAGAGACGGACAGAGAGAGAGACGGACAGAGAGAGAGAGAGAGAGAGAGAGAGAGAGAGAGAGAGAGAGAGGAGAGAGAGAGAGAGAGAGAGAGAGAGAGAGAGAGAGAGAGAGAGAGAGAGAGAGAGAGAGAGAGAGAGAGAGAGAGAGAGAGAGAGAGAGACGGACAGAGAGAGAAAGAGAGAGAGAGACGGACAGAGAGAGAGAGAGAGAGAGAGCAATGGAAACAAAAGGCATTAATACCGTGGTAGCTCTGATTTGCTCCTTGCCTAGAGATTCTTTGCAGGGGAGAAAGAGGAGGAGCTACCATTAATGGTTGAAGGTTTGATATTAATGCCAGTTTCAGAGATTTTACCAAAAGGGTTTGATTTTTTGTCGAAACGATTTCCCCATTGCAGACAGTGGGTACTTGCAATGGGGAATCAACACGAAGACGGTGCTGTTTCAAGATTACATGCAGTTGGGCTTGCTAAAGACGAGGAAGAATAAGGAGTTCTAGAGAGCGTTTTCTCTCTCTAGGACTAGTCGTTAATATTTCTTGGTATTTTTTAAATTTGAATTTTTTTATCTCAATTATGTAATTATTATTGTTGTTAACTTTATATGATTTATATTTACTTTTAATAATTTGTTTCTCTTTTAGAAAGCTTTATTTCAATATGAGTAATAGAACGGAAAATTCTTGGACGAAAAGATTCATCTGAGAATAGATTTCTTGATTACAAAGTTCTTTTCGACTTATCTTCCTTCCAAGTTGTAATTCTTTATTGACCAGTTGTCAATTACATCAATTTGCTTAGATGTCTACTAATAAAGTAAGTCTCGTTGATACTGATTTCTATCCCCTCCAGTCAACTTCTTAACAAATTTTCTCAAACAAATACAAAGGTCTTGAACTTCAAAAAAATTGAGATATAAGCTTACTTGTATCTATGGTGATTATCGGTTCGAGTTTCGTCGGAACCAGACAGATCGCTAAGCTTTCGGTTCTATATTTTGAAACCGGACCGGACCGCTAAATTTTTGGTTCGATTCCGGTTCTGGTTTGGTCTTTTTCGGTCCGGTTCGGTCCGCTATCGGTCAGTTTTCGGTCCACTATCGATCCGGTTTCGGTCTAGTCCGGTCTATTTAATTTTTTTATATTAAATTATACTTTAATTTTCATTTTTTTAAATAAATAAATAACATAAAAATTAGAGTTTACAAGTTAATCTTTGATTTTTTAAATTAAAAATAGGTATTAACTATTAATTTTGACAATATAATGTATAAAAAATTATTAATAATAATAATAATAAATTAATCGGGTCTAACGGTTTTATTGGTTCGATTTTTTATCGCTTTTATTAGTTTATCAATTTATCGGTTCGGTTCCTTATCGGTTTACTGGTTTGATCGTTTTGGTTCCTAATCGGTTTACCGGCTTATCGGTTTTATCGGTTCGGTTCTGAACCGGTTTTGCTTGTTTCAGTTTCCTTATCAATTTTAGTTTTTAAGATGGAACCGCAAACCAGACTGTTAAGGTTCAGTTCGGTTCTCGGTTCGCTTCTTATCGCTTTGGTTCCGGTCCGGTTCTCGGTTCTCCAGAACCGTTGACAGCTCGACTTGCATCCAATAAAAGAAGGATCATATTTCCTTGCAGTTTGAAGATAGCGTAAATTAGGCACTGAAATCTACATCAACATTTACACTAATAGGTAAGTTTAACAAAAACTTACCTAAAAATCAAATCTTGGATCATTTTTTTGAAGCCATCAAATTTCAAGGGGACTTCACCTATGCTAACTAGGATTCAACGCACATTTTCCTTGAATTCTTTCTGAGGTCTGATCTGTGTAAGATCTGATCGAGGCCTGTTTGGACAGTGGGTACCTGTTTAATGAGAGTATTAAAGTGGTTGTCTAATTTGAACCCAAAATATAAAGTTTTATAGTTCCAATATGGATTAGATTGGAGAACTTTCCTGAACATTTTATATAATGAAGATTTCATCTACTACGTGGTTTTTCAGTGGGTTCCCTTATAAAAAACTTGGGTTCCTCCAAAGAACCGAGTCCTATATAATGCCTACTTCACATGGATATAACTCGATATCTCTAAAGACCTACAACACCACATCTGGGTAGGATTTGGTAGCAACGATGGGGCATGGATTCACAACAATTATAAAGATGTTCCTAACTATTGCAACCTTTTTTCTCATGTTGGCCATGGAAATAGTGACTGCAAGACAACTAGAAAATATTATACTATCAACAATATCAACAATGATCAAGGTACTGAAAATGATCCTACATCTACGCAAACAAATACTACTCGTGATGGGAACTTACATGATACACAAGATCAGAATAATAGACTAAAGTATATCATAATTATTCCTAACGTTGAAGGAATATCTGGTGTGAACATATAAACAAATAAATAAATAAGAGAATAGTTAATACCTGATAGTGAAGAAACGTGTATAGGGAAGTCGGTTTTAGGTAACCTTGAAAGTAATATTCTTGAAAGAAAAACATAAAGAAAAAAAGTTCACGAAGGACAATAATAGTGGTAAGTTAATTGATAAAGAAAAGTTACTGAAAAAACTGGAAACTTAGTTGGATCAGATACATGTGAAGGAGAAATCATCGAGGCAATCAAATATCTTGATTCTGACTTCAACATTTCTTCACCATTTTGCTATGAATCTCTTTCAACTGGATGCCAAACTTCTAACAAAACCAACAATGGAAAGTCTTCCGTCAACCCCAATTCTATGAAATAAAGAAATTTACACTGACGTTTAAAGGATCCTGAACAAAAAGTTAAAGATGGACAAGAACAACTAAAGATCGAAACCTCTTGTAGTTGAGTCTCTTCAATATTCGGATGCCAAAATAAAATTCTTCAAAAGCCCTCAATGATCAAAGCACCATGCTGGAACATATGGGGTATTGGTAATCAATATTATGTGAGAAGACTAAAATCAATAATAAGGATAGAAAACATAAAGCTCTTACTTATTCAAGAATCAACTCAATTAACAAATATAGCTTATAAACTAAAATTCTCAAACCATTTTGCAAACATGTCTAATAAGATATGGTTGTTGTGGAATGATATATTACATATAAAAGTTATAATTAATAATGTGGAGTTTATACATATTTGTGTTAAGCATGCTAACCTTGATAAAAATCTGTTTATTACTTGTGTTTATGCAAAGTGCCATAGATTACAAACACTGGAACTGTGGGATCCTCTTCGCTCCATGTTTACCACAACAAAAGAGTTGTTAAATATTAGGAGATTTCAACACTATAAACTCACCATTAGAACAAACATGATGTGTTAACTATTGTAGTCAAAGCTCTATTGATTTTAATGATATGATTAAGGACTGTTTCTTGAAAGATGCATGTTTTACAGGTCTTAAATTTACGTGGACTAACAAAACTAAGTGGAAACATCTTGATTGAATGTTATATAATCAAGATTGGACTGATTGTTTTGATGAGACTAAAGTCCTATACATGGCTCGCACTTGTTCAGACCATACCCCTATGTTTGTATCAATCACTAAAACTAGAGTTCATCTAGCCAAAGGTATTAAATTTCTAAATATATGGACACTAGATAAATAATTTCTTACCTTTGTGGAGGCTAACTGGAAGGTACCAATGGAAGGATCTCATTTGTTTGTTCTTTGGAACAAAATCAAAAGGTTAAAATATGCACTATAAGTATGGAACGAAGAGTACTTTTGGGAATATATTTGAAAAAATATTTGAAAAAATATTAGAAAAAAAGGTGAAGTATTGTGAAACACCTTACCTTCAATCTAACTGAAATGATGACAAGATAATTTTCTTGAAAGCAAATGATGAACATCTCCTAGCCTTCACAATGGAAGAAAAATATTGGAAGTAGAAATGTTACGCAACCTGGTTACATGATGGGTACATAAACACAAATCTTTATCACAATTTCGTAAAGAAAAGAAGAAGGAAAAGTAGTATTAACATCATAAAGATCAATAACAACTGGGTTTCTGAAGAAGATATCATCAACAAGTCAGCAAAAACTTATTTTAGAAACAATTTAACTTCTCCTTTTTATTCTAACATTGAGCGGGAGAAACTATACATAAATCATCACATGTTTAATGTCATCGCTAAAGTAATTAGTGCTGCTAGAATCATGAAGCTTTACTTTTTATTCCTACAAAATATGAGGTTTTGGCATAATTCAAAGCTTAAAGCCATCGAGCACTGCTGGCATGGATGGATTTAACATGTTTTTTTTATTATGTGTTTGAACATCGTAAAATATAATTTATGTAGTGATTTAAAATATTTTATTCACGGTCAATCTATACCTAAATGAATCTTGGAAATTGGTATTTGTCTAATACCTAAAGTTGATAACCTTTCTAGTTTGAGCCAAATTAGGCCTATTAATTTATGTACCTTAATGAATAGGACCATGTCTAAATTGATTAACATATGTTATCCTATTGTACCTAAAATGATATCTGAGGTGTAAATGGCTTATGTTAGAGATAGGTTAATTCAGAACAATATCCTAATTTTCAAAGAACTAATACATGACCTAAATTAGAAAAACTAAAACATGCAATATTTTCATTAAAGTAGATATGTCTGGTGTGGATGATTTATGGATAAAGAGTATTTTTTAGGTCGTTTGACTATTAGGTATTAATTCTTAAGTAGTGAGTAGAGAGATAAGAGAGGTGTATACTTGTATTTAATATTTCTAGAAAAAGTCCACCCTATTAAATGAGGTTTATTGGTGACCCATGGGCCATTCAGGTCGGATTTTAGATCCGAGTCAGGTTTAAAAGCCCAATATCAAACATGAGTCAGTGTTTAGCACACAGTTGAGTCATGATCCACTTATGTTTCCCGTTCATAAAAAAGTATACTTTGAAAAAATTATGAACTACCCTTCGGAGATGGTGGAAATTTCACTTACAAAAATGTCCGACCTTATTAATGTCAAAGAATTTTGACAATATTTAACATATTTTCATTTTAAGTCTTCTAAAGGCCCATGGTTTCAATTACAAAGTTATTAAACTAGTTAATACTAGATAAGGTATGTCTGTGTATATATTATCATAAACCAAAAGACTGTAAGCTTTTTTCAAACAAAAAAAGGGTTAGACAATGGGACTCGTTGTCCCCTAGTCTATTCATCTTAGTAGACGAAGTGCTTATAACGAGACTACTTAACCTATTTATTACTAATAAGACTCTTAAGTATTCGTGTGTGATAAGGAAAGATATTCTTCAGGGACTAAAGTGATAAATTCTGTAATTATAGGATTAAATTAGGCTTTAGGAGGAACCGAAGGGTTAAATTGTAAATATGACAATATGTAACCGTTTCTCTAACTAACTCACCTTGCCTATTTAAAGAGGCTGAAGGAGTTATTTTGACCTATGATATATTCAGAAGTACTTTTCACTACTTTAAATTCTCTCTGCAAACTTTCTGTTCTTAATTCACTCATTACAACTTTAATTCACACCAAATTGGCGCTAGAAAGAGGGGAGAGGATACCTTGATCAACAGATCAAAAATCAACGTTCGAGTTCTCGTTTTTTAAGTTTTTCGTTCGAATTTTCATATTTCGTTTGATTTTTCGCTATTTGAAGATGAATCCAGAGGAAGGTGACAATCCATCTGTTCGCAAGGCGATAGAGACGCTGAAATCCGATCTGCAAGAAGCAGGTAAATCTGTTCCAATTCAATCAGTCCAATTTGACTTTGAAGGAAAAATGAATGAAATGATTAGGAAGGTGGCTGAGCTTGACGAATTGGTAAAAAAGAAAGGAGATGATAACGGTGCTAGACTTAGGTCTAAAATAGCAGGAGGCGATCGTAATGATCAGTCTGATCAGTCGATGAATGAGGATGATGATCATTATGAGCAGCGTAGGGCACGTTCTGAGCAAAAAAAAAGAGTATAGCGGGATAAAGAAGAGGAAGGAAAAGTTACAAAGGCGACTGTATGAAAACTCTAGTGATGAGGAGGATTTTGAAGATTCTGAATCTGATGAAACACCGAGGTACGAACGTTCTCGAGGCCGTTCAAGAGGAACAGAGTGTGAGTTCCGGCCAGCTAAGGCGTATAAGGAGGGAAGGAAGAAGAAAGAGAGGCGAGTTTACTCACCTCGGAAATACTCGCCTCGGAGGTGTTCGCCTCGGAAATATGAAGGTGAGTCTAGCTTATATGCAACTGTGGGGATGAGAAATGAGGACCAGTATGTCCAGGGGGTTGATTGGAGGGACTCACCACTGGTCAGGGAGATCAGATCTGTGCCGCTACCGAGGCGGTTTGATATTTCCAAAGTTGAAAAGTTTGATGGGACTCAAGATCCCGATGACCACATAGAACAATTTAAAAACTACATGACTAATTTCGAAGATGATGATAGATTAGTGTGTAGAGCTTTTTCCCAAACGTTTAAGGGAACTGCGCTAAAATGGTTTAATAAGATTCCTAAGGAATCGATTGCAAATTTTAGAAGTTTCTACACTGCTTTTCGGAGGCAGTTTGTGGGAAGCAAGGAAATGAGAGCCAATGGAGACACAATAATACAGTGCAAGCAGGCGGTGGGAGAAAAGTTGAAGGATTATACCAAGAGGTTTGTGTCAACAAAGGCTGAATTGGATGACTGTGAAGAAAGTGTGGCTATGGCAGCGTTCAGGCAATGGCTGTTGCCTGGGGATTTAGCCGATGAGACTACGAGGCGAAGGGCGCTAACGTTTGGAGCTCTTATGGCCCAGGTTGAGGACCAGATTAAGGTCGAAGAATCAACGAGGGTTCGAGGAGGTGCTAGTACTCTTCAGAAGGGGAGTGGACAATCTAACGTCTCAAATAACAATCCCTCGCGTCCGAAGAACAATCAAAATGTTTCTAACCGAGGAGCCTCGAACTCGTATCAAGGGGGATATAATCAGCATAATTCTAACAATCAGCAGCAGTTTAGGTCCAGGTCGAATGTGTGGGTAAGGCCGGATTACTATGCAGATTTAACTGAGAGCGTGGCTTCAATATATGAAAAAACAAGGGGAACAATCAATTTTAGAAAGCCACCAGCTATCAACAGGCCAAGAGAGGAACGTAATAATAAATTTTGTAGGTATCATGAGGACATTGGCCATGATACAAATGATTGCATTGCTTTGAAGAAGGAAATGCAAATTCTGATCGAAAATGGAAAGTTGTTGGAATATGTTAGGAAGAATGCCAAGGCAACAGCTCCTAAAGGAGGTAATCCTAATTCAAAGCAGGAAACTGCGTTAATGATTTTAGATGTTGCAGGTGAGGCAAATGGTTTCGATGTAGCCTCGGAATATGTTGAACCAGACCCCAGTCGACTTTTGTTAATGTCGATAGATGAGCCGATGCGTCAGGGACGTGTTCGAGATTTGTGTGCCTTTTTCGAATCACTAACTATATTTGGAGGGGATTCGATGACGAACAACACCAATAATTCGAGGAAGAGGCATATAGTAAACTTAACGCGACAAATTGAGGGAGGCGCATCGGCACATCTAAGCAGCAGAAAGGATGTGCCCTTTATAATATTCGACGGAGATGATTTGAGGGGGATTACTGGGCCACATGAGGATGCGGTGGTCATTGGAGCAGAAGTATGCGGAGTGGAGATTCGGCGAGTGTTGATCGACACAGGAAGCTCTGCTAATGTGCTTTTTAAGTCAACATATGATAGGTTGACTGCATCACCTCGAATAGAAAAATCAGAGAGGACTATCATTGGGTTTACCGGCGCATCAGCAATTGTGATAGGTGAATTCGAAGGTGAAATTTCCTTGGGAAAGGGGCCTTTCAAGAAGAAAGTACAGGTACTTTTTGTGGTGGTGGATTGTCCATCAAGTTACAATGCTATTCTTGGGAGGTCATGGTTGGCCAAAATGTACGCTGTAGTTTCTACAGTTCATCAGTGTCTGAAGTATGTGGTCGATGACAGAGTCGGCGTAGTCCGAAGTGACCAAAAGGTGGCAAGAGAATGTTATGCTGCTGCATTTAGGTTACGTGGTAAAAGTTCTGATGATCTCATGGAGAGTTAGCAGTTTGGGGGGTTGTCTTGTGGTGAAACAGACGAGGGAATTGATGATCCAAGGTCAACCCCGAGTTCTGTAGTGGTCAATGAAGAAATAGAGGAATATATTTTTAATAATGGCAGGGTACTTCGAATTGGCACTCTGTTATCTTTGTCGATGCGAGAAAAGTTGTTGAATTTTTTGTCTGAAAACTTGGATGTGTTTGCCTGGAGATCCGAAGATGTAGTAGGGGTCCCAAGCAACATCATATGTCATATCCTAGCGGTTGATCCGAAGGTCAAACCAATTATCCAAAAAAGAAGGGCTTTTTCATTGGAGAAATCTGAGGCCATAGTTGCTGAAGTGGATCGATTATACAAGATGGGACACATTAGGGAGGCTAACTATCCGAGGTGGACGGCTAATCCGGTGGTAGTAAAAAAGAAGAATGGAAAATGGCGAATGTGTGTGGACTTCACAGATTTGAATAGAGCCTGTCCAAAAGATCCTTTTCCGGTGCCTCGAATAGATCAGTTAGTGGATTCCACTTCGGGAAATAAAATTCTGACTTTCATGGATGCATTTTCGGGGTATAATCAAATTCGAATGAATCCAGATGATGAAGAAAGCACGACTTTTATTACTGATAGAGGTTTGCATTGCTATAAAGTAATGCCATTTGGATTGAAAAATGCTGGATCAACATATCAGAGGCTGATGAATAAGGCGTTTGCTTCACAGATTGGGAGAAATATTGAAGTATACATCGATGACATGCTTGTCAAAATCAAAAGTGATAATGAACATATTGATGATTTAGAAGAAACGTTTTTGAATCTTAGAGTCATTCAATTGAAGTTGAACCCAGAAAAATGCACATTTGGAGTCCGATCTGGCAAATTTTTGGGGTATATGATTAGTGAAAGAGGAATCGAGGTGGATCCAGAACAGTTGAAGGCTCTGATATCGATGTCTTCACCTCGGAATATCAAAGAAGTGCAAATGTTAACAGGCAGGCTAGCAGCTCTGAACAGATTCATTTCTCGTTTTTCAGATAAGTGCTTGCCTTTTTTCCAGGTGCTGCGTAAACCCAATAATTTTGAGTGGACTTCGGATTGTGAAGAAGCCTTTTTGAAGATAAAAAATCTTTTGTCCTCTCCTGAAATATTATCAAAGCCTCGGAAAGGTGAGCAGTTATTTTTGTATATAGCAGTGTCAGATTATGCAGTAAGCGCAGTTTTGATCAGTGAGGACACAAAAATTTCGAAGCCAGTTTACTATGTCAGCAAAAGTTTGGTTGATGCTGAGAAACGCTACTTGAAGCTCGAAAAATTGGCACTGTGTATAGTAGTGGCAGCAAGAAAAATGCGCCCTTACTTCCAGGCACATACGATTGTAGTTCGAACTTCATATCCATTAAAAAATGTTTTGCAAAAACCAGACATTTCAGGGGGAATGACCAAGTGGTCTGTGGAACTGGGAGATTTCGATGTGCTATTTTCTCCTCGAACAGCTATCAAAGCTCAAGCTTTAGCAGATTTTTTGGTGGAATTTCACTCAAGCAGATCCGAGGAGAAAGACGCAGAAAAGGTGAATGAGAATCCGACGTGGACAATACGAACTGATGGGGGATCCAGTAGTAAAGGGTCAAGTGCAGGAGTAGAATTGGTGGCACCAACGGGGGAATTTATGTTTCAAGCTATAAAATTTGGCTTTCATGCTTCAAATAACGAAGCTGAATATGAGGCTGTGCTAGCAGGGTTGCGGTTGGCGAAGATTTGTGGAGCAATGTTTGTGCGCTTGGAAACAGATTCACACTTGGTAGTTAACCACGTTAAAGGGGTATCAGTAGCTAAAAAGGAGCGTTTGGTTTTGTACCTACAAGAGCTTCGGGGGATGATGGCGCAGTTTGAAAATGTCGAAGTGGAGCATATTCGAAGAGGAAACAATGCTAAGGCTGATTCTTTGGCAACGATGGATTACTCAGAAGAATACCCATGGATTGTAACACAACCATCGCCTTCGATCATATCAATTTCTGAGCAATGTGAAGTAGTTGATGAGGTGGTAAATAATCCGACGTGCGCTCGAGGAGATTGGAGGTTTGACTTGTTAAACTTTATTTCAAATGGAATATTACCTATGGATAAACACTTGCTCAAGAAAATAAAGTACAAATCCCTTGGCTATGTGGTACTGGATGGAGTACTGTACAAAAGGTCTGCTTCGAAACCTTTACTACGATGTTTAGGTAAGGATGAGTCTCAGAATGTTTTGTCCGAACTGCATGATGGAGATGGGTCAGCTCATTGTGGGTTTAGAGCTTTAACGCGTAGGGTATTGTTGGCAGGATATTATTGGCCTACCATTTTGCAAGATGCCAAGTCATTAGTTCGAAGTTGTGACACTTGCCAAAGGTATGCAAATTTAATACACAAACCAGCGGTACCCCTAATGACAATTTCAGAGGCGGTTCCTTTCGATAGGTGGGGAATTGATTGACAAATGATTATTGTTGCGGTTGATTATTTTTCGAAGTGGGCAGAAGCAGAACCCTTAGCTGGGACAAAAGCTAAGGATGTAATCAAGTTTATTCAAAGTAACATTTGCTACCGTTTTGGAATACCTCGGAAAATAACAACTGATAATGGTCCTCAATTTAATAACAAGGAAATGGACTCTTTTTGCTCTTCGAAAGGGATACAGCAATGTTTTTCCACTCCTTTTCATCCCCAGGAAAATGGACAGGTAGAAGTTACGAATAGATCTATTTTGGATGGCTTGAAGAAAAATTTGGCAGGAGCAGCAGGGAAATGGCCAAATTTTCTTCAAGAAGTATTATGGGCATATAGAACAACTCCTAGAGAGGCTACAAAAGAGACCCCCTTTTCTTTAGTATATGGGATGGACGCTGTGTGCCCTGCTGAATCTACGTTGCCCTCTTATAGACTACTACAATATTCCGATGCAGATAACGATGAGGCTAGAAGGGTGGAACTTGATTTGTTGGAAGAAAAAGGGGTCAAGGCACATTTAAATGTGATCCATTATCAAACGTTAATGAGAAGCAGGTACGATGCTAAAGTTAAGAGAAGAGAATTCAAAATTGGCGATCTAGTGTTGCGAAAAGTGTTTCTTCACACTAAGGATAAACACCTCGGAAAATTGGCTCCGAATTGGGAAGGTCCTTACGAAGTTAAAATGAGGGTCAAACCAGGTTCTTACAGGTTATCAGATCGAGAAGGGAGGATGCTCAAGCACCCTTGGAACATAGAGCACTTGAAATTGTACTGTGAGTAAAACTGAACTTTGAATTTTTGTAAAACAAACATACTCTTTCCTTATCTGTTGGCCCAGAAAGGTTTTAACGAGGTGTCTGATTAATATTGAATTTTTTAATAAAATTTCTTTTGGCCATTGGTTGTTTGTTATGATGTGTGATTTATTATTTTGGTAATTTGGCAAGGATTGATCATCTTTGAAAGTTGACCAAGAATAATTTTCCGAAGCGATAGCTTTGAAGAAACAACCAAATTTTTCGAGGTGCCACGTCTTATGAGTGCATCTATTTTTCGAGGTGCCACGTCTTATGAGTGCATCTATTTTTCGAGGTGCCACGTTTTATGAGTGCATCTATTTTTCGAAGTGTCATGACTTAAGCATTTATGTTTAAGAATAACCAGTTTAAACAAATATGCCAGAAATTTAAGATATAAAAAAAAGATAAGTGATTTCCTCGTGGAATAAAATACGAAGTTTACAAAAAGAAAAGGAGGGAGTACTTAATAAAATACACAAAAAACAAAAACAAGTTGCTTAGCCTATTAGGCATCATCTTCTTCACATCTGGTGCAAGTATCCTCTCAACTGCTAGAAGGGGATCTGGTGGTGTCATCGGATCCTGAGGGAAGTCGGCCCCTAGAGATATACGCCAGAGATGGCTATTAACGAAGTTAATGGGCTCGAATGCTGAATGAAAACCATTGCCCCAAGATTTTTCAGCCCATTCAGCCATCTTTTGGAAGATAAGTTTGGCTTCTTTTCGACGACCCTTAAACCGCCTCGGAATTTCTAAAGAGAGAAAAATAGTTAGCTAAGTAGATTGATTCAAAAACAACTAGATAAACAAGGGAAGGTTTCACTTACTACTATCTCTCCAAGTAAGGGTGAGTCTGGAAGGATTGGCATCGGAAATTTCTTTGCCATTTTCCCAGGCGCCTGACAGAAAGACGAACCTTTGTTTCCAGAATTTATCGGCTTCGAGGAGGTCGTCGATAATTTTCAAGTCATCTTCAAGGGTTAAGTAATAAAATGGCAGAACATGGCCATTTGAGACTTTGGTTACTGAGATGAAGTCCTCAATTTCGAGGGGAATACCTCCAAGCCTTGATACCATAATTGCTGAGAACAAGGTGAATAGCAAGTTGGGAGTAACTTGTGTTGGGCATAGTCTGTGGATTTCGAAGAACTTTACTATCATCGGATCCAGGGGAAACCGAAGTCCCCAGTTAAAGAGCTCAGGGTACACTACCAGCTCATCTTTTTGGCAGTTCAAGGGTGTCTCTCCTTCAACTGGTAGTCGAAGTGTCATATTGTCAGTTAACCCCCATAGCTTTCTGAGGTGCTCTTTCTCTGATTCGAGGTAGTAGCTGTAAGATACATTCTTCAAGGCAAGAATGTACCAAGCAGAAAGAGGCTTGAGATTTTCCTAAACTAAGGAGGCAACATTCTCAAGCAGTGTAATGAGACCTTTTTTCCCTCGAGTTTTCTTTGGAGGAGCTACATCATCAGCCTCGGATTCCTCCTCGGCATCAGATTCAGTAGCTTCTGAATCGTCTTTTTTGTGACCTTCCTCGGAGTGACTTCGAATTTGTGTCTCTTGTTGAGTCACAGAAATTGGCTGACTACACTCTGGTGTAGTATCATCCACTTCTTGTGGGGGAGGAGGAGAGTGTTGAGGAGTAGAAGAGGTTTTTGCTTCTTCACCCATTACTAAGAAAGGTGATTTTTTGGCACGTTTAGCTCTGATAGCCTCGAATTGAGGAGGAAGTGTTTTGGATTGAGGGTTTTTTGTCTCTTCGACTTGAAGGACAGGTGATTTGAGTTGCGATTTGTTATAAGTGGGTGGCTTGTCTAAAGTAACTACTTTAGATTTTCGATGAGGTCTTAGTAATGAAGATTTGGCTGGATTTTGGAGAGAAGAGGTTGTTGAGCTATTTTCTGAGTTAGAAGCTAGAGGTGAGGACGAAGTGGCAAGGTTTGGATTGAAGTTGCCGTATTTAAAAGTGGTGCAGGAAGAGTGAGGACCGTTATAGATCAACCCAACAGCTTTGTATTCTTTGGCTCTTCGAGAAATACAAAGATAATCGTAGGCCCCGAATACTTGGTTACTGGAACCAGGAAAAAGATTTTTCTTTGATCTTACTGGTCTTCTAGGTTTAAATCTATTGTATCTAGGGTATCTTCTCATACAATGGGTTTTGGTATGAGAGATTGCTTGGGTAGACAAGAAAAGATGAACAGGTTGAAGATGAACAGTTTGAAGATGAGCAGGTTGAAGATGAACAGGTTGAAGATGAGTAGGTTGAAGATGAAGAACAGATTGGAGATGGTTCAAAAGGTGGATTCTCTAAAAAACTCTTACTGAATGAATAGCTGAGTATTTATAGGGTAAAGAGTAACGTCGAGAATGTGAAAGTGTGGAACAAGTAATCTGTTTTCATTGGGTGGAATATGAAACGAAAAGGAAACTAGTGATGTCACGGGTCTACTACTAGAAGTCTAATCAGTCCATCAAGTAGGATTTAGAGATTTCGAAGTGTTATTAAACTATGTGTGAAGTAATAGCGTTTGAAAACCAAAGGCAAAGCAGTACCACAAGAAGTCAAATTCGACGAGGAGTTAAATTCGAGGTAGTTGAGAAATTCGTTTGCACTTACTCACTAATTCGAAGAGAGTCCTAGTTCATTGAATTTAATCATAATAAAGATGTAAAATGATGCTGATCCGAGGAAGAATTCGAAGAGCTAATAGTTCTTATACATTAATGTATAAGAACTAGGGGGGCTACTAATAAGGAAAGATATTCTTCAGGGACTAAAGTGATAAATTCTGTAATTATAGGATTAAATTAGGCTTTAGGAGGAACCGAAGGGTTAAATTGTAAATATGACAATATGTAACCGTTTCTCTAACTAACTCACCTTGCCTATTTAAAGAGGCTGAAAGAGTTATTTTGACCTATGATATATTCAGAAGTACTTTTCACTACTTTAAATTCTCTCTGCAAACTTTCTGTTCTTAATTCACTCATTACAACTTTAATTCACACCAGTGTGGAAGTAAAATAATCATACATTGTTTATCATTCACATGTGACCTATTAATATTTACTAATGGCCTAACTTAATCTATGAAGATAATTGGAAATTTCTTGCAAAACTATTAGGCAATTTCTGGTAAGTCTCTCAACAAGGATAAAATAGAAATCATCATCTCTCAAAAGTTCCCTCAAGAAAAACTTAAAGCTCTCTCTATTCAGTCTAGTTTTAAAACTAGTAACCTACCTACAACAAATCTTGGAGTAACCCTAAGTCCTCATAATAAGCCAGCTAACTATTAACCTCTGTTGGAAAAAATCAAAGAAAAAATCTCTGTGTGGGAAGACAAAAAACTCTCTCTATGTGGTAGTCTAGTTTTAATCAAATCTATCTTAATGTCAATACCTATGTATTGGCTCTAAAGTTGATGGATCCCTAGTTCAATTATATCTAAAATATAAAATCTTTTTAATAAATTCATATGGGGGTCTAATAGTGAGACTAAAAAGCTTCACTGGTTTTTTTGGGTTGATATATATATATATATATATATATATATATATAAGCCTTTTGGTAGTGGTGGACTAAACCTAAATAGTCTACAAGATATACAAAAAGTTTTTTTATGTAAATTGTGGGTGATTTTCAGAGAGAATACCTCTATGAGGAAAAACTACTTCATAGTATATATTGTAAAGGTGACCATCCCCTACAATTAAACTAATTTAAAACAGGGTCTCTAACATGGAGAAGGCTGACAAAGATAAAAGAATTTGTTGAGGGTAATGTCAGATGGATCATAGGCAAAGACAACATGAAAATATGGCTTGATAACTGGTTTGAGAAACCTCATCTTATCTCTCTTAATTCAGACTCTTATAACTATTGGTTTAAAAGAATAAAAGTAAACACTCTTTAGAAAACCAGTCTTGGAATTTGGATAAGTTAAAAACTATCTTATCTGACTCCAATATCAAAACTATTTCTAAGCTAAATATATGTGAGCATACTGAAGATACTATCTATTGGATTCCTGCTAAGGATGGTAGATTTAACATCAAAGACCACTATAATCTATCAATTTTAATCCTAACATATCTTCTCTATATGAGAATATTTGGAACCAAATTACCCCAACTAAGTGTTCTTTTCTAGCTTGGAGACTTATTGATGATAAACTTTCTATTAACTCAATCTTACAAAAGAGACACCTAACTGTAATTTCTCAGTGTCAGTTCTTCCTAAACCTAGAAACTAAAGACCATTTATTTGTATCTTTCTCTTTTGCGTAGAAAATATGGTCTAATTTTACAGGTATTCTAAAGGTTGACATCAGGATATTTATGACTACTAAACATATGTTGCGGAGTTGGTTCTGGTCAGCTACTTCTAAAGTCCACATTATAACTATTCAACCTATAATTACATGTTTGGAAATATGAAAGCAAAGAAATAAATCAAAAATGTTGGGAGATGCCTATTCAGTTAACTCGACAATCAACTACATCACTCACATCTTAAATGGTTTGGACCAGTCTTCTCTTTTAAAACATAAGCATTGGAAGACCCATGAAGAGGCAGCTACTATCCTAGGATGCTACAATCACTTAAAAGAGAAGAATAAAAGAACTTATCTTGTTTGGACTCCTCCACTTCAAGGAATATATAAACTCAACTCTGACACCTGTTGCCTCAGCTCTGGGTAATCAAGCGATGCTATTATCATTAAAGATAACGCTGACTTCATCATACATACATATGGTAAAAAATATGGAAGGCTCTCTCCCGTAAAAGCAGAGGCCCGTGCCCTCCATGATGGCCTACAAATATGAAAATTAACCTGATTAAAATAAGTTGATATAGAAATTGACCCTAAAACTCTAGTCAGTCTCGTTTCATCTAGTGTTTACCCAAAAAGTTTAGAAACAATTTTTAAAACTATAAGAGGTTTAATTAGCCCAAAAATGGTTTTACAACACATCTACAGAGAGAAAAATTGAGTAGTTGATTGGCTTGCTCGATGGAATCTTCGTTGTAATACGAAAATTGATTTTAAAACTTTTGAAATTCCATCATACATAGAAGCCATTATGTTCTTAGAAAGCCTACAGGTTGGCTATATCAGAACAGAATGACTTATGGTTCTCTATGTTTTTCAGGATAATTGAAGTGACTAAAGAAATTACTTAAAGTTCATGCGTTGTTGCTGTTGAGGTAGCTGTCAAGTTGAGGCTTGCTGTTTGGTTTTGAAGATATTGTATACCTGAGGTTTTGCATAAATCACAGTTGAAGAATTAATGATTAAGTCAGATAATTTAGAAATCATTGAATGAAGTCCAAGGAAATAATTACATAACTGGTTTTATCAAGGAAGCCAAGTAGTTCCCCGGTTGTGAGTTCATTTGAGCTTTGCATTTATTGTCTGAAATCTATCTCAAGAGTGAACATCTTAGCAATTATGAGGCAACCATACCCAGTACATCATCTATCTTTTAAGATATACTTCTTTGATGGTGAAATTCTCCATAATTTTGAGGTAGTCCAACATCTTGAGAATGATTTCACCAATCTCATACTGGAGTGGCTTCAAGGCAAGGAAATTCTTGTGAAGTATTGGCTCCCTTCATTGACACTGATCAAAGATAAAACTTTCTTAGTAATTATGAGGCAACATAACCCAGTACATCATCTATCATTTAAGATAGACTTCTCTTAAAAGTTTGGAAAGAAATGTATCGATTTAGTGAATGAATAAGAAGATATAGGAAGGAAGTTAAATTGTTTTAGATATTTTAGAAGTTAGGGTTTCCTCCTCTGTGTATCGAATAAGGACTATATTAAGCTTGGATCTGTCTTTTTAGTGTAAGTTCTTTTCTATTAAATATAAGTCTCTTAATTAAAAAAAACTTTATTTCAATATCAACAAGTTAATTTTGAAAGTTGGTTTCATATATGATGTTTTTTTTGTAATTATGCTATTAAACAATATTCAAATCCATTTTATCTCGCGCTTGGCTTAAATTTTTTTATATAATTGTGTATATATATTAACTTTTTCATGTTGTTTTTTCATTTTTTACGGCAATTAGTTTCTTTTCAATTTTTCAATTTTTTTTATTTAAAGTTGATGCAATATTTCTTTCAACTTCTTTATATATTTTTTCTTGTTTATCAATATTCCTTTTGTATTCGGTAATCTGAAGAAAAAAATATTATAATTTTTTTTGTTAAACCGAAATATTGTATAACATATAATATTTATTTAATTTATCAATATGTTATGCATACAATTATAAGTCAAATATTTCTAAGACACTCATTTATTCATCAACAATTGTTTTTTCCTTTTGGATTTCTTTTTTTCTTTCTATTATTATTTTTCACCTTTGTTTAAGCGTTTTGAACTTCAATTTGTAATGCGGAAACCTGCATTTTATTTCAAAAACTTATTCTAGTTAGTTGTTTTATATACAACTAAAAAATCTATCATAAGTTGATTAAATATATTTGTGACCTAATAAATTTGAATTTAATTTGTCCTAAATGTATCATCATATAACCTGCGAAGATATAATATTTTATAAAAGAATAATTTATCCTGACTTAACTAAAGATATATTTTATCCTGATTTGTTTATAGATATAGAATGGGTTTTCCAATGCTCTAATGTATTCTGATTTGCTTAAATGTATAATTTTTCCTATTAGTTTAGCTGTTTGTTTTAAATACAGCTACAAAATATACTATGAGTTGATTGAATGTATTATTCTACGATTTCTACCTATCGAGTTGTAAGTTAATTTTTCCTAAATGTATAATATAACATGCCAATATATAATGTTTCCCACATGAATAATATATCTCATAATTGACTAAATGTATATTCTATCCACAAATGTGTAATATGTCATATTTAGTTTCTAGGTATAAAATTCACTTTCCTCGTGCTCTAAGGTATTCTGATTTGTCTAAATATATAATATGTCATATTAGTTTACTTAGTTGTATTAAATACAACTACAAAATATTTCTTTAATTAATTAAATGTACTATCTGACCTGTCAAATTGTAATTTTATTTGTCCTCAAATGTATAATATGACATACCAAAATATAATATAATGAAGAAATATTAATCTATAATGGCTGAACTAAATATATATTATGTCCAAAATGTAAGATATGTTATGTCTTGTTTATAGGTATAAACTGATTTTCTCAATGCTCTAATGTATTATAATTTATATATATATGTATAATATATCATATTTTAATACTATATTACCTTTAATATTTGTATTGTTTTATCTACTTTCAATTTTTAGATTTCTTTAGAGTATTGCTATATAGTTTAGTGTGTTAAAGTTAGATTTCTCTCAACTATTATTTTTATTTTTTCAAATTTATCTTATTCCTCTATTAAATTAACGAGGTAACTGTTAGCTATTTCTAACTTCAACTGCAAGGTGTAATTTTCAATTTTTTAAAAATATATTATCAAACTATAAATGAATATTAACAAATTTATTTAAAAATAGTAAATAAACTTCGTCCTTTTATTTTTGAAGATATTGAAGCTATTTTTGTAAACCTTTTGATCTTTAACTATATTTTTCACAATCTTGAATCTTTTTCAGATTGAATTGCTACATTTTTTTCTTTCATATTTTTGGCTTCGTTGGTTTCACTTGTTTTAAATGTTCACTTTCAATAATCACTTGTGGCTTAATTTCCCCTGTATGAGTCTATATATTGTTATTTTGACATAATAATCCAGCCTTATTCAACATGTTATTATTTTCCCCTGTATGAGTCTATATATTGTTATTTTGACATAATAATCCAGCCTTATTCAACATGTTATTATTGGATAGAAGATATGCTAGATGAAAAGACAGTGAAAGACAATGAAGATGAGGCAAGTGCTAAACACATTAAAGGGAGATGAGACAAGTGCTAAACACATTAAAGAGAGTTGGAGTGAAATGAAAAGACACTGTAATTTTAGTGACTCATAAATTACACATTAAGGACTGTAAATGTTTTCCCCTTATTAAGTGTTACAGTCTCTACAAAAACTAAGTGCTAGGGTTTTTGTGTATTCACTAGAAACGACAGAGTCACTGCGTTCTTCTAATAAAATTGATCTGCAGCCAGTGGCGGATCTAGGAATTGAAGTAAGGGGGGGCCAAAATTCTCGTCGAATTCTTGAATTTTATCTCTAACATTACTATCAGAATTTTCAATAAGTTGGCGTAGTCCACTATATATTCATTCATTCAAATGAATAATCTACACTATCATCGTTAGGTTTTGATATAAAGGCAATCAGATTAGGATGAATCATATTATTATTACTCGAGCTACTTGAAGAACCAACACTATTCTTTGGTTTAAATATATATAGATATATATCTAACAATATATTTTTAATGTATCTTAATATATTATTTTTAATGTATCTTAATATATTATTTTTAAAAGATATATAAAATAAAATATAACAAAACCGAATTTAATATCTTAAAAAGATATTTTAAAATTTAGATAAAAGTAAATAAAATTTGTTATAAAAAAATATTTTGGAAAAATAGATGAAAATATTAATATATTATTTTTAAAAGATATTTAAAAAAATATAACAAAATCATTTAATATATAAAAGATATTTCAAAAGATAAATGTATAAAATATATTTTTAGAAATGAATTAAAATAAATTTAATTTTGTATATAAAAAATATTTTTTAAATACTTATAGATAAAATCAAAATTTTATGTAAAAATTATATAAAATTAAAATCAAATTATATTAAACATAATTTATAATATAAATACATAATTTTATTTTAAAAAACAAAAAAATATTTCCAGTCTTTAAACTAAGTAAATGTATTTTCACTTTCCTAAACCACAAATCAAATCAGAAAAAAATATTGATTAACAAGTGTTTTAAGATCAAAATAATAATAAAATTTCAAAAAAAACAAAAAAATATAAAATATCAAAAAAAATATATAATTAATTAGAAAGAATAAAGGAATATTAAATCAAAAAAAATTATCGCAAAAACAAATTGAGAATACATACAAAATCAATCGAGTTCTAATATTCTAGAGATTAAGATTCTAGAAACTACATCCAACCATTTATAAATATCAACTTAAATTTTTCTTTTAAAATATTCAAGATTTCTAACTTAAATTATTCCTTAAAAATAGTCATAATCCAAGATTTTGTAAATTAAAATTTACACTTTAGACTTTTAATCTAAAAAGTTTCTTAAAAATAGTCAACATACTACTTTTTAAATTAAAAAAATTCTACCATTATTTCACACATTAAATTTAAAACATTCCTAAAAACAATTATTATCTTAAATTTTTACTTTAATATTATATAAATAGTTATTACCTTAAAAAATTAAAAAATATATATTTTAGTTAAAGGGGCGTAGAATTGTTAGTTTATTATTATTTAATTATTATTACCTTAAAAAAGTTACAAAATATATATATTTTAGTTAAGAGGGTGTAGAATCTTTATTTTAATATAATTTAAATAATTTATTACCTTAATTTTTTTTATAAAACATATATTTTAGGTAAGGGGGGCCTACGCCCCCTGCCCCCAACGTAGATCCGCCGCTGTGCAGCAGATCCGGAGACGTAAGCACCATTTTCTGAACTCCGTTTACAATTGTGTGTTTGATTTCACTTTTGTTTGTGTGCTTTTCCTTTTCTTTTGATCCGATTTGACAGAAAATTAGCATATTTCCATTACAACTGGTATCAAAGCCAGATTGGTAGTGATCCAAAGGAAATCAGATTTGAGTGGGAGAAATGGCTACGGACGAAGGAAAGGTGAGACTCAAAAAATTTGATGGTGTAGATTTTGGGTTCTGGAAGATGCAGATTGAAGATTATCTATACCAGAAAAAGCTTTATCAACCCCTCTCAGAAAAGAAACCAGAGGGTATGAAAGATGAAGAATGGACCCTTCTTGATAGACAAGCTCTTGGAGTCATCCGATTGACATTATCCCGCAATGTTGCTTTTAACATCATAAAGGAAACAACCAAGACGGGTCTTATGAAGGCTCGCTTTAGTATGTATGAGAAGCCATCAACGTCTAACAAAGTTCACTTAATAAGGTGTTTATTCAATTTGTGAATGATGGAAGGAGCTTCGGTAGCTCAACATCTCAATGAGCTAAATACAATCACAACCTAGTTGAGTTCAGTTTAAATTGATTTTGATGAAGAAATACGAGCATTGATACTGTTGTCTTCACAACCAGATAGTTGGAATGCTACTGTTACTGCGGTGAGTAGCTCGTCAGGAAGCAATAAATTAAAATTTGATGATGTTCGTGACCTAGTTCTCAGTGAAGAGATTCGAAGGAGAGAATCAGGTGAGTCATCAATCTCCTCAGTCTTACATACAGAATCAAGAGGAAGAAATTCAACCAGAGTATATGGACGCGGTAAATCGAACTACCGAGGCAAATCAAGAGACTGGAGGTCAAAGTCTAGGAATCCTAAAAATTCCCAGGGGTTGAGAAACAAAGAGTGTTGGAATTGTGGGAAGACCGGGCACTATAAATTTCAGTGCAAGAGAGAACCAAAGGGCCAGGAGAAGAAGACAGAGGCAAATATCACTTCAGAAGGAGACGATGCATTAATATACTCCTTAGAAAGTAGGGAAGAGTCTTGGGTATTAGACTCTGGAGCATCGTTTCACGCGACTTCAAAGAAAGAATTCTTCGAGAGGTATGTCCCTGGTAACCTTGGAAAAGTATATCTTGGTGATGATCAACCTTGTGATATTATTGGTAAAGGTACTGTGAAGATTAAGTTGAATGAGTCTGTATGGGAACTGAAACATGTCAGGCACATCCCCATTCTGAGAAAGAACTTAATCTGAGTAGGGCAGTTGGCTAGCGAAGGCTATAGTACGATCTTTCATGGTGACAATTGGAAAATTTCAAAGGGAGCAATGACGGTTGCTCGCGTAAAGAAGAGTTGTACTCTTTACAAGACAGCAGAGACGAGCTGTTCAATTGCAATAGCAGCAGGAAACGAAAATCCAAATGTTTGGCACCAGAAGCTTGGCCATATGAGTGTGAAGGGTATGAAAATTATGTACTCGAATGGGAAGCTTCTAGGTCTAAAGTCAGTCGATATAGACATGTGTGAAGATTGCATACTTGGAAAACAGAAAAGGGTCAGTTTTCAGACGAGTGGTAGAACCCCAAAGAAAGAAAGGCTGGAGCTTGTTCACTCTGACGTTTGGGGGTCAACAACTGTTTCATCTATAGGAAGGAAACACTATTTCGTGACCTTTATCGATGATCATTCTCGAAAGGTATGGTTTTATTTTCTGAAGCATAAATCTGAAATGTTTGATGTTTTTAGGAGATGGAAATCTATGGTTGAGAATGAGACAGGTCTGAAGATTAAAAAGCTGAGAACTGATAATGGTGGTGAATATGAGGACACTAAATTCAAGAACTTTTGCTATGAGCATGGTATCAGGATGGAGAGAACCGTTCCAGGTACGCCTCAACATAATGGTATTGCCGAACGTATGAACAGAACGTTGACAGAAAGAGCCAGAAGCATTCGAATACAGTCTGGTTTACCGAAGCAGTTCTGGGCAGAAGCAATCAACACATCGGCTTACCTGGTTAACCGAGGCCCGTCGGTTCCCTTAGAACATCGAATACCCGAGGAGGTATGGAGTGGTAAGGATATAAACTTATCACATCTAAGAGTTTTTGGTTGTACAGCATATGTTCATACAAGTGATCAAGGCAGGAACAAGCTTGATCCGAAATCGAAAAAATGTTTCCTGATCGGCTATGGCGAAGATAAGTTCGGTTATCGTGTTTAGGATGACGAGAACAGGAAGATGATACAAAGTAGAGATGTGATCTTCAATGAAATAGTGATGTACAAAGACAGACATAAAACTGAAGCAAATGACTCAAAACCGTATGAATCAGTATTTGCAGATATCGAGGGAGTCCTAGATAGTCAAGAAATAGAGTCGATCAGATTAACCCCTTAACAAGGAGAGTCCGTTGGACAGACCGATCGACAGCAATCCGATACCCTACAACCGACCGAGACAGTTCCTATTTTGCAAAGATCTTCCCGAACCCATGTACCCAACAAGAGATACTTGAACTATCTGTTACTTACCGATGGAGGGGAACCTGAATGCTATGATGAAGCTTGCCAGACTAGTGATGCTAGTAAGTGGGAGTTTGCCATGAAAAATGAGATGAAGTCTTTAATCTCAAATGATACATGGGACCTAACTGAGTTACCAATGGGTAAGAAGGCACTTCATAACAAATGGGTGTATCGGGTGAAAGATGAACATGATGGCTCTAAGAGATACAAAGCACGACTAGTTGCCAAAGGGTTCCAGCAAAAGGAAGGAATTGATTACACCGATATTTTTGCTCCAGTTGTGAAGCTCAATACTATTAGATCAGTGTTAAGTATTTTTGTCATTGAAGACCTTTATCTTGAATAATTAGATGTGAAGACTACATTTCTTCATGGGGATTTGGATGAGGAGATATACATGTATCAACCAGAAGGTTTCTTAAAAGAAGGTAAAGAAAACATAGTATGCAGACTTAAAAAAAAGTTTGTATGGTTTAATACAAGCTTCAAGACAGTGGTATAAGAAATTTGACGATTTTATGCACAAAGAGGGTTTTCAGAAGTGTAATGCGGACCATTGTTGCTATTTTAAAAGATGTAAGTCCAGTTATATCATTTTGCTACTCTATGTTGATGATATGTTAGTAGCACGTTCAGATATGGATGATATTAGAAGATTGAAATTACAATTTTCAAAATAATTTGACATGAAGGACTTGGGTCCAACGAAAAAGATTCTTGGAATGCAAATCATAAGAGATAAGCATAGAAACGTTTTGCAGTTATCTCAGTCATAGTACATCGATCGCGTTTTGAAGAGATTTAACATGTGTGATGCAAAGCCAGTTAGTACACCACTGGCAGGTCACTTTCGTTTATCCAAGGATCAATCCCCTAAGACGGATGAAGAAAAAGACTGCATGGCTAAGGTTCCTTACGCCTCAACTATTGGAAGTTTGATGTATGCAATGGTTTGTACGAGACCAGACATTAGTCATGCAGTGGGAGTTGTGAGTAGGTTTATGTCAAACCCAGGGAAAATTCATTAGGAAGCTGTCAAATGGATTTTGAGGTACCTGCTAGGTACCACAGAAAAGTGTTTGTACTTTGGTAAGGGTGAGTTAAAGGTACAAGGCTACGTAGATGCAGATTTTGGAGGTGAAGTTGATCATTGGAAAAGCACTACCGGTTATATATTTACTGTTGGAACTACAACTGTTAGTTGGATGTCAAAGTTACAGAAAATTGTCACTCTATCAACTACAGAGGCTGAGTATGTAGCAGTGACCGAAGCAAGTAAAGAGATGATATGACTTCAAGGTTTATTAATCGAGTTGGGATTCAAACAGAAGAACAATGTTCTGCATAGTGATAGTCAAAGTGCAATTCAATTGGCGAAGAATTCAACATTTCATTCAAGAACCAAGCACATCAGTCTTCGCTATCATTTCATTAGATCTTTATTAGAAGATGAGGTGCTAATACTGGAAAAGATCCAAGGAAGCAAGAATCCAACTGATATGTTGACAAAGACAATAATCATTGAAAAACTGAAGTTGTGTTCAGCTTTAGTTGGTCTGCAAGAGTAATAAGACCAGAAAGATTTGCTGCATAGATCAAGGTGTGAAGACATGTTGAAACCAGTCTTCAAGTGGGAAATTGTTATTTTGACATAATAATCCAGCCTTATTCAACATGTTATTATTAGATAGAAGAGATGCTAGATGAAAAGACAGTGAAAGACAATGGAGATGAGGCAAGTGCTAAACACATTAAAGAGAGTTGGAGTGAATTGAAAAGACACTGTAATTTTAGTGGGTCATAAATTACAAATTAAGGACTGTAAATATTTTCCCCTTTTTAAGTGTTACAATCTCTACAAAAACTAGTGCTAGGGTTTTTGTGTATTCACTAGAAACGACAGAGTCACTGTGTTCTTCTAATAAAATTGATCTGCAGCAAATCCGGAGACGTATGCACAATTTGCTGAACTCCGTTAACAATTGTGTGTTTGATTTCACTTTTGTATTTGTGCTTTCCCTTTTCTATTGATATGATTTGACAGGAAATTAGTATATTTCCCTTACATATATTTATTGTTTCTAATACCACATGAACATTATACAATTCATAATACAATTAACATATATTTAAAATGAATCATTGTTCATTATATTGGATGTTTTCGTCTACATTTACCATTACTTCTTTTTTCACATTCAACATTTGAATTTATTCGTTAACGGTTTCAACAAGGTATTATTTCTCCATCAACAATTTTTTTTATCATTGTTTCAATTATATTTTCCTCACTTTTACTAACAATGTCTTCAACTTTATCTACATCAATAGTTTCAGCCGTTGGTACTATTTCTTCATCAATAATTTGTTTTTTAATTTCTTCTACTATACTTCATCATTGTTTTCAATATGATATTTTTAAATTAATTATTCATTTATTCTCTATCTATTTCTTATTAAAAAATGTTCACATATGTGTGTTCTTGTTAGTATTGTTGATGAACACTTTATTCAACATCTTCTCATTTTCTTGTATCCACTTCAATATCCAAATCATCATTATAATCTCCCATATTGGACCCATGATCTTCATTTTTTTTTCATTTTTTTTTCAGTGTATAAGTTCTCATCCCGTGTGCCTCTATAAACTTTATAGTACTGGAACCATTTCTACAATTGTTTGTTTTAGAGTATAAAGAATTATTGCAAGTTGTTTATCACTTTTGTATTGATCCTTATCATTTTATGTCTTTTATAAACATATTAAAAATATATATGAAATGTTATTTTTGATGTTACTTTAATTTTTTTTTACTATTTTTATAAAAGTAAGAGTATATAATGATAATGCATGACAATTTGTATAATGTCTTATATAGTTTTGTAAACTCCTGTAAATTTGTCTTGATTTACTTACTATAAACTTAATTTTTTTTATATAAAAGCTCAATTAGTTGATTTTGATGTTTTTTAATTTCTTGTTGTTCTTTTGATCCTTTTTTTTACTTTGCTAACGAAATTCGCAAGATTTTTTTCTTCAAATGAATTTTTGTTTTTGTTTTTGTTTTTTTTATCTTGAACCGTATGTTAGACCTGAGTCAAATCTTCGTGTTCTTTAGAATATTGTATATTTGAACTTTGATTTTCATATGAATTATTTCATACTTAGTGCATTCGAATCTTTTCAAAATTACATGTTATAACAAAATAAAATTAGTTTATTAAGGAAACTTTTATATTTATAAATACTTGATGATTTTTTACATGATTTGGTTATACATTTTTATATCTTCAAGTGTAACATATCCTTCTATTGCAGGACATATCCACTTTAGATATCTTGGATATACTTTTTTTTTATGTTTTTTTTATCGTCGCGTGTTCGTAAAACAAATGCTTCAAAATAACAATAATAATAGTTAAACTATTATAGAAGTAAATTGTTTAAAATTATATATGTAAATACTTAAAGTTAGCAACGTAACACAACATATTACTAAAAAATATTCCTTCATATTGGCATTGATGTTTTAAGATAATCAATAACTTGTTTTATCAAGTTGAACTTTTTGATTCTTTCAAAATCATCTACTAACGCAACAAAGTTCCAGGGAATGTTATCTATTTGCTTCGAGAAGAATATTAAGAAAATGCAAGTAATGACATCAGTCTCACCGTGTATGTTATGTCTTCATCACCTATATTGCATGAAGCCAAATAAATAGCTTCAACTATCATCTTCCTTATAAGAGAGACAATATGTTTCTCATTTTTTTCTCATTGTCTATTGAACTTTGTAAGTATTCCTTATAAATTCAAGATTTTTGAGCATTTATTATCTTCAATATTGTCTCATTTCCACACCATATACCATATATGATTTAACTTCAGTTTCAGTAATCTTTACCACTTGACCAACTAACTCTATTACTTATTCGCCTATGTTAAAACGTTATGAGTTATATTGTTAGTTGGTAATACTTCATAATGTTTGGATTTAATTCTTTCAACTTATTTAAGCCTATGAATAAACTGTAGAAATGAGTCTTTTTAAACTCTCTGAAGTGTCGTTGACCAAAAGAGATTTCCAAATAACATTTGTAAGCTTTACATTATGGATCTAAATTCATGATTCCATATATATTTTTCTTATTTTGTGGTTTTATTATTATTTTACATTCTTTATTTGATATTTTTATGTGTAATATATATATATATATAATACATTAAAAATAATTTAAAGTATAACAAGTAATTATCATGTCTTCTAATATTTAGTTAACTTATTTACAACATGTCATGCTTTTTTTTCTTTTCTTTTTTCGGAGGGAACCCGCAGCCGCTACTCAGAGTGCAATGAGTGCGCACAGGGTAAACCCTCAGTCTGACGCGATAGCCTGCAAACCAACGCCAGATGGTAAACCACACAAGGTGACAGGCTCAGCCGAGAAAGCGTATGTAGAGAGACTCGAACTCACGACCTTTGGTCACAAGCATGCCATACTCAACCAACTCGGCTACCCCATTGGGGGCAAAAAATGTATTTTATAATACCTCTATTTTAAGTGATATTATTATTATTATTATAATACCATTTGGGTTCCTCTTCTTTCAGCATTTTGTCGTTGTCATGAGGAGTCGATCATATGGTCGGGGAGAGAATTATGTTATCTCTCGACCATTAAGCCTAACCAAGACTGACATGCTATATATAACACAGGTAATAATATTAATTTAAATATGACATGTCTCTATATAGACTTACCTAAAACATTTCTCAAATACATTAACTAAAAATTTATCCTCCATCTATATGACTTTCTTATAAAACATGGTATGTTTTACCTAATAAAGTATCTATAAGATTGAATCAAATCTAATATGACTCTATGTAAATTTCTATATAATGTGTCATGGCTTACCTAAAATATTACTCAAATACATTAAATAAAAGTTTATCCAGTCTTTATTTAAATTCTTTGGAGATATATCATACTATATATAATACAATACATAATTAAATTTAGTTTATTTGTATCACGCCTCTATGTACACTTTTATATAACGTGCCATGGTGTACCTAAATCATCGCCCAAGTTAATTATTCTAAAATTTATCTTCCTTCCACACGAGTTTCATAAAATATATCATGATATACCTAATACATTAGGTATTATTTATAAATATTAAATTAAATTTATCCTGCATATATGTAGATTTTTGTATAATATGTCATCACTTAACTAAATCATTACCCGACACATTAACTAAAAATCTATCATACTTCTATATAAATTCTTATAAAGCTTATCATACTAAACCGAATATAATACCGAAAACATATACTTAAATCTGACATATCTCTTTATAAAATTCTATATAATTTGTCGTGGTTTACGTATTTCACTATCCAACTACGCTTATATAAAAATCTAAATAACCAAATATAATATTTTTTTCAAACTAACCATTTTGTTACCGGGAGCTAAGCCTAATATTATAATATTTCTTTAAATTAACAAATGAAACAACGTAATATATATAAGTACCAACATTTGTTCAAAATCGATATTTAATACCAAATAAGATCCCTATCAATATTTGGTACCAAGTACCAGGAAAAACACTATAATAGACTTGGTTTGTAATATTCTACAGTATCTTCTAAACAAAAAATTGGTTTTAACCTTAGAAAATCCGTATCTTTTTAAATATAATTCAATTTTTTTTATGAAACCACGAATGTGTTTCTTTTCTTGAGACAAATTAAACAAGTGGTGCAAATGATATGTTGTGAGAATATTTTAAAAATTGTTAAAAAAATCTGGTTTAACAGTTAAAACAACTAAAAATTAAAACTTTTAAAACCTAATTGAACTATATAAAACTGTTAAAACTGCTAATTAGCACTTTTAAATTTTTAAAAGTGTTAGCTTTTTGTTTTTTAGCAGTTTTAATTTTTTGTTCGAAACATATGATATAGACCACTTGTTTGATTCGTCTCGTAAATTTCGGTTTTATTTTTAGAATAATAAATCAAAAGCTACGAACTTTAAAAAAAAACTTATATTTTTTAGTTCTTACTGGATTATAATACAAACAAAGATTAGTTAAGCAATAAAGATAAACTAGATATTTTTGAAATGTATGGTATTAAAATAATTAATTTTTTTAGATCATAAAAGAAAATAGTCATTTTAGATGGACTAAAATTAGATTATAAACTTATTTTAATATTATAATAGAAATAACCTATAAATTTAATAAAATATATAGTAATATTTAAAACGGTATACCTAGAAAATAGTTATTAACTTATTGTAGATAATATCATACAGAAGTTTGTTGGGTTTTATAAGGGAATTAGAGTCTGCGTAGCTGACCTTATAAAAAACAAGGAACCATGATATTATTTCAGTGTAATAACTAGAATCCTACAAATCTGCATATTGTTTTGCTTAATTGAATAAAGGACTGTTATCTACGTCTCTTCTTTGTTAGCACTGATTTAACTCTTCCTCTTGGTTTATGTATTTGCACACACAACTCACAACTCTGCACCAACTCCCAAACCTTTTCTCTCTGGAAATCCGCCGTCGAAGACTCGATTCTTTCTGGTTTCTCCACTTACATCGATAAACTCAGTCACATCAAAAGAGTAGTAGATAGCTTAGGTTCATCGTCTCTTTTGGTTTCCAAGCTTCTTTTTCTAAGGATCAGGTACGAATTCAATTTCACCAATGTTGTGTTTTTTACGTGTTCTGGATCTTTTTGTTTTGATTGTGTATGTACTCATTCGTTATAATCGTATTGATCTAGTGTTTTTTTTATTGTTTCTTAATCAATACACTTATTTTGCTTTCAGTTTCAATTGTGTGTTGCTCTCTGCTTTCGTTTTTTGGTTTGTGTTCTCACTTTCTAATTAGATTGTAGCTCATGATCGATGGATAGTGATTGGCTTAATTAAATTATAGATCGAGGTTTACAGTCTCGTGTGTGATTGATCCAACTGTTTTAGGCGCATGCATGTGGTTGATTGTGCACTTGTTCGATAGTTCTAGATGTGTGTGGATCTTCACTCTTCAGTACAGCCATTGTTACCCATCTGATGTATTTATTAGTATTTTGGTTTTTATGGTGCGGCTTAAAATTTATGAATTTGTTTATTGACATCTTCTTAAGGGTTTGTTTTTATAAAAAAAAGGCTTATCAATTTGTTTTGAGTGAAGTAGTTTGGGTTAAGAGAAGGTTTTGAATGAATGATGCAGATTTTAGCCGGTGATATGGCATCATCAGCTGCCACAGAGAGCAGATGGTTGAAAGGAAGAGTGAAGGCAGTTTCCTCAGGTGACTGCTTGGTGATCACGGCCTTAACACACAACAAGCCAGGTCCAGTGCCCGAGAAAAGCATCACATTGTCATCTCTTATGGCTCCAAGACTGGTTAGCCTTCCTTCTTTCATCAGGCTACTTTTCTTGGTTAAGGCTTGAGAATTAATTAAGTTTCAATCGAAGTGCAATTCAGAACAGTTACATCTGAGAGCATATATGTTTTGACTTCCATTTCTTTACTAGTAGTGCTGTATTGTTTTATCCACTTTTTATCTAGATTATAGTAAAATCTACTTTTGGTGATATATTTGTTTCTGTTTTGGACAAGCACAAAACGGGAGGTGAGTTTATCTTTGGTTGTAGACTTGCAGTTTCCTAAGTATCTGTTCTGTTGTGTATTGTTAGCAAATATTTTACTACATCGGTGACCGGTCACTTTCTCAGAGTTTGAATGTCTTTGGTGTTCATAGGCTCGTAGAGGAGGGGTTGATGATCCTTTTGCATGGGAGAGCAGGGAGTTCCTAAGGAAGCTCTGCATAGGAAAGGTATTTGAAATTTTGTTTAGCTGTTACTTGTTAATATATGAGCAATGATCTTCCAAAGCACTGATTCTTAAATATATATACTTTATCTTGAACAGGAGGTCACTTTTAAAGTGGATTATACCGTATCAAGCATAGGCAGAGAATTCGGGACCGTTTTTCTTGGTGACAAGAATGTTGCAATGCTGGTTGTTGCCGAAGGCTGGGCAAAGGTTATTTTGTCGCCATGAGTTCGTAAAAAATTACTTTTGATGCCTGTATGAATTGTATTAACTTGATCCTATATCCACAGGTTAGAGAGCCAAATCAACAGAGCCAGGAAAAGAGAGAAGTTAGCCCTTACTTGGAAGATCTGCTACGTCTTGAAAATCAGGCCAGTCAACAAGGTTTAGGCCGTTGGAGCAAGGTTAACTTCTATTCAAAATATCATAGTCTTAGTAAATGTTATATACGATTATATGAATATTTAGCGTTTTCTGTATCAGAGGCAACTTTGTTTTTTATTATATTTGCCAATTATAATTGGTCTCTGATACTTGTAAGTTTGTTAGTCGTGTGGGTGAACTAATAAAAGTAACGTTTTACTGAGAAAATATGAGGGGTGGGCAGGATGGCTGAATATGCATCTTTAATATTTTCTTAATTTCTGATTTCAATGGTAGACTATTTTGCCTTGCCAACGAGAGTTTACTGTTGTTTAGTAGGACTTGTAAGCTGGACAATGCTTATGACATTGGCTTGCTCTTTTTCTGTGAAATTTATGATTTTTAAAATGTGAACTCATTTTTTACCTAATTGCAGGATTCTGGAGCTGCTGAAGCTTCCATCAGAAATCTTCCTCCATCTGCCATTGGTGATTCTAGTAACTTTGACGCCATGGGTCTCTTAGCTGCAAACAAGGGAAAGCCCATGGAAGGCATTGTTGAGCAGGTCCGTGATGGCAGTACCATTAGGGTCTATCTTCTTCCTGACTTTCAGTTTGTCCAAGTGTTTGTTGCAGGAATCCAGGTTAAAATTCTGCATCCTTTTCGAATGTTCTATCTGTAATATTTGCATTGAGTAACTCAGGTTTTAAATGAATTCTATGTTTGCTATTTGAATCAGGCGCCATCCATGGGCAGAAGGCCTCAAGTAGAAAGTTTCAGTGAAAGAGATGTGGTCCCTGATGTAACAAATGGAGATGTTTCTGCTGATTCACAAGTGCCTTTAACATCTGCTCAGAGACTTGCAGTTTCAGCAACATCATTCACGGAGGTTGCTCCTGATCCATTTGCTCAGGAGGCCAAATATTTTACAGAGCTTCGTGTTCTGCAAAGAGAAGTACGTCAATATTTTCTATGTAATCTCCAATAGGCTCTTAATTTTTCTATGATCTAAATGCAAGCTGGATCTTACAGGTCCGTATTGTTCTAGAAGGGGTTGATAAATTCAATAATTTAATTGGTTCTGTATATTATCCTGACGGGGAATCAGCAAAAGACCTGGCTTTCGAGCTTGTAGAAAATGTAAGTCTTATGCTTCTATTAGCCATTGTACCCACTTTATAAACATGCTACATTTATATATTATTAGAATTGCCTTTGACATTGTACCCACTTTATAAGTATCTCTTGTACAAAATGCTTTATATATTCTTCTTTTTTCCTCTTTCGTTATCATTAAGACAGCCTTGATTTGATGGCCATATACTTTTGACAAGGTGGTTTATATCATTCTCTTTTCATGTTTTCCATATCATAAAGTTGCCTTGATTAAATATGACACAGTCTTACTTGGGGCTTCAATTCGTTTGACTAAACTTTGTGGTCCTAGTCGAATGAAAATCATAATCATGTGTAATTCTTCTGTTTCGCCTATAAAGATTGACTTTTTTTATTCATATTTTGTTTATGTAGGGCCTAGCTAAGTTTGTCGAATGGAGTGCTAATATGATGGAAAGTGATGCCAAGAGAAAGCTGAAGACTGCAGAGCTTGAAGCCAAGAAAAATCGGCTTCGAATGTGGACTAACTATGTACCTCCAGTTACGAATTCGAAGGCAATTCACGATCAGAATTTCACAGGAAAGGTAGTTGCCTTATGATCTTTACAAATATACCTGATTCGTTTATCTTTATTCTGTATACCGGTTACCTAGCTTACTATCTTCGTTTCGTTTCAGGTTGTTGAGGTTGTCAGTGGGGACTGTGTCATTGTTGCTGATGATTCAATCCCATATGGCAGTCCATTAGCAGAGCGACGGGTCTGTCTCTCTAGTATCAGGTGTCCAAAAGTAGGTAATCCCAGAAGAGAGGAAAAGCCGGCTCCTTATGCTCGGGAAGCAAGAGAGTTTTTGAGGACGCGCCTAATTGGTTGCCAAGTAGGTTCTTTGAACAATCAACTCTATCATGATGGTAATACCAAAATGATATTCAGCCTAATATATATTTGTCGTCAGGTGAATGTTCAAATGGAATATTCTAGAAAAGTTAGTTCGGCAGATGGACCTTCAGCTGCAGCTACAGGTGGTGACTCAAGAGTCATGGATTTTGGATCAATATTCCTCCCATCTGCTGCTAAGGGTGATGCTTTATCTGCTCCATCCACTAATGGCAGCCAGCAGTCTGGGGTGAATGTTGGTGAGCTTGTTATTGCTCGTGGGTTTGGCACTGTTATTAGACATAGAGACTTTGAGGAAAGATCAAATTATTATGATGCTCTTCTTACTGCTGAATCACGTGCGATCGCCGGGAAGAAAGGAATTCATTCTGCTAAAGATCCTCCAGTCATGCATATAACGGACCTGACATTGGTTAGATATCTAGCTGAAAACAAAACTTTAGACAAAGAGTTTCACACCGTTTATTATCTCATGTAAAAAAGTTTGCTCTCTTTTAGGGGTCAGCTAAGAAAGCAAAGGATTTCTTGCCCTTCCTGCACAGAAGTAGGAGAATTCCTGCAATTGTGGAATATGTCCTCAGCGGGCATCGTTTTAAACTTTTGATTCCCAAGGAAACATGCAGTATTGCCTTTTCATTCTCTGGTGTCAGATGCCCTGGCCGTGGTGAGCCCTATTCAGAGGAAGCAATTGCTTTGATGAGACGAAGGATTATGCAGAGAGATGTTGAGGTAATTGTTAGTCGTTGTGCCGAGTAGACAGCCTCTTACTTCTTATTTACATGCTCAGATAAATTTATATTACACATGCAGATTGAGGTTGAAACTGTTGATAGAACGGGAACTTTCCTGGGATCTCTATGGGAGTCAAGGACCAATGTGGCAACGGTACTTCTTGAAGCTGGCCTTGCAAAACTACAGACTGCCTTTGATACAGATAGAATCCCCGATTTTTATCTTCTAGAACAGGCTGAGCAATCTGCTAAGAAGCAAAAGCTGAAAGTAAGTACAAGTAATGACACATTTTGTATATTACTGCTAACTGGTATTGTTATATGACAAGGGTGACTGAATCATATGCAGGTCTGGGAGAAATACGTTGAAGGAGAGGAAGTATCCAACGGGTCCAATGGAGAAAGCAAGCAGAAAGAAGCGTTGAAGGTTCTTAATTTACTAATCTGTTAAGAAGTATCCTATTTTTCTGTAATTATTTAATAATCAATTACTTCTATTCCCTTTATTTTTGTGCAGATAGTTGTAACAGAAGTCTTGGGAGGTGGTAAGTTTTATGCCCAGATAGTTGGTGACCAGAAAGTAGCCTTACTTCAGCACCAACTTGAGACTTTGAGTCTGCAAGCACCTCCTCTTATTGGTGCTTTTAACCCCAAGAAGGGTGACATTGTTCTTGCTCAGTTTAGCCTTGATAATACCTGGAACAGAGCTCTGGTGAGTTTGGTTTCTAAGTTTTCCTTTATTGTAAAGTAGATACATGATACATTGTCACCTAGGTAATTTCTGATTTTCATCCAGTTGGTTCACCTTTTATAGTGCGTGCCCTAAACCAATATGAATTAGGAATGCAACAATATATAAGAGCATGACAATAGAAACGCATTTTGCACTCTCATAATCTAGGAAATTAAATATTAAAACTGGAAAACTTGCACTACAGGCTTTAATGCATAGCAATTGTTTTTCTTAATCTGTAATTACTTTGGGTAGTCACACCAGTTTGTTCGTGATATGTTAAAGTATATGCTATTGAGTTGTAAAACTGACTATTTAACCATAAACAAAAATAAAAAGTTGACTTTCTCTATAAGTTCAGTGGCAAAATACCTTGATACCATGTGTAATCACTTATCTCTTACCAAACCACAACGCTGCTTTACCAGCCTATGAGAATAATTACCTTAGTACTAATTATGAAAACAATTATTTTGTTTTGAGGGTTAAAATGCAATAATAGGGAGAATGGAACCTCTATTCTCTAGTCCACTTGATCAAATCTCTAGTCCGAAGTATGATTGCTTAATGATTCAACCCATTTGATATTTTTTTGCTCATCTCAAAATAATACTAGCATGGTTACACTTGATCTCATTGATTTTTTTATTCTTCATATCTTAAGATCGTCAATACGCCCCGTGGACCAGTCGAATCCCCAAAAGATACATTTGAAGTGTTCTACATCGATTATGGAAATCAAGAAGTTGTTCCATATAGTGCGCTACGTCCTCTAGATCCATCAGTATCTTCAGCCCCAGGCCTTGCACAGCTATGCAGACTTGCACACATCAAGGCTCCGAGCGTCGAAGAAGACTTTGGTCAAGAATCAGCAGAGTATTTTAGTGAACAAACACTTGGAAGTGGTAAAGAATTTAAGGCAGTTGTAGAAGAAAGGGACACTTCAGGAGGAAAAGTTAAAGGACAAGGAACTGGGCCTGTCATTGTTGTCACTTTGCTTGATTCTGATGGTGAAATCAGCATAAATGGCGCCATGTTGCAGGTTTGATCATCAACCATTTTACTAATAATTGTATATAAAATTAAAGTTTCTAATAAGGTACCATTCCTTTGAATCAGTTCATGGATTTTTGATTTCTCTTAAAAATATATTTGTCGCCTGTACAGGAAGGACTTGCAACTATGGAGAAAAGAAAGAGATGGGACTCTAAGGATAGACAGTCGGCCTTTGATAATTTGGAGAAGTATCAGGATGAAGCAAGGACAGCTAGGCGAGGAATGTGGCAGTACGGAGATATCCAGTCAGATGATGAAGATGTAGGTCCACCAGCTAGAAAGGCAGGTGGTCGCAGATGATTGTAACCTTAGTCACAAAAGGTAAATTGCCAGCAACATATCAAGTCGCACAGGAGTTAAATTATATTACCCAATTGTTCCATAATAGTGTTCATTAGTTGTTCCTCCTTCCTGGGATTTTGCACATTTTATTTTCACATGCTCAATAAGGTGAATTGCACTCATTACGATTTTCTCATGTTCAATAAATAAATTATTAATTTTATTTCCAATGTTAGTATGGTATCTCACATGCTTCGTTCTCAGTGATCTTTTTTTCTTCTCTAATCCAATAAATTGTCAAAATAATATTGTTCGGTTTATAGCGTTAATTCTAAACGACGATCAAATTTACCCCAGTACTATAATAGTGACCAATATTACATACAAGTACAAGTAAATATGTAACAGTACAACGGTTTTTACATGGGAGTTGGAAGAACTTAACACAGTAATACTAATAATATTTCATCAGTGTTGGTTAGAGTGTACACCAACATTTTTAAGCGTCTCAGCTCCTTGTCTATATGCAAACTTTTCTTGCACTTGGGCTATTTTCCGAAAGAGCGATTTATTAATGAACCGACTAGATTCCTCCACCACTGCATCTGGATCCTCCACTTCAAGCAGAGTCTCGCGTAGTTTCTTATTCACGCGAACATTGGGGGCATGGAACAGTTGTTGCTTCACAGTATAGAGTCCAAAAGATACCGACATGGCTATCATGCCAAGTGCGACATATACAGGAACCAAATCGCCTTTCAGTACCCGATGTTTAATGTTTCGGTTGTCTACATGGTCCAAATCAGCTGTGGGCACAAAACGTTTAAATTTTTGCATCGTTGATGTGGCGTATTCACGTGTGCGAATTGTTACCTGTGGCCAATAATTCTGATTCTGTCATAAAAGAACACAACAAATGTTTAATGGTTAAGTATTTCGATAAGGAAATAACAAGAAAATTAGTCTAAAAATAATAAAATGAATGAACTGTTAGAGAGAAAAAGAGGGATTGTGTCTTACTACTATTGATCTGCATGCCATTATTTTATCTAGTTTTTGTTCAATGGTGGTGGTTGATTCTGAAATTTATAGTTGTAGCGGATACTTCTGGATGTGTGTAGGAGATCATGGAAGTTGATTCTCTGTGTGTCACTATCTAACTGTACGCATCATTGTCGAAGGAACTCTCTTGAAGGACGATGTCACATCCTTTTAGTTTTGGTTAAAGAGTATATAGATTTATTTGGGAAGATATTAAAAAAGAGTTAGTTTTGGTTAAAGAGTATATAGATTTATTTGGGAAGATATTAAAAAAGAGTTGGTTTTGGTCAAGGAGTACATAGATTTAGTTGGGACTGGACGGCAGGATTCGAACCTGCGCGGGCAAACACATGATTTCTAGTCATGCCCGATAACCACTCCGGCACGTCCACTTTTTTGTTAGTAAAAGAAACCTAAACATTCATAATAGGTTACATTGTGGTTTATTGTATAGAGTATCCAAACCATATGCCTCACATGGAGAAAAACTATCGATATTAACCTAAACGTTGAATTGAAATTTTAAATTTTAGGAATACAAATAAAATAATAATTATATAATTTAACCAAAATTATGCATAAAAACTGAAATGATAATACAATACGGAACCACACTGGAAAATAAACTACAATTTGATAAACTCTCCTACTGAATCTAAATACCATATAAGCTTAAGAAAACCTATACAAACTTTTTATTAATGAAATATCGAGGGTGGTAACACCTTGGTGAAAATATATACAGTCACACCAATTTTATTTTTATAAAACATCATACCCGTCATATTTGTAAAATAATCTATGAGATTTCTCACTTTGTCCATCATCATAAATGATAATATTGATGATGAATTGTAAGTTGCTACGTACATGTTGAACCTATTCAGTCAACTCGGATTTAGTGTAATACTTGAACGTGAAAAACAAAGTTTGTAATCGGTACGTAAACATGTTACCTCAATGGGTTAACTATAAAATCAAAATTCAATCAACATTCGTTATAAGAGTATGTGAATAGTTTCAAAACAATATATAACTCATAAGGACATCACATAGTAATATTCAACAATGCATATGCACTTTCGCATAATCCAACCCAAAATTATAAAAACATTTTTACATGATCAATGCGAAATACATAAGCAATTTTACACGATCTATGAGAAATGCATAAACTGTTAAAAATATAATAAAGAGAATTTGGTGGAAAAGCTTCTCATATTTTTTCTTGCTGAGTAGTGTATAGAATGATAAATTTTTATTAGGCAATTGGTAGAAAATAATAAGTATTAACATTGAGAGATGTTGAATCTCATAGTCTTCTTAATAACCATTGATGATATGTTGAATATTATAGTATTCCTCTTAAATAATTATAATCTTTAATGTATTTGTCTTCCCGATTAATATCCAATTAAGCTTTTGATCTTCTCAATTAATTAATCTCTTGGTCTTCTCCAATTAATAACTATATTTAACACTCCCGTTCAAGTTAAATAGTTGGATTTCTAGTATTCAACTTGCTCAAAAGTTTAAAGAAGATTCACCATGTTACAAATTTAGTAAAGATGTCTGCTATATGATCCTCCAATCTCATAAAATGGAAGTTAATTGTACTACCATATTCTATTTTTTAACTTTACAAAGTATTAATCTACTTCATATGTTTTGTTATATCATGCTGAACGCGATTTTTCGATATACTTATTTCTGGTTTATTGTCACACTTGAGTTGACTCGGAAGACACGGTGGAAATCCAATTTTCAATTATTAATTTTTGATTCACAATATTTCCATTACTCCTTTAAAAATTCCTTAAAATCTTGCCTCAATACTCGAAAGTTCTACTACTTTATGTTTTTTATTTGTATCACTATTTTTTCCCTAAATAGCGTAAAGTACCTTGCTATAGTCATACAATTATTTGTACTACTAGCCCAATCTGCATCAGTGTAGGCTTCAACACCTAAATGCTCATTGTTTCTTAACATAATTTCATTTCCTGACCGTACTATCCTCATGACTTCTTCCATATGATCCAATTATGGTTGGTGCATAAACTGACTTACATCTCCAATTGCATATGCTATATCTGGTAGAGTATGTGTCAAGTAAATTAGTTTTTTAACTAGTCGTTGAACGCGAGGTTGGGTAAGGTAGTAGATTGCCTGACTCAAGGAAGTCACAATCCACGTTGTAATATATATGATGATTGACTGTATTATAACATCGATAACCCTTTGCACGAAGTTAATAGCCCATAAAAATTTATTTTGTGAAACAATGATCAAGTTTAGATCTATCATATTTTGGAACATAAAAAATATAGAACAACCAAAGATATAAGGTGTAAAATTTAGGATATGTGGTATATTTGCTTAAGTTTTCAAGATTTGAAGTGGGGTTTTATGGCCAAGAATGTTTTTGGATAAACGACTAATTAAATAGGCTAATGTGGCAATAACTTCAGGACAAAAATGTTTGGGAAGATTAAACTCAATCATCATAGCTCTAGTTATTTCAAAAAGATTCTGATTTTTTTTGTTGTGCAACTTCATTTTGTTAGGGTGTATTTGAGCAAGAGGTTTGATGAATAAGACCATTTTTAAAAAACCTGTTCTCATATCATGGTTAACATATTCCCTTTCATTATCAGACCAGTGAATTTTAATTTTCTCGTTGAATTTGATAAGAGAAGAAAAATATAGACAGTAGCAAGGTTTATTTTGTAAAATATAAAGACTAAATTTGTGTATTTAGTGATTAAGGACTTAAGTAAAGCAAACATAAGAGATAGAGGGGTCAAGTAATATACCCCAAGAACTTGTTTGTAAATAGTAGAAGAGTGGAGAGAGAAATACAATTTAACAGTGGTAATTATGTAAATTTAATATCCACCTCATATACTATATAAAAGACATCCCTTTTGGGGAAAAAGGCCAATGATTAATCAATTATTGCTATATTTATTCATTTTGTCTCTTTCTCTCTCTACAAAGTACTGTTTCTCTTAGTAAGAGTGTTTGATACGAACATCTTTTAGACAGACATTCTCCTACGAATATTTCTGCATCTGAACTAACCCAAGAATTTTCTGAGTTCATTAGAATTAGGTCTAGATCATTTAGAAAAATATCAATAAATCTTGCATACATTTCAGATTTATGTTTTTATTAAGTATACCCAAGTTCTGCGATAAAATTCATCAATAAATAACACAAAATATTGAAAAACATTTTTATTAGAGTACGGTGGAGGTCCCAACACATTTGAGTGTATAAAAGGAAAATTAGCTTTAACCCGAGTGTTACTTTGGGCTAAAATAAGTTCTATGATTTTTTTTCAAAACAAGTTTCATATGAAAATGGGTATCATGATTTTTAAAAAGTGTAGAAAATAGAAAATAAAAAATATCTAATGGAGGGGTGACCTAAGTGGTGATACCGCAACAAAATTTGTTTATTAGATGGCGCATGGGAAAGTAAGATTGTTCCATGGTGAACCACTATTTCAATATAGTAGAGAGTTACGCGCTCAATATCACGCCCAATGATGCCTTTTGTATGAATATCCTGTAAAATGTGAAAATGAAGATTATATGACTCAATAACAAAAGTTTGCAAGATAATAATGGAATGTAGAGGCGTTTTTTAAAGTTCAATTTTGGAGAATTAGAAATAGATCCTTCTCATTTAACTTTGGGTAAACCCCAATTTGCAGATGAACCTCTGAAAGTGGTACCCAATCAATAATATTTGATAGATCTTGGGTCATTGTGTATGTAGCCCTATAATCCAAAATCTATCACATTATTTTCTTAGAGTTGGATTGAGTTTGATAGGCATGTGAGTTGGCTTCATTTTGGGATAAGTTTACATTGTAAACTAGATTAATATTAATACATTAGCATAATTGTTTTGAAGAGTTTAAAGATATTGATATCTTCTCTATTACTTTATCTCGCCAAGCCTTATTGCCCATTGTTGACTCTTTTATTTTTTGTCTCATGATTGTTGTCACTTCCTGAGGTGACATCTAGGATGTTATTAACAAAATGTGTCTTTCATTTCTCGTGTTGTCTTCCCACCATTCTGGGTACCCCACCAACTCGAAACAATTCACCTTGGTATACTTGTGTATTCCTCAGTGTGTACATTATAACTTAGATTTATCATCTATTATTCCGATTCTGGTTTGTTTTTAAAGCATACTAATTTTTATGTTGGTCCCATTCTGATTTCTTCTGATGATGGAATAACCTCATTGTTGAATCTTGGCTTCAAGATTTGTAGTCTGACTATTTATCTTCTCACAATCGCATATGCCGATTCAACTAAAGGAAGGGGATCTTGTTTCAACATATATCTCTAAAGTGTTTTATATCTCTCATCTATGGTTGTAAAAAACCGGTATAGTATTTATTCAACCAAAACTTTGTTGTATATGGCTATCTTCTCAGGATCCTTCATGGTATTTGGTGATCACCTATCAATGCTCATCCAAATATTTTGTAAAGTACTCTGTAGAGTTTCAAGAGTGTAATTTCTTAGATGTATTGTACTCATGATTCTGTGTAATTCATATGTTTGAAATGAGTCTCCGTCGCTACCGTATGTTATAACTAATCCATTTCGCAGGGTTATAGTCGTTTGCTACTGTACAAGATGATTGCTCGAGATGGTTTAAATATTTTTGAATGATCCAAATAAACACAGCTTGGTCATATTGATCCCAGCTTTTAGATGTTAGATCTATTTCCTCAGGTGGTGTATTAGTGATGTGTTGCACCTTTCCTCTTCATCCAATTTAATATTTCATAAAAATGTCCGAAAATATAATTTTCATTGTTGAGTTTCAAACCAATTAAGAGGATATTAGAATTGATTTCAGTTGGTTGTTGATTGTCAAATCCATTTCTTAGCATATTTACGATTTGTAATGTCAATTCATCAGTAGTATTTTGGTTTGTGATTTTTAAATTTGAAAGTTGGCTAATTTGGGTTTTTACTGGTTTAGTAGTTTTGGTTGAAAAATATTCGGTTTAAACGGATAAAATACAATGCTATATTTGTTGTCGTGTTATAACTCTAACATACATTTAATATTTAAGAATGGCTAAAAAACCGAAAATAATTCATGAAGCCGCATGTTTTTATTTTTTTGGATTTTTTGCTTAACGACAATTTTATTAATATTGAAAAGTAAAAACATACGACTTGACAGAGTAATTTTGGTTTTTTTTTTAAATTCTTTAATATTTTGTGCGATGAAAATAATTAGTTTGAAAATTTAGTTAATTTTGATTTTAATTTTTAAAAATAATAATAAATTAAAAGACTTACATTTTGGTATTAAAATGTGTTGGATATTTTAGTGTAATTGGATTAACTTGTCGGCCAATGTAGTCATAATATATTATCGAGCAAGTCGGAGAGTGTGGAGTACACGTTTGTTAGAATATATTTTGATTAGTGGGTCCAATGGACGGAATGTTGTTCGGGTTAGACTTATTTGAATGATAAGGCTATTATGAAAATTCATGGAAATTTGAATTTGAAAAAAATAATTCGAATTTGAATTTGAATTTTTAGTCAGTTTATCATTTGAAATTTTAACCGTTTTGGACACAAAACTGTTTTACAGTTGGAGTATTTTGGTTGAATAGATAAGTATGGTTCTGTAACAAAGAAGAACACAACAAAAAAACAAAAAAGGTTCATTCTCGCTGTTCAAATGCATACGCTCTGATTTTATCCGGTTGAAAATTTTGGAGAACCACCAAAATAATTTCAATATGAAATTGTTAAAACAAGACTTCAGAGTTTATCCGGAAATCTCTAAACAATATTCCCAACAAAAGATTGAAATTATTTTTCTTGTTTTATAAAGATATTTGTATGCAGATTTTCTTGTTCTATGCAAAGATTTGCATGAAGATTGAAATAAAGAGATTTTTTTATCATCTTTAAGTGAATCCATAATAAGTATCAAAGCATTGGAACTATGGTATCATCATCTTGTAAGTTTTTCTGCCTTAACTTTTACCCATGTATGAAAATGGTGATAATATCTGAGTTGTTTTAAATTCTATAAATGATACACACACTCGATTAATTATTATTTTGGTTGTTAAAAGTGTGTATATAGGGCTCTAAAAAGAATACTTGAATTTATTGGCTATATAAAAAAAACATATTTTGGTACTCTATTTCTGTGAAGAAGAAAAAATATGATTTTTCTAACCAGAAATACCGAAGTTTGATTTCTGAATCAAATTTTTTTGTTTAAACTCATTCGAAATCAAACCGTATAAATAACGGTATTTTTGTGTTTTGGCAAGAAAGAAGTTTTTTTTGTTTGCGTCACTTGGCCTAAGATAACCAGTAATATGCAAACTTTATTAAATATTCTGCCTTAAAAGCTAGGATTAATATATATGTGTCGCAGTTTTTGTTAACTGTTTTGTTTGATAAAAACGTAAAATATAAAAGTGTACAGATAGATTAAGGGAAAGACTAACATGTATTCAATATAAATAAAATTATATATATGAATTTGGGTGTAAACCAATAACTGCAAAATGCAGTTCATAAAATTATATATATGCATTTTGGTGTAAACCAATAACTGCAACATGCAGTTCGTAAAATTATATATATGAATTTAGTTCTGGCCTGTTTAATATAGATTAGGTATACATGCATTTAATGTCAATTTGCATGATAAGTTTAAACGAAATAAACAAAATTTTGCATGTGTGGTTTAAAGAATATCGTCATAATTTTGAACATTGCATGTAAATGAGGTTTACGCATATTGCTTATACATTTATCTGCGGTTATTTTGCATGCAAATGAAACAAATAAGTCGTGGCATTTGCATTATAATTCAAATGCAGTTCATATGAATTTTGCATGCAAATTTCACTTGATTTTACAAGCATGTATGCAATTATAAAGAGTTTAATTGTTCCGATTTTGTATGCACTTAAGTGTCAGATAAGTCTTATTTTAATTGTTGGAATTTACACACAATTAAGTATTGGAGACTATTTTGTCTGTCTATTAAAAAAAACGTTTGGAAGTTGTGCTTATTATAACTGCACTTAATTTTGCATCAGACACTCTAAATGAATTTGACAAGCAAAGTTTGTTAGAAGTTACCAACTTTTTAAAATAATTTGGTGAATTTTGATGTTGTTCAAATATAATATAATTTACGAATTTGGTAAATTTTGATGCTATTTTGATGTTATTTAGATATAATATAATTTACGAATTTTGTAAATTTTGATGCTATTCGTAAATGAGTTATGATCTGTTTTTACGTGGATGACATGTTGATTAAATCAAGTTGATGAAACCAAGACATTTGTCATGACTAACATTAGGATGGATATTGTCTTTGCTGTTGGAAAGCTTAGTATGTATAAAAGAATTCCTAGTTCACATCATTGGCAAACTTTAAATAGAGTATTTCAAGTATTTGAAAGGAACCATGAATTATGGTTTGACTTATACTGGATTTATTTCCGTACTTGAATGATATTTGGATACGAGTATTCCACAAGAGGATGGGTATTTCTACTTAGGGGACGTGTTATATCTTGGGCATCTAAGAAACAAACTTCTATTACTAATTCAACAATGGAATCAGAGTTTGTGGTATTAGAAACAGCGAGTAAAGAAGCTGAGTGACTAAGAAATTTAATGTATGAAATTCAGTTATGACCAAACCAATATCACATATATTTGTCATATGTGATAGTGAAGATGCCTTGGCCAATGTATATAGACAAGTTTACAAAGGTAGGTCTAGAAACTTATGTGTCAGACAGATTATGATTTGTGAGCGCATCACGTATGATGTTATTACAGTAGAGTTTGTGAGAACTCAATATAATTTAGCCGATCATTTAACCAAAGGGTTAAGTAGAGATCTTGTGCACAAATCGACTATTGGGATGGGATTAAAGTCTATTTGAAATCTCTCATGTTAAGATACCCAATTCCCATCTAATATGACATTAGGTGCTGAATTCAATGTGGAAAACTTAACATCTAGAGATTGGAACACATTAGTAGTATTATCCCAACGTATGTGTTCAGACATGCAAGTTGTGGAGGTTGAAGTTTATCTTCTTAATAGCTCTTTTGAAAAATTGCATATGCATGTGCAAGACTAAAAGATCTACCTATTTAAGCATGAAGTTTAGCCGCTTCAAGAAGCTAGGACTTGGCTTTGATGTGCTTAAGAAGGATAAGGACAGAAGGCTAGTAAAAAATAGTGTCAAGTAAGAACATTTGAGAATGTAAATTTATGTGTATTTTATCTTCGAGTATTCATTATGGATAGTAAAGGTTCAATCCTTAGTGATACCTTGATATTCGAATATTTGGAATGTGTAATATACTAATATGAAATTCAATTGTCACGATATTTCATTTATGCATAAATTTGTTATTTGTTGTGATTTTGTTTTAGTTAATCATGAATTGCACTAAAATGGGGGAATATTGTTGGATATTTTAGTGTAATTGGATTAACTAGTCGACCAATGTAGTCATAATATATTATCGAGCAAGTCGGAGAGTGTGGAGTACACGCTTGTTAGAATATATTATGATTAGTGGGTCCAATGGACGGAATGTTGTTTGGGTTAGACTTATTTGAATGATAAGGCTATTATGAAAATTCATGGAAATTTGAATTTGAATTTTTAGTCAGTTTATCATTTGAAATTTTAACCGTTTTGGACACAAAACTGTTTTACAGTTGGAGTATTTTGGTTGAATAAATAAGTATGGTTCTGTAACAAAGAAGAACACAACAAAAAAACAAAAAGATTCATTCTCGTTGTTCAAATGCATACGCTCTGATTTTATCCGGTTGAAAATTTTAGAGAACCACCAAAATAATTTCAATCTGAAATTGTTAAAACAAGACTTCAGAGTTTATCCGGAAATCTCTAAACAATATTCCCAACAAAATGTTGACGAATGACATCATATAAATTATGTTTGAAAGTTAAAAGAAATATATCAAATAAGTAACCACTTTCATTTTCGTTTTCGTAAATACTACATAAATTTTTAAGTTTGCAAATAATATAATATTGAAATCTATTTCAAATGACTTTTGAATCGATACGGATTTTAGAAATATCTAGTTTTTAACACAAAAATAGTTAAGAGAGTCGCACAAATACAATTAAGTTCAACGCAAACCAAACTAGTTTTAAATTAAAAAGATTTTTTTTTATAAAAAGAGATGAAAGTCAAATTTCATATTTGAAGGATAAAGGCAACAATGAATTCTTTTTATAATTTAAAACTAAACTAATATTCTAGACCATTGTAAAAGAAATCAAAAAATTATTTTCTTTAGTTTATAATTTTAGTATTTAATTAGTCTAAACTTTTTATTTATCAATTTAGCCAACAATTTTTATAATTTAAATTATATATTTACTTGTTAAATAATAATAAATAATTGTTTTAATAATTGTTTTTGCTAAAATAAACTTATATGAAGAAGTTGGGTTATACAAGATCTAGAGTTTCGGTCCATAAACAATTAACATTAAAAATAACGAAATTCCGTGGCTAAACTTTTGGCGCAGTTCTTTTTTTTATGGCGCGCTTGATTCTCATTTAAAAATTCAAAGTTTTTTCATCTATCTAGCTGAATGAACTCATTCATTCTTTTGTTTCGATTTTTCCTCTTTTTATGACTTAACTGATTCTTTTGAACTCATAGATTAAGGTTTCACTCAAAGGAAGCTTGAACAAAGATAAGATCTTCAATCACCATTGATGATAGCTAAAAATGTAACATAATTCAAATGAAACACTGAATTATTGTTCTTTGTATTAGTGTTTTTTTCGATAATTGGGTTAAGATATAGCTCTATTCTCAGCAACAAACAAACTCGCAAATAACTCTTTATTTAAATTATGCTTTTACTCGGATTTTCAGATTCCATGGATTTGTTTTCGTCTTCTAATAATTTAGTTGCTCATCACTATGCTTTCCTTTATTTGATATCAATTTCTTGCAAATTTCAGATTTCTACGATCAAGGAGAATGTCAGATATGACTACTTGCTTTGAGACTTGTTATAAATAAATCATATAGTTAAATGTAATTAAGAATAAAAGATATATTGAATGATTTATTAATCTTTAAATTTTTATGAGAGGTATGAAATTGAAGATAGTTAAAACTAAAGACATAAAAAAAATAGTGAACGAAAATCCTTTTCAGAATGGGCTGTAGAACAGTTTTGAACTGAAATTCGTAAGGTAAAACCATCAAACATTTATCTATTATATCGCTTTTGGTTATGATATATAATTCAAGATTATTGTTATCAGTCCTCTACTTTAAGATATCCAACTTATAGGTTTTTCAGTATTGTAATAACTCTTAGATGACTAGGAGACTGGTTATGGTTGTATTCTAGTTTTTTTTGCATTTAAAAGTCAATTTAGTTATCCAGTTTGCATCATGGTTTTGATCTCTATAGTTGTGAACTAAGATCATGTTGGTAGTGATAAGTTTCCTACAAGATTCAATAAGAGGAGCCAAAAACCAAGGGGCTTTACCTTTCATCAACATTTCAATAAGAACCAAAGAATCATATCTTATGTTAATATAGCTTATTTCATTTTCCTTACATAACAATAGACTATCTGATAGGATCTTGCCTTCAACAATAATAGAGGATTAATTGTCGTAGATTCTACCATAAGCTTCTAATATACCTAATTTGTTGTCTATAATTATACCACCTCCACTAGATTCACCAGATATACTACATGATCTATGTGTATTAATTTTGAATTTGTTACCCAATGGTAAATTTTATTTAAGAATAACCTTTGTATCATTGATCAACTATGATCTTTTTAGAAGATTTCCACAGTCTAAACTTGAAATAATATACTTAATATGGTTCAAGATAGATTTACCTGTGTAACTTAGCTTTATTTCCATATATCCATATGCCCCAACATATTATAGGAGGGATGATGGTTCTTATATGAACATCTTTTTTAATAGACCAAAACCAGGCACGAATTAGATGAGCTAGAGTCAAGTATTTTCCTATTGAGATACAAAATAGTCCAACAAAATATTTCTAGACGTCCCATGATATACTGCATTGTATAAATAAATGGTTAATTGATTCAATGCCTTCGCAAAATTGACATTTAGAGGCTAGAAAAATATATATTTTTATATAAAATTGTTTCCACTGGTATCCAATTGTTTAAAAGCCTCTAAAGAAGGAAAGAACACTTTTTATGGGTAGTGTTATTCCATATTCTCTTTAAAATGTTTGATTTGTTACCTTTATGTCTTACTTTGTTCCAAGTATTATTGGTATTAAATTCTCCATTGGCTAATAAGGACCATGTGATTGAATTTTCTTCTGCTTTTTTTTAATGTGATTATCTTAATTTTCACAATGTCCAAAAATTAAAATAGAAGTCTTCAAATTTTATAGGTTTCAGCCATCTTCATTCGAGTAAGTGTTGATTTTCTTCATTAGATAATAGAATTAATAAGTGTATATCACACCATTTCTCAATCTAAAAGTCAATATCTCCAATTTCCAACATGCTAGTAGATGCAACCTTATGCAGTTTCTCTTATATTCAATAATATTTTCCAGATTTTTGATTTTTTACTTGTACTTTTTACTTGAAGAGGGTGATAACTAAAACAATGTATATAGTTCATATAATTTAACCATAGATACTTTCGATCCCTGAATTTGAACCATAAATTGTAGGAGAAAGAGGTTTGAAGATCTTCTAATCTCATAAAGTTTAATCGTCCTTTATAGGATTTACATAAATGTATCCACCTTGTCCATTTAATTGTTTGGTTAACTTTAGTAGAGCCTAATAGAAATATATTGCACATGTTTTCTATTGTATATATTACAGCTTTATGAAAAAGATAACTTTATATGTAATATATTGAGATAGACATCAACACATACTGAATGAGTATTAGTCTACCACCAAAAGATAAGAGTTTACTATCCCAGTCTTGAATCTTGTTCTTAATCTCAGTCCCCAATTCAACAAAATAACAATGCTTATTGCTTGTGTAAATAGTGATTTCAAAATATTTTAGAGGAAATACTTCATGCTTAAAACCATATTGGTTTTATATCACCTTAGTTCTTGTTTCTGACATTCTTGTCGGTGCAATTATTTTGGTTTTATCTTTATTGATGATTTGACCATATCTATCTTGATAATGCTGCATGAATTCACTGAGCTTATTGAATTTCGAGATGAGCCAGTTGTAAAGATAATGAAAACATCTGCAAATATCAAACAATGTATACCAAAGTACTTCTTGTTTTATATCTATATCTCTTTTCTTTTGACATCAAAGACTTTTTTAAGATCTTTAATTAAGCCCATCATAAATAGACTAGCGATATGATCATTTTGTTAACTTCTTTTGAAGACTTAAAAAAACAATGTAATTCTTCATTCACTATGATTGAAACCCATACATAATTGATGTTTTTTTCAATTTTGTTAAAGAACATTTTGTCTAAGCCAAATGATTTTATAATTCTTAAAATAAAATTCAAAACTAATTTATTAAATGTTTTAAACATATCAATTTTGACCTTCACAATATCCTTCTAACTTTTTTTTTTCCCATAAATAACGTGAATAATTTAGTATATGTATTTTTTAAAACTAAAATCAAAACAGATAAATATAATATATTTTTAAACAAATTGTTAGAATATATAACAATTTTTTTTAATTATATATTTTAAAATAAAATACTGTTGTGTATGCACTTAAAGGCCACCTAGTCTTCCGCAAAGACCGTTTTTAATCACGGTTTTACTGGAGTAGACATCCATCGTCAACTTACCTAGTTCCTGAAACTGGTAAAATATATACTATTATGTACCATCATAATTGTCTTCATTAAGTTTTAGGGAAATTGTTTACTATGAAAACAGCTATATATTTAGTGTGGAACGCCAGCAGTCTCTTCCAATATTATATTTGAACGTCCTAACCTACATCCACAATAGTCATGAACATATTATAATTTTATTTACTTTCTGAATCTGGATTTTTATAACCCGAAAAAAGTAATGATTATTCTGTCCATTACTATATTTGCTCTTCTTTAAAAACAGATAGTGCCATTTGAGACCATGATTGTGATGAAAGTATATATATTCAAACGGACGGGTGGAAAGTAAAAGAGTATCATATATACTATCTTTCTTTTATGTACTTCGGTTTGGTCATAAGTCATTAACAAGTTTCTTTGGGTGGACAATCCACATAGTTAATAAATGACTCTGATACGTATACATAAATATATAAATTTCGAGAGAATGAAGCTAATTTACAGAACTATGAAGATATGAAAACGATATCTATAAATAAAATTGAAAGGGGAGGGGAACTAGAATATCAATATGTTTCAAAATATGAAAAAAAATATAAAATTTTATGTATGATATTCTACTATATATATAAAACAAACCGAAACAACTTATTATATAAAATAAATTGAAATTTTTTTCGCTAAAAATGAAGAGTTGATTTTTTGGATTTGGAACAAATGAGTATTTAAATCCATGTCATTTATATAAATTTTATATGTAAATACAAATCAAACTCTAGTAGTATAAAACTCATAACTTAAATTGCTGTGTGTTTTAACACACAATCCACTAAATTGGTAAGTGGATTTTATCAATTTAGTGTATGAGCTATTACTAAATTGGTAAGTGGATTTTATCAATTTAGTGTATGAGCTATTAGCTCAAGTTTAAATCTTGAGATTTGGATCTTCTCTTTCATAGTTCTCAAATTCAGCCCGGTTACCATACTTATAAGTCCACAACGCCTAATACCCAATTAATTATATATAATATAGTTAATCCGATTACTTTTATTATTGGACCACCTTAAGACAATAACCAAATATATATCTAGTATATCGGTCCATAAGTATTCTAACAATCTCCCACTTGGACTGTCATATGCTACTCAAGAATATATTCAATTTTAATAGGATCCCTGTATCTATTGTCAATAGGCAAACAGTGTTGGTGTGGTTTATTTTCGTCTGAGGGTAAGTTTGTAATTTTGCTTTAGAATTGTGTGGAAGTTTGAGGGTATTTAATATTTGGGTAGAGTGTAGAGGGAGAATTAAGCAGCCTGGTTGTATTTAATTTTCATTATTCTCATTTAATGTTGGTGGTTGGGTATTTATACCCTTACATTTGGACCTTATGGGCTTTCGGGGTCATGTTTAATGGACTCGGGTCAAGTTCAAAAACCCATGAGCTCTTAGTAGGAGAGCAGACAACTTAGTCAAGAAGTGATTAGGTTTTAAGTACTTTAGTTCTGTTCGAACAGTTCAATGGATGATGGTGTCCGAATTGTCACCGTCCGGTTAGGTAGACATTATCCGAATTGACCTTGTCCGAAGTGGTACGGAATCCAGACTCATCAGTAGCCCCTTTTTTAGGTGTTTGTTCAAAAACCTTTGTCAAAACCTGATAAACAGTCTGTTGCTAGTGACAGTTACATCCGGACAAGTCCTCCGAATTGTGTTATAGTTTTATCCGGACTGAAAAAGGTTCTTTGAATCTAAACGGTTTTTTGCCAGAGTTCGTGGGACACGTGTCTCTCTCTGGTTCGTCACTTCAGCCGTTTTTTCACCTTGATTTTCGCTCCCGCCTTCTCTGAAAAGCAACCTCTTCATTAAATGAAGGTGACATCAGCGCCGTTTCTTAATCATTGTTAATCTTTTTGAATTCTCATAGGAATCAAAACACCTTTTGGGGTTTACTATAAATTAAACACTTTTCCACTGTTTTATCATCATCTACATATTCACTTTGCTAATTTTCAGAGCTTTCTCTCTCAAACACAAGTTCTTCACTTTGGTTGTTTATGTTCACGGCTAGGAACGCTTTAATCAGAGGCGGGTGGCTCAATCTATCAGAATTAGAAAAGGCACAAAAAGTTGAAAGGGAAAGGCGCATTGTAGCAGGCTTACCTATCTCCCCTATCGACAAACCAGTAACCTCAAACTCAGAGCCTGACCAAGGTTCCTCCTAAAAAAAAAGTGCTAAACCGAGGAGATTATTTCAACCCAACCTTTCTCCCATTGTCTCAGGCTTATCGGTTCAAGAATCAGAACCCACCATTGAACCAGGGCCATCAGTTACTAGCTTAAAAAAGCCTTCCTCATTCATAGCCATGGGGTTAGACGCAGATATCTCTCCCAACAAACTGGTGGATCGGAGAAGAGGCTGGCTGGTTAAAGGGCAGGCTTCCAAAGGCACCCCTTCAAAATCAGGTGCCAAGGACAGCAATACAGGATCAGAGGCACCCATCAAAGTGCCCAAGGACAGGCTGTCCGGACCGGAGGCCACTGGCTCAAGCCCCCAAAAAGAAACCTCCATATCAGAGCCCCAACCGGAGGCCAGAGTCCAGGAGAGTATTGAAGCTCAACAGTCCGGAGATCAGACTGAACCAACTCCAAACTCCCCCCTACAAAGACAACTGAAAACCTTTCCTCGGTAATGGAGGAAATAATGGAGGATTCTATCGAAGAGGCTCCATTCGAGTCCGAACCCTCCGGACAGACTAGTGATGCTGCTGCTGCTAAGAAGGATAAGGGCAACGAGAAACTATGCCTTAGGCATCCAGAATTACCAGAAATCCTTGAAGGAAAAGTGGGACCTTGTTTCCACAAGGTAAACGTTAAATATCTTCTTGCCTTACAAAAAATCAACTATGCTTTCATCCATACAGCTGAGTTGGGCCGGATGCGTACGAAGTGGGGGATTCTGGATAACGTAAAGATAAGAATCCACATAGACCCCGAAACCCCAATGGACTGCAAACTCAGTGAAGTAGTCATCTTCACTGAGCTTTTTAACTGGGGTTTAAGGTTCCCCTTAGATCCGGAGATAGTTAGGTATTTCCACCTCATCAAGCTCTGCCCTAGTCAACTGAGCCCCAACGCCTGGTACACACTTATGGCCTGCATCATGGCCTTCAGGCTCTCCGGGGTTCCTTTACCAATGGAGGAATTCGCAACTGTGGACAGCCTTTGCAGAAACCACCACATTCCCTTCTATCACTTCAACATGGGTGATAATTATAAATCAGTGGATGATCTGCTTGAGTCAAAAAGAAATTGGAGGACTCAATTCCTGTTCGTAAGCGGCACTTGGGAGAATGAGAGGAAAATCAAAGATGGAGTCAATCGGAGTCTCCTCACCAGTAGATGGAGGAGTGATCGTAAGGATCCTACCTTACATTCTTATTTTTACTTTTATCGAATTTTCTTAAACTGACTGGTCTTGTCTTTTGTCTTAACAGAGCTGCCCAAAGACTTTAATGACTATCTAAAGGCCGGGCAGACCACTTGTACCAAGATCAACACTTGGGCTGCTGAAACGTGGGGGAACCGGTTCCATGATGCCTTTACCGGAGGCAATCTTGCAAGGTCTCACCTCTGGAACACTACTGGTCGGAGGGATTTGACCTGGGAAAAACTCACCACTGCACCCCCTCCGAATGTAGTCCTCAAGAGAACACATGAACCGGACGGTACATTGTACTTGCCAGGTCGAGCCAAGGCCCCGAGTAAAATGAAAGACAAGAAAGGGAAGGGCAAGAAGGCTGCAAGTGAGGCTAAACCTGCCGAGGTGGAGGAGGCTGCTCCAACAAACCCAGAGGGGGAAGCCCCAAGCCAGATCGATGTTGCCCTCCTAGAAGTGGTGGAGCAGGAGAGTGCTAAGGAAGAGGTAGGATCTCCAAAACCTCCAAGGGTTCCCAAGAGAGACCGAAAACGTAGAGCAGAGAACAAGGAGAGGGAGGCCAAAAAGAAAAAGACCTCCAAGGGTGATGAACTTTCTCTCCGGCCTCCGGAGCCTCTCCCCCCTGTAGACCCTACTGATCCGACAAGAGCAGTGGAGATCCCTGGTGACTTTCAAACTGACGAGGTTGGAGGAGGAGACCTTAGCATTGATGGTGTTGACATCACAGGGCTTGATGGTCTTGGTGACTATTTTGCAAACCTTCCCAGAGACCACTTTGCTGGGCATTACCTCCCTCCAAGCACTTCGAACACTGTTACTTTTAATGATAAGACTTTTACTGTTTCAAGTGAAAGGGATATTATAACTCACTCCATATTAAGTAATGTTTAGCTAGTGCTTGTTCTGGAGAAACAAGTTTGAGGTCAGACAGATATTATCAAAGATCTCAAATCTGACAAGGAGAAACTATCCGACGATCTCCTCAGTGCCACTCAAAATGCTGACATTCGGAAGGGAGAAAACAAGGAGCTAAAGAAGAGCCAAGAGGGGTGGACCACAAAGGTTGCCACTTTAGAAGACACTATCAAAGAGCTCCAGGAGAAGTTGTCCGGATTGGAGAAAGATCTCACCTCTTCAAAAGAGGAGGGAAAGGCCAAAGATCAAGTCATCCATAACCTGACAAATGACAAGATTGCGCTCGAGAACACAGTGTCCAAGGCTGCAAAGGAGAAAGCAGATCTGCTAAGGGAGCAAGAGGCCAAAATTCAAGCCAAGATCGATGCTTATGCCAACAATGTAATAGATACTCAAGAGCAAATGTATGCCAACGTGAGGTCGGACATGGTCTTGCTCTTTCATGAGAATTTCTCGAAGAGGAACCTGAGAGATTTGTGGTTTCATGTATAGTACGAAGACCTTCCCTTCCATACTATGGCTGATGGAGACTTGCATGATTACTCTAGTGCTTCCTCCTCTGACGAAGAAGAGAAAACCGGGGAGATCCCAAATGAGGAGGATGACGATCCCAAGAAAAAGAAGAAGACAAGTGAGGCTGAGCCATCTTCAAAGGCTCAGTCTTAAATTATGAATTATCTTTTCACCTTTTATGTTATCTGAACTAAAGTCCTTGGAAGGCCAAGGCATTTTTGTAATTGTGTCCGGCATTTGACCGGATAGATCTTTTGTTTTGTCTGACAATTTAAAAGTCCTTGGAAGGCCAAGGCCCTTAGGTTATTTCAATGAATATCTTTGTTTTGCACAACTCTTGCATTCTTTCATAGTTTGTTTCAATTTTGCTGGCTAGTGTTTAAATAGCCCTTAGTTATTTCATAAATATTCTAAAGCGAGAGTGTTTAAATTCTCCGATGACAAATGTTTAAGTAGTCATCATTCCTTTAATTCAATCCGGATGGTGTGACAAAAAACAAAGTAATAACACTTCGATTTTTTCAAGAAGGCATTAAATTCTATAAAAATCCCTGACACCTCATTAAAACCTCCCCGCGCCACCAGGGCAGGAAAGAGTATGCCCCCAAATATTTACATGGTTTTTTAAACAAGTAAATATTTACATTGTTCCTACTCTAAGTACATCCGGAGATATTCAATGTTCCAATGGTGATTCAAAACCCTTCCATCTTTGTCTTCTAGCCAGTATGTTCCAGGTTTGAGCCTTTCAATGACCATATAAGGTCCTTCCCAAGTTGGGGCTAGTTTGCCGAGCAACTTCTCTTTAGTATGTAAGAAGACCTTCCTTAACACCTTGTACCCCGACTGAAAATCTCTTTTTTTAACTCTGGAAGCAAACCTGCTTTTCATCAAACCCTGATAGTGTGCAGCTCTAAGGTGAGCCTTAACTCGTCTTTCCTCTATTAGGTCAAGCTGACCCCTGATTGCCACTTCGTTAGCGTGTTCGGAGAAATTGTGAACTCGAAAAAAGGGAAAGTTGCCTCTATGGGAGCTATGGAATCCATCCCAAAGACCAAGGCAAAAGGGTATTCTTGTGTTGCAGCCCCATGAGTAGTCTGGTAGGCCCACATAACCTCTTGTTAATAACTAGGCCACTTCCAGCAGTCCCTTCTAAATTTTTCTTCAAACCGGACAGTATAGTTCTGTTAGCCACCTCAGCTTGACCGTTTGCTTGTGGGTGGAAAGGTGAAGAGAAACAATGTTGTATACCCCTAGAGGCACAAAAACTCTCTATTTCCTTGTTGTCGAACTGTGGCCCATTGTCTGTCGTATCTTCTGTGGAACACCAAATCTGCAACAGATATTGGATAAAATGAATTTTATAACAGCTTTTGATGTTGTACCTGCCAACGGGGCTGCTTCAATCCACTTCGAAAAATAATCAATTGCAACAATTATTGTCCTGCGTCCTCCGGATGCCATAGGAAGAAGTCCCACCAAATCCAATCCCCATCGAGCAAAATGTATAGGCTCAGAAATTGACTCTAAAGGGATGGCTGGGACATGAATTTCATTGCTATATCTCTGGCATGGGTCACACCTTCTCACCAGCTCCCTAGCATCTTGCATTATAGAGGGCCAATAATAGCCAGCTAGTAAAACTCTTCTTGTTAGAGCCCTGCATCCACAGTGAGCTGATCCCTCACCATCATGTAATTCAGAGAGGACTACTTGAGACTCATCGTCTCCCAAACATCGCAAAAGAGGTAAACTGTAAGACTTACACACTTTTTACCATCATGTCATCAATGTATACTTCCATATTTCTTCTAATTTGATCAACAAAGGCTCTGTTTACCAATCTCTGATAAGTGGCCCCAACATTTTTAAACCCAAATGGCATTACCTTGTAACAATGAAGACCCCTATCAGTGACAAATGTGGTATGCTCCTGATCCTTCGGATCTACTTGAATCTAGTTGTACTCGGAGAAGGCATCCATGAAAAACAGTAGCTTATTTCCAGAAGTGGAATCCACCAGTTGATCAATCCGGGGAACTGGGTATAAATATTTTGGGCAAGCCCTATTGAGATCTGTGAAATCAATGCATATACGCCACTTGCCATTTTTCTTTTTCACTAAGACCGGATTGGATGTCCATAAAAGATACTGAGACTCCTTTATATGCCTCATTTTAGTGAGCCTGTCAACTTCTTGAACAATAACATCAGCCTTTTCCTTGGAAAAATCCCTTCTCTTTTGTACCACAGGTGCTATGTCTCTCCGAATGGATAGGTGGTGTGATATAATATCTGCTGGAACCCCAGTAACATCAGCATTGCACCAAGCAAAAACATGCTGATGATCTTTTAAAAACTTCAACATTTTAATCTTTAGTTCGGATGGCATTTTGGACCTTATCTTAACACTTTTTCCCTCTTCCAAAGAGTGTGTTTCAACTTCTTCAACCGGTATCAGTACTCCAGGTGTCTCTCTGGGGTCATCAATTTCACCCTCACCCCCAAAAATCCCCTCAAACTACTATTCTTCGTTTATACAAACTGCCCCCAACGTCCGTGAAGCCAGTGCTGTGGCATAACATTCTCTTGCAATATTTTGGCTGCTCCGAACAACTCCCACTTGTCCTTGAACAACATATTTCAAGCATTGGTGGACTGTAGAGGCCACTGCATGCATCCTGGAGAGCCAAGACCTCCCTAGAATAGCATTATAACAAGTGGGACAATCCACCACAATAAAAAGTATTCTAACCATCTTCTTAAAAGGGCCCTTGCCCAACAAAACTTCCTCTTCGAACTCCCCGATCACATCTGCTGAGCTTCCAGTGAAACCCACAATTGATCTGTCCGAACGCTGAATTACGGCTGGATTTTTCATTTTCTTGTAAGAGGTTAAAAAGAGGATATTGGCTGAACTCCCAGTATCCACCAAGATTCGTCTTATGTCATTGCCCCCAATGGATGCTCATATGACAACAACATCTTCATGAGGGCCAGCTATATCCCTTAAGTCATCATCATCGAAAACAATGAAGGGAAATGGAATTTTTGATTGATAGGAGGTCTTGCCTCCTTCCAGCTGAGTGGCTAAAGTATGAACGTGCCTCTTCCTCGAAGATACAGTAGGAGCTGTCATAGTATCCCCTCCGAAAATTGTGAGTGACTCGAAAAACTTAATAAGCCCGGAGGCTGTTTTGCAACGTTCCTCAATAGTACCCACTCTATTCCGAGTTGGATCAGGATCCAAGTACTATGACTCTACATCAAACCTTTTGATTATAACCATGGCTCCCTCCGGAGCAGCATTGCTCGGACCAACCCGATGAGCATTATCAGGCCTATTTCCTCCTCTTCTTTTGACATATGCCCCCAGCTTTCCTCTTTCAATTAAGTTCTGAACTTCTTACTTTAAAGCGATACAATCGTTAGTGGTATGGCCAGTATCATTATGATACTGACAAAAGGAATTATTACGATGTTCACTAGGAGATTGCAGTGCAGCCGGCCTCCTATAGTGTACTTCTTCCTTTGTTTTGTCATAAATGGTGGCCACACTTTCTTTTAACTCTGCAAACCACTCTGGTTGGACCCAAGCCCTCTCTTATTTCTAGATTGTTGACTCTGGGCAGGTGCAGCTGGTTGAGACTGAGCTTTTACTATGTTATGTCCCTGTCCGGTCTCCCTTGCCTTGTTCCTGGACTGATTTTGGTTGGGGTTTGGTACAACCGGGGCAGACCTCACCTGCATGTGCACCCTAGTTTTCTTTGTTTCATCAACGTTGATTTGCTTTCCGACCTGATTCAGTAGACCTCCCCAAGTCATTGTTTTCTTTCTGGTCACTGAATCAGCTAAATTTCCAGGGTTTAAACCCTGCCTCAAAGATACTATGGCTACTTGCTCGAACCAGTCAGCCAACCCGTTTTTGGTGTTCACAAAACGGCTTATGTATTCTTTTAGTGATTCGTTTGCTTCTTGGGCACAATGGATTATTGTGTCCCCATTGCCCTTCAATTCCTTACTCCCAACAAATTGCCTTCGAAAGGCCACCCAAAAGGTATCGAAATTTCTAATGCAGCCTTGTGGTAGGCTGTTATACCACTTCAGAGCACTCCTCGTAAAGGATTGGGAGAATGCTCTATATAGTAACTTGTCGTCATCATCGAAATTCATCATAAAGTTTTTAAATTGTTCCAAGTGGTTGTCTGGATCTTTACTACCATCGTATTTCTCCATTTTTGTGCTATCGAACCTCTTAGGGAGGTTTCTGGACAAAATCTTAGAAGAAAAAGGAGATTGTCTCCAATTTCGGCCACGACTGAAAACAGTATCCTCATTGGGAGTTGCAAAGATACCTGGTTCATCGTGGAAGGCGAAAGGATCCACCAGCATCCGGTCTACATGTCTCCGGCTGTGAGATGATCCTTTGCCTATATTCCTCTTTAATTTCCCATGTCTATCCCTTTTTCTTAAATACTTTCTAATCAACTTTTGCTTCTTTTTAGATCGGCCCGCATCACTGCTGGAGGATAAGGACTTTTCAACATCATCCTCGTCCGAGGAGCTACCAGAATATTTTGAGTCTGAGTCAGGATTCTCCACTGGCTTGGACCAGTGAGACTTTTTGGAGCTAGCATGGGTCTTCTTGGTACTCACATGAGTCTTCGAAGGCTCATGCTCTCTAGGGTTGTCGGTATGATGAGCAACTGATGCTTTTGACTTCTCTTTCATGCCCATCTTAGCCTTCTCTGCCCTCAGAGCTTCTATCTCGCCCTTTAATCTATCACGCTCCTCGATGGTATATTCATCATTCTCACCCACCACTTCAAGCAAAGCTTCTGGTACTTCCAGGGCGTCCGGATTCATTCAGACTGATTTTTTCTGATGGTTTTGAATGCTTGATTCAAGCACCGTCGTGCTCCCACTGTGGTCGCCAATTTGGTGTGGTTTATTTTCGTCTGAGGGTAAGTTTGTAATTTTGGTTTAGAACTGTGTGGAAGTTTGAGGGTATTTAATATTTGGGTAGAGTGTAGAGGGAGAATTAAGCAGCCTGGTTGTATTTAATTTTCATTATTCTCATTTAATGTTGGTGGTTGGGTATTTATACCCTTACATTTGGGCCTTATGGGCTTTCAGGTCATGTTTAATGGACCCGGGTCAAGTTTAAAAACCCATGAGCTCTTAGTAGGAGAGCAGACAGCTTAGTCAAGAAGTGATTAGGTTTTAAGTACTTTAGTTCTGTTCGAACAATTCAATGGATGATGGTGTCCGAATTGTCACCGTCCGGTTAGGTAGACATTATCCGAACTGACCCTGTCCGAAGTGGTACGGAATCCGGACTCATCAAGTGTAACTTCGTACATGATCAATAAAAAATAAAAGAATAGAACTCTTTCTCGTAATGTGAACAATATGATGCAACAATAATGATATTATTGTCATTAATCAAATACTTGAGTCAATTATGGTGTATAATTTAAGAGTAATATGGTTTGTAATCGTATATATCTACTATGTCCTGTTTTGGAGATCTAATAAAGTAATATATGTCAATAAATATAATCAAGCATATATATTGCAATAAACCTTTATGTATACAATATTATAAATATCATCGAATCCTATTAAAAAACTCCCGCTGAAATTAATAATCCTCTAAATTAACTACACCCAACCTGACAGTGTGTTCATGGAGAATTTTAGGCAATACTACATTGTAAGACGGTCCATTATCATCGAGTTTGTACCGACGTGTTCTATATTTATCTGACATATCTGTACTTTCTCTTTAGTATATATGAATTTTATATGTATGTGTTTGGACTTATACTAGCTCCTATTATTATTAGATTATTATACAACACATCAATGACAATATTCAGCAGCCACCATGACTGGTTTGATGCCTCAAAGCACGTAACAAGTTCTACCACCATAGCGAACAATACAATAAGTGTTTGCTTTATACTTTTCCAGGATATTGCATCCATACCTTACATAATATGTTTCTCGAAATGCTTTTTAGTGTGTTTATGCATCCACAAAAAACTAACTCAGAATACCAAATGATCTTCAACCTTTTCGACTACATATATGTTAACATATGTCATTTTATTGCCTAATAGTGGTCCATACATGGGTACTTACATACTACCCCAACATACTCACAGCAAAGGCTATATTCGGCATTGAACAAACTTGAACATAAATTAAATTTCCAACTACTAAAACATAAAGGATAATTTTCATTTCCCCAATCTCAAGTTTTGTCTTTTAACATTGATCTAGACTTAGTCTGTCATCTTTTGCTACATGGGTACCAAAGGTTTGTAATTTTCCAATCCGTAAGATTTTAAAATAATTTTAATATATGCCTTTTGTGATAATCCAAGTATACCACGTCAACGATGACGGTAAATTTGGATACCCAACACAAAACTGACACCATTGAGATCCTTTATATCAAAATCTGATAGAAATATCTCTGTTGTGTGTGTCAATTCTTTATTTTTCAAGTAAAGTAGTATGTCGTCAACATATAATATCACAAATATAAAATTAATCATATTGAACTTTTGATACACACAATCCTCAACCGAGTTGACCTCAAAGTCAAAAGATACTATAAACCTGAAGAAATTTATGGTACCAATAACAAGAAGTCTAGAAATTTATGGTATCACTACGAGTTATCCAATGAGAAAACGCGCAATACTAAAATACAATTCATTCCTTCAACTTTTGTCCTTTCTCGTGGACCAATAAGTTGGAACTTCATTTTTGTTTCTGAAGAAGTTGAAACACACATACCGCATACCCCTTCAAGCCTAGTGACTAAATGGAGTGCTGCATTTTGTAATCTAAAGCGATGAAATTGCTAATGTGTGCCTCATAGTTTATATTTGGTGGTATTGTCAAAGTTTTTGGTAATTTTGTCACCATATTTACTCAAATGGGTATTCTAAAACCTATTTAAGAGAGAAAATAGCTCAATGACCCAGCTATAAGAAAATATCATACTGAATTTCTGTATTTTATATTTTTTTGGTTTTTTTCTTAGGTTGTTTGATTCCAAAACAAAATATTTTATTATAGTTTAGAACTTTGGTGAACTAGTTGATGGTCGATATGAAGTTTTTATTACTCATTACAAATGTTTTTTCTCCACTGTAGTGCGAGAAAACATCTTGAAAGTTGTTAACGGTGAAGTTAAAAAAGTTGATATTAAGATCATAAACAAAGAAATAATGTAGGTTGGTATTTTCCCACATTCTTATTTTTTTTCAAATATGTATTGTGTTTCTTTGATGGATAATTGTTTGTTGATTCTCATTACTTACAAAGATATAAGGTTGGTCAAACGAATGTGCAAATATTGAAAAAACTAGTGGTGTAGATCCAGAGAACATGTGTTATTGTGTTTGTTTTATATAAAGTTTTACGTACAAGAATCATTTGTGTTTGGTGTTGGACTGTCTTCACATGAATTTGCATGAGGACTTGAAGAAGTTTGGTAAGATTGACATTATACTAACTGATAAAATAATAGAGCATTTACATTCGGTAGCATTTTTTTGTATATAAACAGAGCGTCCAATTGATGCCGACCATTAATTCATATTAGTATTCGCGTTTTTTTATTAGAATAATGTATGGATAGTTAATTTTTTTTTTCTGTTCTAAAATGCAGATTTATTTATTATTCTATTGTTTTGGTCTAGTTTTATTGAATCAAGAAGCTAAGGAAGATTAATTTTGATTAGGATTTGGTCAAACTGAATCATTCACGAAAATCGACGATGATAAGCAATCCAAAATGAATTTCAGAAGAGAGGATGGCAGCAAAGTATATGTTTCCTTATTGCACGGTAGAATCAACATCGTTGGCCGATGTTACATGTTATCATTATCTAATCATTTTTATTTATTGGTTTCAACTGAATGTACTTTATTAACGGACTGAAGTGCAATTTGCTTTTGCTGTTTTTTGTTGGTTTTGATTGTATGAAGAATTTTATTGAACATAATATGATTGAATTAAGTCTTTATACAAATGTTTTGAAAATAGTTACTTTCTTTTACAGAATCAAAATCATAATGATTCGTATTTTTCTTTTGATAATAGTTGTATTGTATTACTTTAGTTTTTTTATATAAAAAAATTCAGGTAGTCTACAAAAATTTGACTTGTGTAACCCCATCTACAATTGGTTCTTTTGTTAGGAGTGGTTTGGTAAGGATAATCATCTTCTATATTTAATCGAACAGAAATTTAAAGATTCCAATATTGATGTTGAATCTTCCCTTTCTAATCCACTTATCGTCAAGCCAAATCTTGACAAAGAAAAAGTGATTACCTCAAGATCCAAGTTACTTATCAAAGAGTTGTATGTACAATAAAGAAGGGTTTCTTTTTCTCAATCCCTCTATAATGGTAAAATTACCCCAATTATTTTATCGATTTTTGATTTTATCTTATATGTGTTGATGAATAATTTGCTTATATATTGGGTAGTCAACATGGTCTTTCTATTGTCTAGAAACTTAAATGGTTGTGGCATGACATTGTCACTCTCGGTTAAGTATGCATATATAATATGATATATATTTTATTTGGGTTGTAACTATATATTTCAATTTTTTGCTGGTTGGAATCAATGTCTTATACGAGACGACCCTCCTTTCAAAATCCTATGCAGTTAAAGAAAGAGGGTGGTAAAGTCTCATTTTACTCTTCGTTTATGCTATCGTTTTTTGTTACACTGGAACTCTAGTGAAGTGTTATTTAAAAGCCTCACCTAGTCTACAAACTTACCTGATATGGAACAGACTGCTTTCAACATCCTTGGTCGCCTTACTGTCTCTTTATGAGAATATTTATATATATATATATATATATTTATATATATATATATATATATATATATATATATATATATATATATATATAATTAGTTTGTAGAATGGTTAAATTTGGTTCAAATTTCCATATTATATAAATGCTATAACGTATTAGAAACCAGATTCATCTAGAATTCTTATTTTCTTGCTTTTAATACCAATACAAACATTTAGAATGTTTTGGTGAAATGCAACTTAAATCTTTCTCGTATATCTTTAAACAATATGTGTGTAAAATATTTGGTATTTCTCGTATATCTTCAAACAATCAAAGCTAAAAGGTGAGGAATTCTATGTCTGTAGAGACGTTGCATAGAATATTTGATTATGATAAGTGATAACTTGTCAAGATTGTTTCCAAACACCTCATTTAATGTTGTAGGAGTAGTGCTTGATTGTCATAATTATTTTGCCATGTTAGCAACTAATGGGAAATTTCTTGAAGACTGTTTCCAAACACCTCCCTTATGGTTGTAGGAGTATCTCTATATTGGGAAAGTTCTTTTCTCTGGTTCTACAAACAACGACATGCTACACCGTCATATCAAGTTAAAAGGTCATTTTTCCTAATAATATGATCCATAAGGTAATTTTTCCAGTAAATTGAGCTATTTGTTGTTTATTTACATGATGGTATGTACAAGTACTATAATTTTTACTAGTTACATTTTCATTTTCTCAAGAGCTTGCAGACATGTAGGTGCTCAAGAATCTCAAACTATTTTGATTTTGATGTTCATTGTTTGAGGTCCATAAGTTTAATCTGAATTGTATTTTATAACAAGTTGTTTTTCTTTATGTGCAGATCATGGGTTAGTCAACGTGGTTTTCAGATTATGTATATCTGGATAAAATATATACCAATGATAGAATATTATAAAGATTATGTAGTAAATGATTACACATTCATCGTTAGGCTTAAATAGCTGCATAGTCTCTCGACTATCCCATTTTCTTTCATTTAGTCTTATGACTTCAAAATCATCGTTATGACTCCCTAGACTTGGCAAAATCTAAAAATTTAATCAATGGACTTGAAAAATTCTTTAAATTTAGTCTTCTTGGTGTCATAGACTAAATTTATAGATTTTGTCAAGTTTAAAGACACATAACAAATTTTGAAATTGATGCACTAAATGAAAAAAACGATGATAGTCGAGTGGTTATTCAACGATTTAGCCTTTATCATTATGATCAGCAACGCTATATTTTAAGTATTAAAATAAATATGTAACATCATTCATTGTTGAATAAAAAATTATATAATATTTTGTATTTTTGAATCATGAAAAATAGATCCACATAGCGATAGCTAGGCATGAGCATTTGGTTCTTCGATTTTGTTTGGTTTTGTTCTTTCAGTTTTTCAAAATTGGTAGCCATTTAAGAACCCAAAAAAATCGGTTCGGTTCTCTTTAATTCGGTTCGATATGAGTATTTAATTCGGTTCCAATCGGGTATTTTCAGATACTTTAAATGCTCTACAATATCAGCATATATAAAACTCATTTTATAAATCAAAACTAAGAAAAAAAATACTAAATATAAAAGAGATCCAACATTAATCTATTAAGGAAGAATGTTAGTAATATAAAGAAAAAAAAAGATAATATTTATTAGATTATATAAATGTTTGTATTTTGTTGTTTTGTATATACGTGTAATTGTTTGTAAATATGTTGCAACTTTGAATTAACTATGTTATCAATTATTAAAAAAATCCTAATCAGAGGTTAGAGATAAACGAAAAAGTTAGAGAATCTAATTTTAGGAAAGAGAAATATCTTTTCAAATAATGTTAAATTTAGGGTATTTACATGAGTTTGGTTCCTAATGGGCATCCACGGTTCTTCGGTTCGGTTTCCGAACCGAAAACCGTGGATAATTTAAAACTAGAACCATTCTAATATTATGAAAGAATCGAATCTACTTCGGTTCGGTTCTTTCGGTCTGATTCGGTTCAATGTAACCTCTCCAGCATTGCGCATGATTATTTGGAAGATGCTTATTTATTAAATATGCATCGTCACATATATGATATTTAAAGATGATTCACATATATTGAAAAACGTAATTATTACTTGTTTAATTTATAAATAAAATATATTAAACTCGTCAAAACCCAATAAAATGGATCATTAGTTAACCATTCATTTGTCAGAAATAAAATAAGAGCAATTAATACATCAAAACTAAAATACCATATTTAAGTATGGAAGGCAGAGTTTTTCTAAAACAACTACTATGTATCTTAAGGATTTGTATGTTAAAATCTGTAAATTCCCATTTTATAAGTTTTTTTTATATAAGCCGGCCCACAGGCCCATTTATTAAAAGACCCAAACATAAAACGATATTACACACTACAATCGCAGCTTTAAACACTTTGACCCATTCGATACTCACCAAAATCCTAACAGCCTAACCTTCTGCCATACAACCTCCACAAAATCGATCCCTGAACCCTATAGAAACTAAATCCAGTTTGAATCACCTTAAACAATCCACCCCGACCTCCTCGCCAAAGATCTAGACCAGCAGAGCAACCCTCAATTCGAAGCCAACCCACTTTATGACTGGAGCAGCAAGAAACCCAGAATCACATACAAATCCAAGTCCAGGAGAGAACCCGATTCAGGAGAGACGACCACTAGCACACAACAACAAGACCAGAAGAGTTAATCCCGATCTCCACACTAGTGATCTTGACCAACAGAGAAACCCCTTCGATTTGAGGCCAAACCACCTTCTAAATGGAGCACCAAGAACCCAGAACCCACCTGCAAAGCCTAATCTGGGAGAGAGCCAGATGCATGATAAACACGAGCACACAGCAACAAGACCAGAAGACATCCAGTAGCACTCAACAACAAAACCAGAAGAGCTACCCCTTCGATTTGAGACCAAACCACCTTCTGACTAGAGCAGCAAGAACCCAGAACCCACCTGCAAAGCCAAATCCAGGAGAGAAACAGACGCAGGATAAAATCCACGAGCACTCAGCAAAAAATCCCGGAGAAAACCAGTTACAAGAAAAAACCAAGAGCACCCAGCAACAAGACCGAAGAGGTAATCCAAAAACCGAAATACTATGCATGCATCTCAGGGTTAGGGATGGTCCTGATATGGCTAACCCCCAAACCCTCGAGAAAAATTATAGCATTCAGAAAAGCAGGAATTCCCTTGCTATCATAGTCCCTGTTCCCAGCATCTTTAGAGGCACAATGAGCAAGCCAATCCGCTGCCTCATTCTGTTCCCTGAAGATATTAGTTATTTTCATCGTAGAAGTGAGAACCTTGTAGCATAGATCGACAGAAGACTTGAGATACCAAGGAGATTTGTTTGTGAGGATCATCTCACATACCAGAGGAGAGTGAGTCTCAATGTCGATATCAAAAAATCCCTTAGCACGACTTATAAGAATGCCATCCAACAGAGCCTTCATTTCCGCTACCAACGGATTACCCTTACCATAGCTTCTACTATAGGCAAAAACCAAATTACCCTCAATATTCCTAAGAATCCCTCCACCAAAGCACTCTTCCGAGGTGAGACAAGACCCATCGACATTTAGTTTGAATCTCCATAATTTAGGGCAAACCCAACGCAAAGAAATCGAGACATATTTCTTTTTGAGAAAATTCATACAACCAAACGACAGCCCAGCTTTATAATCACGACCCTAATGCTTCTTTTTTAGTAAATTGAAACTATCTAGTGTAGTAATAATGAAAATTACCTTTGAAATAAACTCCTCTACCTTAAAATCCAAGTTCTTCATCTTGAGCTTGTTTATTGCCATCCATAGAACCCAAAACATGATGGAAGGCAAAATGTTTCTAATATGAATTTCCCTATTAGAAGACCAATACCATACTCTGACCAAATGACCAATGGACATATTCCTCGTGATGTAGATATTGAAATGCCCAGCAAAAAAAGACCAAACAGACTATGATTTCTGACATTCCACAAAAACATGCTGTATATTTTCAGAATTCATACCATTTTGGCATTTAGAGGCTAATTGAAACTTTCTTTGCTGCAGAACCGAATCCACTGGAAACCACCCTTTCAGAGCTCTCCAAAGAAAAAAATGAATACTTTCGAGGAGTTATATGGTTCTATACTTTGCTGAATAGGTAAGAAAACTGACCCCTTTTATACAGTTTAGACCAGGTTTTATTAGAATTAAAAAGACTGTCCTCACTAATAGTCCATAGAATAACATCTTCTTTAGAGTAATCCACAAAACCTTGAGGATATCCTGAATTTGTGAAGAGTTCAGAAAACTCTCAAGCTTTGGGATTAACCAGCCCATATCCCTGTCCCAACAATCTTTAACCAAAACACCTTCATAATTAATTATGTCCTCTTCATTAGAGAAAGTCCTCAACGGAGCATTAGAGCACCATCTGTCCAGCTTGATATCCATATTACCCTTATTAGCCTGCCACACAATGTACTTGTCAGCCTTGTCCCGTATAGCACAAAGCCTCTTCCATATCTGAGAACTTTTAGAATTCATAGAAACCGTAAGAGGATACTTGTTCCTGAAGTATACATCCTTCATAATCCTATACCAGAGAAAATTCTGACTCCTCATTTGAACCAAAGTTTGTAAGAAAAGACCTCCATCATGTCTTCAATACTTCTAAAATTTAGACCCCCATTTTCAAAGGCTTACAAACTTTATTCCACCTACCCCAAATAATAGCAGCCCTATCAGATTTATAACCCTATAAGAATTTACTATAAAGAATCTCCAATCTCCTAATAACAGAAGTAGGAATGGTAGTATGCTGTACAAAGAACATTGGAATAGAGGAGAAAACTGACTGGACTAGAATCAACCTACCACCAAAGGACATAGTGGTATGGTCCCAATCCATAATCTTCTTTCTAGTCTTGGAAATAAGATTATCAAAGTTACTGATTCTATTTTTGTTGTTGATAACAGAGCCCAAGTAATTGAAAGGGGGCTGACAAATCCTGAACCCCAATAACCTTTCCAGTCTTCTCATATTAAGAGGTGAAGTATTCCTGCCGACTATTACTTTAGACTTGTTCTTATTTATAACCTGACCAGAAATATCCTCATAGTGACTAATAACCCGTTTTATTTTGTTAACAGATGGACTAAAGCCATTACACAAAATGAGAATATCATCTGCAAAACACAAACAAGGTACCACCTCATCCCGTCTCATCGTAAACCTGACATTCTGATCAGTAGAATATAGATAGTTAAGAGACCTTAGGAAATATTCTTGAGCAATAATGAACAGGGTAGGAGGCAGTGGGTCACCCTGTCTCAGCCCTTTATTAGAACTAAAATAGCCTTTTAGAGACCCATTTATAAGAACTGAAAAGTTGCAATTCTCAATGTTCATTTCAATCAGTCTTATAAAATCCATACCAAACACAAAAGCCTTCATCACGTTCGAACGCCTTATCTATATCCATTTGAAGCATAATATTCCCACCTTTGACCTTAGAAGATAGATCCCCACAGAATTCATGAGCCAGCATAATATTATCATGAGTACTCTTTTCCCTGGTAAAAGCACTTTGAACATCTGAAATGATATTAGGAAGGATAAAAGCCATTCTTTTATTTATATCTCTGATAGAATTCTGGTGAATAGCGTAGTAAGATTTATAGACCTAAAGTCTTTCCACTTTTTAGGAGAACAAAAAAAATCTTAGTTTTTAATTTTTTTACTATAATTGAATAAAGTTGTAATGATAGACTCCAATAAAATTAGAATGCATTTAACTTTTCTTACTATAATATTAGATTGTGGACTTAGTCGGATGTCCCCATAATTTTGCTTTTGTAACGTATAAACAACCATTTCGGTGTTTGTGATATCATTATTTTCTTCTCTTTTATTCAATCAACTTGACCACTATTGTTGCCTTTAATTTTTTCTTCTATAGAATTACCACTGTCTATCCACGTATTAAGTAAGTGAAATTGTGATAGCAGTAATAATCACTTGCAATAGTGTAATGTTTAATAGTGAAGTGTAAATTCAAGATAGAGATGGGAAATAATAATATTCTAATTTAGTGGAAGAATTGCATGTTCCACGAAGACACGACTACCAAAAGAATATAATTGTAGAAAGGTACCATTTCGTGCCACGGGTGTCACTCTCTAGATCTAAGTTGTGATTTTTTTATGCTTAAAAATAAATTAACGTTTAAATTATAAATTACCAAAACAAACAATTGCATGTCATAAGTTTATAAACTATAAAAATCTATATATTATGTTTTATAAATTATAATATATGATTTATATTTAATTTAATCATAACCTTACAGTTTTTGAATCATAAATTTATAACATATAATTTATTTTAAAACAAACTGGACTATAATGTGTTTGTTGGGTATAACATTACCATATTTGGATTTGAACCCAATTATTATTTTACTTCGGTGTTAGTGTTTCATTTATAATCACTTTCGAATTCAAAATTCACTTGATTCATATTAATAAAATAAGAATGAGTCAAAAACATTTATGGTTTCTTCACTGTCAAGAAACTCTATCTTGAAATCTAAAAGACAGTATTAGATAAGCTAATCCATAGCTTCTAGCCATCGCTAGCTCCTCAACCCTTTGCTATCTCCTAGTTGATTCATCTTCCTCGCACGATGAAGCTACCAAATAGAACTATTGTCATCCTCAACACATTGATCATTTTCCAGCTCTTCAATCCGAAAAGCCTCAATCGCATGCTTCTAATACTCAGCAAACTCATCATGCCACCCTTCCACAACCTGAAAACGTCAACAATCATATATCTTACTCAGATATAGTCCAAAATCGCCACCAAAAAACCCATAAACCTTCCCAAGTATTCCACAAATCAAACCACATATCAATGCAATTTGAGGATGAAACAGAAGACTGTTTAAGACAATCAACTTCCTATACTGTAGTTGGTAAATTCAACACATGCTTGCCAAAAAAACAAACACTCGACAGATTCTTTGAAGCAAGGAAGTTTGAAGGGGATTTTTCATATTCAAACTGGGATTCCAGACATTTGTTTATAGAATTCTCACTAAAAGAGGATATCAACAAGATTTGGTCAAGATTGCTTGGTAGATTGACGATTACTCAATGCGCATCTTCAGGTATACTGGAAGCCATAGTCTGTTCAACTGACGAAGAGGAAAACAATTGTTGTTATTGAAGCAAAGTATCTAATTGTCATGGAAATGTTATGATGTCTCTTCAGTGTTTGCTAGATGATTAAACAAAAATGGAAGAAACAGTGAAGTCTACCTATTGAGCTGCTGGAATGAAGAATTCTCGAGGCAATGAAAATTTCAAATTGATGCCTTCACAACTAAATTCATTTTGGATATATTTCAATATAGCCTTAAGTATATATTTTTAGAATTAGTCCCAACAATTCTAAATCATCAATGTAAATCCTTATACTTTGTAATCCTCTGTTTGAAGCCCTCAATTTTGATATAATTATTACTTAGCTTAAAAAAATATTAGTAAAATAAGAAATTAATGTTAAAAACTTAATTTTGGGTTCATATCTCTTGAGTTGAATATGGTCTATTATTTTGACGAGTGTATTATGAAGAAATATAATTCATATAGGTTTAAAAATTAATTTTTTTAGAAAGAACGAGAATCTGTATTGTTTTTTAGTATTTATATATTCTCAAAAGTTATGAAATAGTTAGAAAATATTAACTATAATTTTTTTATTTATATATTATAATTTTGTTGATAATATTTTTTCTTATTATAATAAAATATTATTCATCTGTAGACGAAGGTTCTTGACTCGAAAATGAAATATTGATTTGACATAATTTTTGGTTCGGGTTAAGAAATTTGATCATTATAAGGATTCAATTTTTTCAAATAAAAAATAAATATTGTATGGTTTCGGTTTCGGTTTCGGACAGTCGAGTTTTAGTCATGTATGTATTTTGATTTTGTTAGAAGTTTTGATGTGACAATGATTTTAGTATAAGTTAAGGTTTGGTATGGAAGACATAGTTTGAACATGGAAGACCTAGTTTCGACATGAGATACATTTTGATTTTGAGAAACGCGAGTTCAGTACGACAAATTTCGGTTTTGGGTTGAGATAAGTCTTTGTATAGAAGGTTTGGTTTGGGATAACCTCAAACTTTGGCTGTTTTCTACGGAATCAGACTGAAGCTGGATACAATATATTGGTTTAAGTGGATGATAGCTAATGTGTCAAACTGTCGTAAGTTTGTTATAATTGTTTGGTGTATTATTTTATCATAGCTATTAATCTATATATTAGTACAAGTAGTTGTCATAGCATTGGTTTGCTATTGAAAGTATGTATATTATTTACTAATATGCACTTCATTTAAGATTATATATATATATATTGAAGCAACTCATGTATAATAAATGATAATGGGGAAAATGTCTTTATTGGGAGCGTAGTTTTTTTAAAAGATAATCAAACTTTAGCTATATAACATGCCGAAGGAATCAAGTAATTTGAAAATTTATAGATTCTTGAGATACAATCACGAAATAGGCACTGAGAAAAATATTACGAGCTGAGAGATACCTCTAAAAACTTTATTATATTTTGAGAAGTTTTTAACATAATGTATTTGATTTATTTTGTGATCTTGTAACTCTTTGTGATTATTAAATCTATAAAATCACATTTAGTACCCGTGGATGTATGATTTATCCATTATCTAAACCACGTAACTCATGTGTTGTTTGTTTTTCTTTCTGTCAAAGTTTTTCATACCTGTATGCACTTAAGTACACAAACCTAAGTATATGAACCAAAGTGTCGAAACACAAGTGCTAAAGCAAAACTACCTGCTAGAATTATAGTCTATTAGTTATTTCACCCATTAAACCATTGGCTTATTACTATATATATTGTGACTTAAGCACTTTGTAAGATACACAATTATATATATATATTATCCTTTTATTGGATTTGATCGAAACAGAGTAGCTCTCCCTCTTTTTTTGTATTTTTCCTTTGATCATCTTAGATTTAGTATTCTACTTTGATTATGTTCGATTTTGTATTCTCATTTGATCTTGTTTGATTTGATATTTTACTTTGATCATGTTCGATTTGGTATTGTACTTTGATCATGTTCGATTGTTTGATGTTTTTCGTGACATTTGGTGTTTTGCTTGTTATGTTCAATTTACATATATGATTTTATTAGAACTTGTGGATTCATATCGCTAATATGACAGAAAAATATGAATTTCTACAATCTATTAGTACCAAACTTACTAGGAAACTTTACTTATTGGAGTTATGTAATGAAACACTTTCTTCATGGCAAATATATATATGGTGATATGAGCTAGTTAATTTTTTTTACCTACTAATAAAATCAATACTAAGAGATATGTTATGTTTCTTGGTACGTGGGAAATCTATAACGTTAAGGTTTTTCACTTGTTTTAATAACTCTCTAACATAGTCGACTGGTATTCGATCGACTAAGCATGAAATGACAAAACAAATGTGGGACCACTTGAAGAGATTGTATACTCCGACCAACTTTGCTAAGAAATACCAGTTATAGTATGTTATTCATACTCTACACAAAATTACATGTGTGTTTTTTATTTTTATCTATATATGTTTGATTTGTGAGATCAGTTAGCTCTTATAGAATCTACAGATTCGAAGGTGTTCAAACCTTATATTTATAGGAGGGAAGATAAAAAATTGGTGTTATTTTTTATGGCTAAACATTTTAACTTTGAAATATTGTATGGAAAAATTCTACATAGATCTCCACTTCTTAGGTTGGCAAGGGGTGACAATAAATCAGATCTTAGGTTGGCAAGGGGTGACAATAACTAATGTTTATGTTATGTTTGATATCCCACAATACCCACGCTCCAAATCAGCTTATACAAGCACCAAATGTAGACTCGGATGAGGGTGATTTTTGTAAATAAAATAATAATTGGAAGTCCCAATGTCTACTGATGAAAGCAAATCAACAAAAAACCTTTAAACATAAATATTTTCAATAACAATCATTTCGGTAGTAGAAATGTTATCCTCATTAGTTTTATCCTCTATTTTTCCCCACTTCACTCTATATATGGGAACCCTAATATTTTTAGTCCTTTACACGCTATCTTGATTTTATTCACACTAACATGTCTACATCCATGTCTCACTCAGGTTTGTCTTTGTTTTTTTACTTCAAAAATTGTATTCATCCTTGTGGATTTCATATTATGGTGTGTCTCCTCATATGTCATCTTACATGTCATATTTTGATTCTTTGTCTCTTATTTCACCCATATATGTTTATTTTACTAGTGTTTCATCAACGTCGATAGAAGGTGTTGCCTCTATTGCTACAATTCATATATGTCTTGCCTTGAATCTTATTTCGGTCACTCAATTGTATAAATGTAGTCAATAGATTTTTTAAATTTTGTTTATGTTATACATGAATAACATGCTCAAAGTTTGATTGGTATTGGATGTAGAATTAAAGAACTCTAACTTTTTGGAGGAACTCAAAGTGATTGGTGTTGTTTCATCTAACGTTTATTTATTTTCCTTTCGTTTAAGTCATTTGTTATCTAAATTTAATCTTTGACATTCTCGTTTGGGACATGTATCTGTATCATGTTTAAATTTTTTAATCTCTACAAGTTTTTTGGGTCATTCGAACACTTTTAATATTTATGATTGTAATAGTTCTAAACTGGTAAAGTTTTTTATTTACAATTTAATAAAAATGTCTATTGTTTTGTTGCACTCAGATGTATGTGCTTTATATTTTATTTTCAAAAAGAATGGTTATGCATGTTATGTATATTTTATTGATGAAGATACTTGTTATACATGAGGTTTTCCTACAAAATATATTTATTATTTCCTTAGTTTTACAAAAAGTTTAGAGGGCTCATTAAAACTTAACATTATGTTATGATAAAGTGTTTTAGGTGTTACCTAATGAGTGAATATACCTCCAATGATTATACTCAGTTTCTTACATTCTATGGTACCATACACCAATCATCTTGTAAAAATACCCCTCAAAATAATGGTGTGACATAAAAGAAAGATCTTCAATTTGTTAGGATTGCTTGGTCCTCGCTTGTATTTGTTGAAGTTCATAGTTCCTTTTATATAGAATCACTTATGATTGTTGTGCATCTGATTAATCAAATTCCTACTATACATAATTCAAGTATGTCTTTATTTCAAAAGTTACATGGATATCCTCCATATTATTTCTTTTTAAATCTTTATATGTATGTGATTTATCATCCGTCTTTATGTCGACCAGAATAAGTTGCATCCTAGAAGCATTGTATGTGTTTATTTATATTATGATATTGGACATACATTATATTATTATTTTGACCCCACAAGTAAAAAACTATATGTATCTCGACATGTCATATTTCTTAAGCATATTCTATTTTATCCATTTATAGCAAAATCACTTTTCATAATGAAGATATAACTTCAGGAAATTGATTCATTAGCATGAACAACAATACAAACATTGTTCATGATGTACTAGTTAATGAAACCTCTACATCAGTTGGTACTACTTTTGCTCCATCAATGTCTGTGTCTGTTTCTTCGTATGGTAAAAATATAGATTATTCATCTTAGGAGATTTACTTGTATAATTAAGTCTACAAAATTGTCAAATTTTAGTTATTCTTATTATTGAGCTCTGTTCATTTTTTATATAGTAAACATAAATGATTAATATGAACTTGAATTGTATAAAGAAGTTGTTTATCATCTTTGTTGGCAAGATATTATGGTCGAAGAGCTTAATGCTCTTTACTAGACTCATATATGGGATTTGGTTGAACCTCCACTTAGTAAGCATTAATTGAAACTTATTGGATTTTTGACATCATAATAAAATTAGGTGGATCCATTGAGATATATAAGGCCCATATTATATTAAACTTACTCGCAAAGTATTGTATAGATTATGATGATATTGTTTCTTCAATGAAAAAATGACAATAGTTAATACTCTTATTGATATGACCTTTTTTCTCCATTAGAAGATCTTTGAATTATATGTCAAAAATACTTTTAAAATAGTGATCTTCATGATGAGGTTTACATGACTCTTCCACCGACTGTTGCTCACCATTCATGTGAAGTTTGTCTTCTCGTAAAAACATTTTATATGGTCTCAAACAAACTCTTTGTGCTTGGTTTGAGAAATTATTTATATTTATTATGTCACTTGGTTTTCTTGCAAGTAATCATGATCCAGATTCATTTGTCATATGTTCAAGTGCATGAAAAATTATGTTATCTCTATATGTAGATGATATGATTATTACAAGTGATAATTTTGATAGAAATGATGTAGTAAATCGTTATTTGGCTTATCGGTTTGTGATAAAATACTTGGGCTTGCTACGTATTTTTTAGACATTGAGGTGCCTCAGCTTCAAATGAAATATTTTATTATTCAGACAAAATACATATCTCATCTATTTGAGCGAGTGCGATAAGATGATGAAAACCACATTTCTTAAAGCTAATGTTTGGTATTATTCTACTGATAGTGTCTCTCTATCATACATGACTCAGTATCTTACTATTTTTGGGATCTTGGTTTATCATATTTACTCGAACGATTATAGCTCATGTCGTTCATGTGGTTATTCATTTTGTTATTGCTCCTACTTTAGTTCGTTGGGGAGATGTTCTTCGTATCTTGAGATATCTTTGTGGCAATCAGTTCTAGAACTTCTTATTAGTTTTGACATCTTCACTCGAATTACGTGTTTATAATGGTTCTAATTAGGATAACGATCTCTTGATAAAAAATTCACCAGTTTTTTTTTGTGTTTTCTTAGAGATTCATTAATCTTATAGAAAAACAAAACAAATTATGTCATTTTTAGATCTTCTACCATGGTTGAGTATCATGATATGACTTAAACTACATGTGATATTGTTTGGTTACAACAACTTCTTACGGATAAGGAAGTTAACATTACACAACCCATTTTCTTACATTGTGATTACAAAAGTGTCACGAGGATTGCAAAGAATTATATCTTCCATGAGAGAACAAATCACATTGCAATTACTGTCACTTCACTCGCTATCATCTTCAGTTTGGGACTATCTCACTTATATATTTTCCATAAACTTTGTAGGTCGATAATATCGTCACGGAGGCTTTGTCGGCATCGCGGTTTTGTCTTTTATATGACAAACTTTGTCTTAATATTTATTATAGTTGCATTGTGAGTTTGAAATATGATGTTAGCATTATGATGCATTATATATTATGACTTAAGATGATTCTAACCAATAAAATAATTGCTGAGTTTTATTTCTCTTTTTTTTCACTACCAGTCTAGATTTTGGTTCATATCCTAGATCTGTTAGGTTATAGGTTAATTCTCTAATATTAATTTAAATCTTGTAATGCTCATTGTTACATAATTTTAAAATTAACAATTTATACTTTATTATATTACTAGTTCTTAGCTCAAATTTAATCCTCCTCAAAACCATAAACCAATATAATTTATGTAGAATTTAAAAAGATAATAGTTGCGAAACCAGTAATAAGTGATAGATGCGAGACATTATAAAAAATAGATGGATGCGGGACCAGTAATAGATGTGTAGTCCGTCTAAAATTGAAATTTTTAGATGGTAGATGTGAGACCAGTGATAGATATGACAATAGTCTAAAACTAAATTTTTAGATTGCAGGTGAAAAATATAATATGTACACGTGTTTGATAATTTTGTACTTAAAGATATTTTAGATAAAAAGTTTGTTGATTTTTTGGTTTTTAATCAGTAATAGATTTGTGAGCCGGATCTTGATTAGTAACTCAATATATCTTAATTGGATATTAGATAATCATTTAATCCTCATTTAATTTTTATTAGATCTCCATTTAATATTTTTGTTTCGATTTTTTTTAGAATATCTTATAAGAATCATCTATTTTGGACTCCTTCGTGTATATAATTGTGAATCATTAATTCGACATCTTTTAACGGTCCTTCGGCGAATTTCAATGAGAATTCAAATTCTTTATTGCATCCAGTTATAGATTACTAGTTTTCTTCGTTCGGTCTTCTTCAATTCGTCAACATTAAATAATTTTCTTTTTAATAAAATTTATTTTTATAGAAAATAAAACAAATAAAACTCAAACTTTGATAAAAATAACTTTTTTCTTTTCAAAGACGATAGAATAACAATAGAAAAACAATAAAGCATACATAAAAATATAGTTTAAATTTATTTTGTTAGACTAAAAACATAAAACTAATTTTATTAATATACATCACTTTAAAAGTTATATAAAAATTTAAAACATAATAACTTTACTATATATCATTTAAAATGTAATTAGGATTAAACTTATATATAAACTATATGTGCTTCAAACTTAAAGTAATATAAATTTGAGAGAAAAATATAATAACTTTAGTTATTTTTTATTATTTTAATTTTTTCCTTTAAAAATCATAATTTAAAATTTATTATAATAAAAAGGATTTTATTTGAACAAAGTATCCTATAATTCAACTATTTTTACACCTATAGTTCATGAACTATAGCCCCCATAATATTCTAACTCAATTTAAATTTAACTACCAAAAATAAATTATACGAAGTCTTAAAATAAATAAATAAAATATCTTGAAATTTAAATGTAATATATTTACTTTCGTTCTTTTTCAATGAGTGATATAAAAACTATTTGTTATGCTTCATAAATTCATTTTCATTTTTTGAAAGTTAGTTTTTTATATTTGTTCTTCCCCATTTCTAGAAATTGGAAATATTAATTTTAAATTGCAATGTTTTTAAATCTTTGTCATTCGTGAAAGTTAATCATCATTCTCCATACATAATAAGAAATAACATGTAATACTAACTGATGAGTAAAAATATGAAGAACTGAAAGATGATGTTTAGGGTTATGACCAAAGAGAGAAAGAATAAAAAAAATAAGAGAAACGAAAAAGAGAATATAAATCTTTAATAAAATCCTAGTGAAATTGTTTATCCCATCTCTCATAAATAGGTATGGTGCTTTAAATAGAAATAGTAGTGAGCATTTGGGCCTACACAATTAGTTTATTTAAGGTTAATCTCCCTCTTTCATTTGTTAAGTAAAAATATATTTACTTCTTATTACACAAAATACTCTCAGTATTACACATTTTTGGGGTCTATATTACAAAGTAAATATTGTTTCAATATTTTACTATTTTAACTTTCGGGTCAAATAAATCATACCCTCGTCAGATACAATGATATATTGCATTTTCTAAGTGTGAATATAAGATGAGATACAAATTTAAAAAATCATAAAAATAGAAAATATCTTCAATAAAATATATTACTTTGGTGTTATATGTATATATATTATATCAAATGGTCAATTTTCAGTTACCAATTAAAATTTTAGATGATTAAATACTTAAACCTCAAATTCAAACATCGTGATAAGAAAACTAAACACCATTTATTTTATAATTGAAACCACGTGCAAATACAATTTTAAAAAATTATTAAGGAAGAAGATACGATCAACAAATATGATGATACAAAGAAAGAGCAAATGACATTATCATTTGAATTGGAATTTAAATTTTGAATACTTACTTATAATTGATGTTGTAATTTATATTGAAAAAATATAGTTCCCATATATACAGCCCATTGTTTTATAAAATTATAAAAAACATAACCTTTATATTAATATGAATATCTAATAAGTAATATTTGAAGTTTTCAAGGTTTAATATTTTTCATACTTTTAGTTTGGTTTACATCTCCAAGTATACAAAATACCTTAAATTAATATTTGTTTACTCGAAATACTTAGGGAATAATACATGAATAGTGATTTAACTCGAGATAAAACTCGTCTAGTCATGACTAGTTTGGCTAATGATAAATCAGCATTATTGTGCCATGTTCAACTCGGTTAGTGATACTCAATTCGGTCAGTCATGCTCAGTTTGGTTAGTAACACTCATCTCAACCAGTCATGCTTGGTTCGGTCAGCCTCACCTTGATCATATCATCTTCAAGAAGCTCGGTTAGTAATGCTCAGCTCAGCTAATGATAAATTGGCCTTGTCTTGGCATGCTCGGCTCGATCAGTCATGCTCGGCTCGGTCACCCTCACCTTCAACAGCTAAACTTCAGCACCTCTTCTTCAACATATTATCTTCAACACTTTATCTTCATAAGGGACATTTATGATGAGTAATAGATTACTAAGAAACGTTAGATACATGACTATTTATTTATTATCTCAAATATGTAACGGATATGAAGTTAATAGGGATATATAAAGAGTATTTGTAACTAATATAAATAAGAGAGAGTCTCTAGGTGTAAGAGGACGGGGGAGAGGGAAAACAGTGAATCATCAAATATATTATCTTTCCATTATTTCTTATATTTTAGCTTTGTTCTCTCTTTAGAAAAAAATCTTTGATGTTTGATGAGGCTTTTAGCCCCGTCACAAAAGTTTATATAATGTTTTTAAAATACTTTAGTTGGTGCTCGATTAAAAAATTATATTTTAGAATTAATAGTTTATCCAAAAGAAATTTGGAAATATAAAATAACTGATCATACTCTTTGAGTAATATATTTTCGAAAAAATATCGCTTATGCCAAAAAAACCGATACTTTATACTAAATCAGTATTCAACACATTTGTTTGGAATCAACCAATAGGTTATGTCGCTATTCGTATGAATCATCATACATTTAGTATTATTCATTAATACGGTCAAAAGTGACACACTTAATCATGTTTTTCGAATTACAATTAAACTTTACCCTTAACAAATTAAACTAGTCAATAACCTCTGATTTCTCAAGCATATTTATAGATACTTGTATCATAAAAGAATTGTCTATGAGTAATATGAAGTATTGTTTAATATTCAAAGATGAGGAATAAAAGGATTTGTAATATATTAAATTTATTAATAATAATAACTCATTTGTTTTATGTGTTGGAAACTAATATATGGAATAAAAAATTAAAAGAACTAATTTTATTATGATTTGATTATTACAATAGAATAATATTCTCGTCATATAGTTAAAAGAAAAATACTTCGACGTTAAGTTAGTAATTGCATGTATATGTATAGAGATATATAAGGTTTAATTGATAATTATTTCTAGTAAAAAAATATAATCTTATATTATTAATTCTATAATTAAATATAGTATAAGATTATATGATTAATTGTCAGGAAATAGAAGTACAAACGAAATCTTCCTTCTTGTATCAAATATGATAGAGATAATGATCCCAAACAAAATATCAAGTCTGAATAAAATAAACGCAAATAACACAGAACACTTTTTACGTGGAAAACCTTTCCGGTGTAGGAAGTAAAAACCACGGGATTGATTTCGGAGTCCAACCAAATATTCACTATCAGAAGATGGGTTACAAAACTATTCTCTAGATAAAACTAGAGCATACACCACACAAAGTATGTCAACTTCATACACAACCCCAATACACAAGATAGTGAACTGAAATAAAAAAACTCACTGAAATATCCCCAAAACGCAGTTAGAAGGAGCTGATCGAAAAACACACTTAGAAGACTCCAAATCAAAAACCCTCTGGTCATATTGTAGATGACAAATAGACGAGCCTTCTCACCAAAATTGAAGCCAATCGAACAACCGGAGATAGTCCGATTGAAAGCACAAAGTTCTGCCTCGAATCACTTTTTTGTCTCAAAAACTGCGCTATAGAATATGATGCTCATTTCCTAAAGACACCGTATAAATATATATTTATACATAAACCAAAATCCTATGTGTTATCCAAATTGGGCTTAGCCCATATGATAATTGGACTCTCACATAGGAAGATCCCAACAAATCTCCCCCTCACGACTATGTGGGAGGATTCGCCATCCCGGCGATCAATATACAATGTTCAAGCTTTCCCCTATGCAATGCCTTTGTCATCATGTCAGACCTATTATCATCTGTATGAACTTTATCAACCTCCATTATTTTAGCATCAAGAATATCTCGAATCCAATGATATATCACATAAAAATGTTTCGATTCGAGTGAAACGACGAATTCTTCATGAGATGAATAACACTCTGATTATCACATAACAGTACATACCTGTGTTGCTCAAATCCAAGTTCTCTCAAGAACTTCTTCATCCATAGTAACTCTTTACCTGTTACTGCAATAAATTCAGCTTCTGTCGTTGAAAGATCAATACACTTTTGTAGTCTTGATTTCCATGAAACAGCACCACCACAAAAGTTAATCAAATATCCAGAAGTAGACTTGCGAGTATCAACATCTCCAGCCAAGTCTGAATCAGAATAAGCCAACAACTCAAGTTTCTTCATCCCAAAACTGAGCTTCAAATTAGAGGTTCCTCATAGATACCTCATAATCCATTTCACGGCTTCCCAATGCTCTCTACCTGGATTTGACAAAAATCTGCTCACAACACAAACACTATGAGCTAAATCAGGACGAGTACATACCATGGCATACATGAGACTTCCAACTGCAGATGCATATGAAATATTAGCCATATTTCTCTTTTCTTCATTAGTTGAAGGATATTGTTTCTTGCTTAACTTGAAGTGACCGGAAAGTGGTGAGCTAACCACTTTAGCTTTGTCCATCTTAAACTTCTGAAGAATTTTCTCAATGTATTTTTCTTGTGACAAGAATAACTTCTTCAAATCTCTGTCTCTAGTAATTCGAATGCCGAGAATCTGCTTTGTTGGGCCTAAATATTTCATTGCGAAAGACTTACTTAACTGTTTCTTCAAAGAATCAATCCGTGAAGTATTCTTCCCAACAATAAGCATATCATCCACGTAAAGTAAGAGAACAATAAAATCGGCATCGACAAATTTCTTCACAAATACACAATTATCAGAAGAAGTCTTCTTGTAGTCCTGCTCCCCCATAACTGATATGAACTTCTTATACCACTGTCTCGGAGCTTGCTTAAAACCATATAGACTTTTTTTTTCAGTCTGCACACATAATCTTCTTTTCCTTCAACCACAAAACCTTCAGGCTGCTTCATAAAAATCTCTTCTTTGAAGTCACCATGCAAGAATGCTGTTTTTACATCTATTTGCTCAATTTCCAAGTCTAGACTCGCTGTAATGCCTATACCGCACGAATAGATGACATTTTTACAACTGGAGAAAATATTTCATCAAAATCAATACCTTTTTTCTGACCAAAGCCTTTGACTACCAATCTTTCTTTATACCGAGGTTGCAAAGAACTATCATCTTACTTCAACCTATACACTCACTTGTTACTCAAGGCTTTTCTCCCTTCATGTATCTTCACTAACTAAAATGTATTATTCTCATGAAGTGATTGCATCTCTTCATTCATTGCTTCAATCCATTGATTTTTACACACACCACTAATAGCCTCATTATAACACTCAGGCTCACCTGCATCGATTAACAAAATATATTGATCAGAAAGATATCTAGTAGAGGGTTGTCTATCTCTAGTAGATCTCCGTGTTAGAACTTCAAGTTGTTCAACATCTTCTTCATTCTCTTGTTCATCCATGAAATCATTATCATGATCACCAATATCAAAAATATGTGAATCTCTTGAAGAAGATGAGTCACCATCTGAATTTTCTTCTACTTCTGTAGGAGTATGTGCAAGCGGAATATGCCCCAATTCTACCAAGTCATTCTCAAACATAGGCGTTGAATTTTGACTCTTATCAATATCATGAACTATCTGATCTTCCATAAACACGACATCTTTGCTCCTAATAAGCCTTTTATTAATTGGATCATGAAATATGTTCAGCAACGATTTTTTTAAATAAAAAATAAAAATATCTTTCATTATACATCCAAATCGAGTGGTTTAAGTTGGAGAGTGTTTGAAAAAATAAATCATCCTTATAGTAGAGATCTACCAATACAAGTAATTCATTCCCATAGCTGAATAAATAACCAAGAATATTTTCCAAAAATCTTTAAATATTGAAATACTTCTTTCAAATGATGTTCTCTTTCAAGTTTCAATTTTAGTTGAAAACTTGTTAAATATTTTTTTCAACAATAGAACATAATCCTACAAACAACCAATGTCTGCATATTAAACCTTGAAGATAAGCTTTATTTAAAAATGGGAGAAATATATATTGGTTGAAACAACAATTTAAACTTAGTCCATTTCACCATCACAATTAAAAAGTTAGATTAAAGAAGTAAGATGAGCAGTCCATTAATCAATAGACTAAGTACTCAATGGTGGTCTAGTTCTTTAAAAAAGAATTAATGTTAGTCGATTTAGTTTCCTTTATAAATTTAAAAGGAGAATATTATTAATGCTTGTATTTAAGTCAAATTTATGGATATTTTATTTTGGAGGATATTCGAAGTATTAATAGATGTTTCACAATCTTTCTAAGAATGAATCATATTTAAAAAACTAATTTTGGATAGTTTTTTTCTTTTTATTTATTTTTTAACAACTTCTAAACTTATCGGATTTTATCTGTCTCATTCATTCTAGATATCCTTATGGTTTAGTTGCATTGTTGGTTACATTCGTATCATTAATAATATAATTACTATAGTCAATGATTGTAAAATCTATACTTATTCATCTAATATTTAATTATTATTCATCTAATATTTAATTATAGTCAAATATTATCTAATCTATCAATATATTTAAGGCTCTCAATATTAACATGAACTAAAAAACATGACACAAACTCGATACGAAAAAATTAGGATAAGCGTCAAAATATTTACAATCCATAATATTTAGAGTCAACAAAAAAAAGCACATCGAGTTCTTGTCAACCCATAATACCCAGAACTAAAACGAAAAATATGAATTACTTAAAGATTCGTTTTTTTTTCGTTCAGTGGTTTAGTGGGTGTTTCATATTTTTAGATTTAATAAATTCGTCGTGTTCAAAAATGTTTCGAAGCTAACAAATAATTAATTTTTTCAGGTTTAATCCTGTTTTCTTATTAAGTAAGTCGACTTCATGGTTCTCTTGTTTGTAACTGGTCGAATTTAACTTAGGTTTGGCTTTAACAAATTATAATTTTTTTAGATTCGGATATTTGTCAGCAATTTTTTCACCGAATTCATAATGACATGAAGAACCCAAAAAAAACAATATAGTAACGGTCCTAAATGTAATGTTTTAATATTTTCCTTTCAATTTTTCAAATCTCCTCAATTAATATTGAATATTCTATATATAACATTATGGCCTTTTTAGTTTCCTTCTCTTTTAACTATATAAAAAAAATCTTCAACACTAAACACAATTTCGATTATATCTGTGGTTGTAATATGAATCAATCATTTTTGCTTCAATTTTTCTAATTCAATTTGATTATAATTAATAAATACAATGAATGATCAATGCTGTAATAACTTTATACATATCTTGTGAATTAATACCAATAAGATTTGTGAAATAGCAAAAAAATGTTAAATTTATTTTAAAATAAAATATATATATATATATATATATATATATATATATATATATAATTTTTGTATGAAACATAAAATATGAGTTTTGTACAGTGATTCGTCTATGAACTATCGATTTTTGTGACAACAATCCATGAACTTTCAAAAGTCCAATTGTAGTTCCTAGCTTATCCAGTTTGAATAAAATTAGTCCCTCCATCTGTTAATTAATGTAATGGTCCCTCGATTTTAGATCAAGTTCAAATGTAATCAAAATTAAAATCAAGGGATCATTGGTGATACAAGTTTCTGGGTGATACAAGTTTCTGCTGAGTATGGTGGTATGTTGCAGATTTACAATAATCAACAGATGCGGGAGACTAACTTTATCCAAAGTGGATAATCCACAGACTACGACCTGACTTTTAAAAGTCTGTAGACTATATGTCACTAAAATCGATAATACATGACGAATTACTGTTCAAAACCTAAGATATGCACTACTTAACAATATGGTTTTGAAAAGTAATTAGTCTATTGATTATACACTTTCGTGACACATAGTCCTTCGATTAAAAAACGTCCAGTTTTAGTCCTTTGACTATCCACTTTCGTGACATAAATCCATTAACTAAAAATCTTCCATTTCTCGTATTTTGACTATCCATTTTGGATAAAGTTAGTCCCTCGTGTATGTTTATTTAAGGAACTAACCGTATCGAAAATAGATAGATAAATGACTAATTGTATTGAAAATGAATAGTTCATGGACTATTAGTTATGAAAATTAATAGTCAATGGACTAATACGGTTCAAAACCTAATGATAATATAAAACTATGGTTGATTTCGTTGGTATCGCCTAATCAATGTGTAATTCAATTATTGATTTTTTACTTATTAAATTTAATAAAATTATTTTCAAACTCAACCAACCTATTTTCAAAATATCAAATGGATGAATCAAAATCTTAAAAACCATCATAAAATTATAATAAAAACCATCAATATTCTTCGCTATTTCTATCTCATTGACTCTTCTTTTATTTGTTATTTGTTATTTTAGTATATTGATTTATATTTCTATCTCATTGACTCTTCTTTTATTTGTTATTTTAGTATATTGATTTATACATCCAGTGTATCTCCTTACCATTCGTCTATGAATTCCTTACCATTCGTCTATTTTATGTACTTTGAGAAACATTCAGTGTATCTCCTTATCTAATTTTTTAGACAATTAATCATCTCACTTTTAAACATAACATATTACATTCATACCACTAATATTTTGTTTTGTGTTAATCTCAAAATTTAGTTGTAGTTAAATTTAAAAAGTATTTTAAACCTATGAATACTATTATTTCAGAAAACTAATTTAAAAAAAAAATCATATATTAATTAACGAACTCTTATTAGCCAATCAATAATCTGACATTATATATAATGTTAAAATTTAATACATAAACAATCTAATTATGAAATCAACTTTTTGTATTCATAGTAACAAAAATATGATTTCAAAGCGTTTTTAAAAAAACATAAAACTTTAGTTTAGTCTTATGAATTAGTTAAAATATATATTTTATCATAATTCTACAGTGAAAATGTAGCTACATTTGTCCAACTCATAAAATCAAATTTGTTGTCATTTATTAATATACAAAAAAAAAGATAGATACTGATCGAGAACCCCCAAGATAACTTAAAGAAAGAAGCTAAAAGTGGTCAAAGATGCCAACCATGAAAACTTATTTTAATGTTAATAAAAGCAAACTAAAACATAAAGGAAATTTTCTTATTTCCTGTTATTTTACGCATCCTGAAATTAAAATAAAAGTTGTTCCATGGCATGTGGCATTCTAATGGCTATATATAACTAACATGAAAGGTTAGGGAGTTTAAGAAAAAATGGATAGTAAGAATAGAAAGAAGAAAAATATAGGCAAGTCGAAAGACGAAAAGCTCCTCTTTTCCTAAGAGCGCAAAGGAAGAGGAAAACGGCAAGTCATATAGGCAAAGGGAAGGCCATGTCTTTCTTCCAGGTTTTCTTTTATCAAGTGAGAAAATAAAGATCATGAAGACAAAGTGTTTCTTTTCTTTTCTTTTTCTTTTTGAGTATTTTTATCAGTTCTAAATTAAGTTGTTCAATGATGGTTGAGTTTTATAGATGCTTTCTGTATTTGGATCTTTGAATCTTGTTTCTCTAGTTAACACAATCTCAAGCACTTATTGGCACTTAATAGTAGCTACATATACTGTCTTAATGTAAAAAACTGAGTAATTACTGATTTCCACTTATAAATAATCAAATCCAAATTGCGAAAAGAATTCTTACTGATTCCCACTTATAGGACCGTCTCGACCTTTCTTGAAATCATCCCAACCTCTAACCCAGGCATCACCAGGCACGGCTCGTGTCTCAGGCGCTGAATAGCTGCTTAGGTTGTTCATGACTTTACCGTGCAGTGCCAAAAACACCTGCAATGTTCAAGACAAGTAACTTAGGCTTAGCCACTGGAAGCCATTAAGATTAAAGAAAGAAAAAATTTCATTGTTTAGATTATTTATTACAGGATTCGACATAACAGCCTCCGGTGGCTGCTCCTGACCACTTAACCACCTCCAGAGATCTGGGTTTTCCTGCAGATGATAGGAACGGAAGTTTTCAAACTTGTTTGCTAAGATGTATAAGTTACGAGTATACAAGTTATAGCAGTTAAAAACAACATAAGATCTTTTCTCTAGTCTCTAGGGTCGCAAACTTTATGTGGAAATTAGAATTGTCTTTGATTGTTCGTTAGTCTCCTGACTACACTACTAGACTCGTTAGTGTAACATTTTGTCGTTATGAAGGTAAATTCCCGAACGGTTCATAGTCGAGAGACTAACCACAATTCAAACCCTACAAGATTCTAATCCAGACAGGTTTAAACTTTAAATTCCTTGGAAATACCACGAGGTACCAACACAAAATGATAAGTGCACACTCCAACAAGAAACTGAATGGTTGGCATCTAAGTTTATTAATCCAATCGTACTTCCAACAAGTAATATGTTGTACCAAAACTACCGGTTAGTACAGTAGCTAACCAGTCTGTGATTTCTAGGCCTAGAAACCCTAAGTTGGTAGCTTAAGAGAGGAAATCACCATATCACCACGCACTATCTAAGCAGGATAGCTATACAATATCCACAACAATATACTATGACACATCAATCAACTGGCAATACACAACAAAAGAACCTGTAAATATAAAGAAACAACATTCTAACATTTGAAATTTACCAAATCAAGGACATGAACCAACGATTTGATTCCATTCTCGTCCATAGAATCGATATTCTCCTCCACCCATTTTCCCAAAACCAAGTCGAGCTCGAGAAGTCCTCGTTGTTTACTCCGATACAACAGCCTGCCAAAAAACCGAAATATGAATTTTAACAAAATGAAATCGAAAGTACGTAAAATGGCAATAAACCTGTTAACTAAACGCCTTCTGCTCTCTCCGGTGGAGAAATCGATATCTGATGATTCAGAAGTCGTACCGCCGTTGCTACTACAGAAATGTCTGGCGATCGAATCGTTTTGAGACCTTCATAAAAACGGAGAGAGTGATTATTAGACGACGAGATCGATGAGAATTTGAAATTAAGAAGTGGTGTATCGATTAATTTTACTTTCGAGTTCTGGCAGCTGTGAAGACGGAGGATTTGAGGATTTGGTTGGTGTTGATCAATGCTCTTCTGAAGCTCGCCATTCTTGTTTTGTTAATGGAATGAAAATGCAGAATGATCAAAATCGCTACAAAAGGGTCGGACGAGTATTAAGAATAGAAAAACCTCCTAGTTCACATTAAGCCGATTTTTTTTTTTTAAGCAAAATAATACCATATATTAATAAAACCATTCAGCCCATAAAAAGGGCCCAACAATTAGATCCAATACAGTCAAAATCGACAACAGTCAATAGCCTAACCCTAAAATAATCAGAGTCAATACTCCTTCCCCTTTCCTCGCCTCCAAACACAAACCCTTCTTCGATTTTCAAACAAAACCCTAACTCAACAACACAAGCAGCCAACTCTCAACACCACTTTAGCTTCTCAACACAAAATCAACCCCGATCTTGAAATCACTAAGACAAATAACCCAGATCGAGACTCTCCAGAAAAGTTATGGCAAGCAAACCAGGAGGAGCAGATTGATGATGGAAGAAAACTTTATGCTTACACTTAAGGGTCCACTTCGCGAGCCAATCGGCCGCCTGGTTTTGGACCCTTGAGATGTGAGTAATGGCCATTCCAGGTCTCAAGGCTCTTCTGCAAAATCGCAATATACTATCCTCAGAATCAACTCCAGAAGCAAGCTGGTTGATAAGAATGAGCGAATCGGATTCTACATCAACGCAGTTCCACCCTTCCTTGAAGCAAATAACAAGACCCAGAAGTAATGCAAGGGTTTCAGCCTGAAGCGGGGATGCCTTTCCCAGAAGATAGCCATAAGCAGCCAAGATCACGCCATCCACATCCCTGAAAACGATTCCTGCAGCTGACTCCCCATTATGGATGCAAGACGCGTCTACATTCAGCTTGATACGACCAGAGCTCGGGCGAATCCATTTCAGGTAAACCGGCAACACCTTCTTTTTTAATGAACTATTGCATCCAAGCATAGAACCTGCACTATTAACACCCAACCAATGTTTAAAGCTAAATGAACCATTAGTGTCCAGACCCTTAATGATGTTTATAATTTTATCAATAGCCTTAGGAACACTCATAAAGATACCACTATGCTTAAACAAGTTTCTGGCCTTCTAAATAAACCAAAGAATGATTTGCGGAATTAGATGAGTAATATGGAATTTTGCCTTAGAAAAGCTAAACCAACATTTTAAAACATGTGAAACAATCATAGTTCTCTTTATGTTGATATTAAATGTAACTGCAAACCAGTTCCATAACTGCCAGACAAAAGGGCAACTAATGAACAGGTGATTCATGTCCTCACAATGCTCACAAAAAACACATTTTGAAACCAAAATGAAATGTCTTTTAATCATTATTGAATCAACAGAGACAAAATTCTGTAAAATCTTCCAAGACATAAATGAAAACTTTCTAGGAACTTTTGCATTCCAGAGCTTTTTATATATAGTCAAGTTAGTGTACTTATCTCTTAATTGTTCCCAGGTAGACTTCAGGTTAAACTGCCCATTATCAGAAACAATCCATCGAATGGCATCCTCCTTATCAGTAATGTAAGTACTCTTAATTTTACTGACTCTATCAGAATCAATAGAATTCTGAACATCATTCAAACACCAAACATTATTATGCCAATAAGTATTAACTTTTACATTTATGTACCAGGACACACTTTGCTCAGTAGCAATAGCCGGCAAACCATGCCAAGAATCCTTCCAGAAGTCGATATTGCCATTACCCAAAGACCAGGTAACGTTCTTATCAGCTTGGCCCCTTATACTGCATAATCTCTTCCATACAAGAGATCCCTTCATATTAACATAGAGAGGATGATTGCATTTACAATAGATATTATTCATAGCATTAGCCCAAATACTATCATTCTTTCTGAACATAAACCACAACTTATGTGAAAAGGAATTTTGCACATCCAAAAGAGACCTAACATTCAGACCCCCCTCGTTAAAAGGCTTACAAATGTAACGCCAAGTAGACCAATGAATAGCCTTCTGACCATGCTTAGATCTCCATAGGAATCTGTTACAAATCTGTTCAATCTTATAGATGATGGACCTAGGCAGATCACAACATTGCAACCAGTAGTAAACAATAGGCAATAGAACATTAGTAATAAGAGAAAGCCTTCCACCATAGGAAAGAATCTTGCTTTCCCAGACAGAAATTCTGTCATTAATCTTATTAAGGATAGGCAAAAAAACACTGGCCTTATTATTATTAGAAATAGTAACTCCTAGATGAGAAAGAGGAAGAAAGTCAACCTCAAAACCAGTCTGTAACTTAAGCTCCTGCCTCCTAGAAGAGTTTAGCTTACTAGAGACAATCAATTTAGTCTTAGTCTTATTTATAGTTTGGCCAGAAGCTGCCTGATACATATCTAGAAAATTACTAAGCAAAGATATAGAAGTAGACTTGCTGTTAGAGAAAATTAATATATCATCAGCAAACATTAAACATGGAATGACTAGAGAACATCTAGAACTGTAACCAATAGAAGGATTAGACCTGAAAAGAGTATCAAGACCCCTACCAAGAAACTCTTCACTTAGAATAAACAGACAAGGAGAAATAGGATCTCCTTGCCTAAGGCCCCTTTTCATTTTGAAATAGTCATAAGAATCCCCATTTATAAGCATAGAAATATATCAGATATTAGACCTTTAATTAGACTAACAAATCCACTATTAAAACCAAAAGAGTTTAGAACTTTTAAGATAAAAGAATGAGAGAGTCTGTCAAAGGCTTTCGACATATCCAACTGAACAACCATATTACCCCTTTTAGGCCTTTTATTAATATCAAATAATAATTCCTTAGCCAAGAGAATATTGTCATGAATTAACCTTCCCTTAACAAAGGCAGACTGACAATTAGACACTACTTTAGATAGAATAGAGGACATTCTAGGGTTAATAAGAGCAGAAAAAATTATGTTAACCATAGTGCACAGACCAATAGGTCTATAACTATCCCACCATGTAGGATTAGAATTCTTAGGAATCAAACAAATTCCTGTAGCAAATATACCAGTAGGAATAGGACAACCATTAATATAGGTATTGAAAGCAATGCAAAGGTCAATTTTAATAATCTGCCAACAAGACTTAAAAAACATCAGGTTAAAGCCATCAATACCAGGGGCGTTGTCCCTCTTCATCTTACAAATAACACCCCATATTTCCTCCTCAGTAACATTACTGAGCAACAAACTATTGTCCTCAGAAGAAACCATAGTAGGAATACAGTCAAAATGCATATCATTTAAAAGTCTGACCTCCTCTTCTTTATCCTTATAGGGATCAGCAGTAAGAATACTTTTGAAGTAACCAGCAGCAGAGTCACCAATCCCTTGTTTGTCCAGAAACCAGGTACCACCATCTCTAACACTTCTTATCTCATTCATTCTTTTCTTCTTAGCAATGTAACTGTAAAAGATTTTAGAATTAGCATCACCTTCATGCAGCCAGTTGTTAAAACATTTTTGCCTTAGAAAAGAGTCTTCATTCCTTAGAGCCTTAAGGTACAATGCATTAGCCATAGCTAAGTTAGAAGCAGACTGCAAATCATTATTAGAATAATGAAGAATTTCCATAGCCTTGACCCTACAATCTGCCTCCTTAACACTATCAAAAATATTACCAAACTTTTCTTTGCTCCATATCTTAAGACAACCCTTCAACCTTCTGAGCTTATACCAGAAAGTCTTGCTAGGATGACTAATCAGAGGCTGACTCCAATCCTGCATCACAATACTTAAAAAAGAATCATCATTACACCAAAAGTTAAGGAATCTAAAGTTCTTTTTCCTGTTAACATTATTAATATCATTGTTAGTATTAGCAATAATCAATAGAGGCGCATGGTCAGAACAAGTTCTGGCCATGTGTAAAACCTGAGTTTCAGAAAACAACTCCACCCAATTGTCATTAACAAGAGCCCTATCCAGCCTACGCCATTTGTTTCCTCTTGCCCAAGTGAACTTAGAACCACAAAAACCAGCATCATGTAGATTACAGCATCTGATCACATCATTAAAGTCATTCATGATAGATTGACTAGAAGTAACACACCCCAATTGCTCATCATGAACAGAAATAGTGTTAAAGTCTCCAACACACAGCCAAGGCCTTTCATTATCACAGATAGCTTTAAGACAGTTCTAGAGATCCACCCTTTGTAATCTACTGCACTTTGCATAAACAGCACTGACATTGATTATCTTATTAATATTAGGATACTCCTACTCCATGTGAATACATTGCTCAACATTAAGAATGACCTTAATGTTAACCTCAGAACCCCAAAAAATCCACAACTTGTCAGATATATTAGCAACATAGTTATCAAAACCCAGAACCTCAGCAACAACTTTAATCCTTTCCCCTTTAGACATAGGCTCTTGAATCACCATGACTTTGATATTTTCAGAAATTTTAATTGATTTAAGTCTTCTCAAGGTGGGTCTGTTAGACACCCCTCGAGCATTCCAGTTAATCACTCTGATCATTTTCAGAGTAAGATTTGTAAACTTTGTCTCCTAAATCAAGAGACTTGATTCTTAACCTTTCCTTTGATCTTCTTTTCTTTGCAGATTTCAGTCTAGAAGAGATAATCTCACTGAAGTTATTCTGAGGAGAGTTCCTTGAACGAGGAGAGCAGCTACCCCTATTAGGATCTGGAGAATCACATTGTTTCAATTTATTACTAGTCATTGTATTTGTATCATGAGAATCCTCATCAACATATGTAATTTCTTCAATCTTCTTTAAAGCCTCAATAACACCATTACTAGTATCAATACTTGTATCTTGAATACCAATAACAGAATTCTGATTTTCAATATTATCAACATTGGCAATCGAATGAGTTTCCTCTTTATTGCTTTCCTTTAATCCATCATCCAAATCTTTTTGCAAAACAATTGACTTCAATTTCCTTTTATACACTTTAAGAGTTTCTTTAGAGACCTCCATAGCAACAGACGGGACCATTTCCTCTGCTTTCTCACTAACCACAACATTATCAACCATATATCCTATGTTCTTGTCATCAACCTGACTATCAGCCTGAACCACTTTCTTTTCCAAGTCTTCACGAACCCTAACCTTCTTACAATCAGAGTGAGAATGTCCTATATGATAGCAGTTAGTGCAATACTGAGGAACATTCTTATAGCTAATGGATACCCAGTAACCATCGTTAACCCCGAACCCAATCCACATTTGTCTTTGCAAAGATTTCGAAATATCCACTTCAACCTGCGCATAGCACACACTAGCATGCGCACGGTTCTCATTAGGTACAACAACCTTATATACTGGACCAATAGCAGAGGCTATTGCTTGAATCAAATTAGAATCAAACAGACATTCAGGCAGACGCTCGAATCTGACCCACAACAAAACAGTTGGGTCCTCTATTTTCTTATTGAAATTTTGCCGCCATCTCAGAACCCGCATCACATATCATCGAATCGCCATATGTTACGAGACCAGAGCTTTGCCACATCTTCCTTCAAGTCAAACTCGAAGAAGATATGGTGAGAATCCCAGACCTTGTACCAAAATGAACCACGAAATTTCAAATTATCCAAGAATGCATCTAACTTCTGCTTCTTCGGAATTCCAGTACTAAACTTACCAATTAACGTCGTTTTAAAATTTTTTAACAGACTCTTTTTATCTTTTTCACTAAACTGAACAGAGAAATGATGCTCTGTTTTGTTTATAAATTCTGGCTTAAAAGAACCTGTGTTATCACCTGTCTTGAACAACTCAACGAACTTCTTATTCGTCTGATTAGGCATACCGGACGCCGGACGAAGAGCCGGAAACTCTTCATTAGAAAGATCCATATCAGCGAAGACTTACTATGAAAATCCTTTGTTTTCTTGCACTGATCATAATATGACGAACCAACAGACAAGAAACGCTGAATAAAAACCCAGAAGGATCCCACGAAAATCTGAAGAATCAGATATAGAATCGGAAACGAGATGAGCAGATACACTATCGAAAAACAGAACCGAAGCAGAGGCTGCTTCAAAAAAACACAAAAGGATCCTACGAAAATCTGAAGAATCAGATATTGAATCGGAAACGAGATGAGCAGATGAATCAGAAGAAGGAAGCGAGAAAAATAGGCCAGAGCCGACTAAACTAAACTCCGGCGAAAAAACGGCGAAGAAAGAGGAAGAAACGACTTCTTGGAGCGAAAGCTCTTTTCTCCCATATATTTCTTAAGACTCTCACATTAAGCCGAATTTAATTACAACACGACCGACTAATCTTTTTATTCTTTATATATATATATTCGCAAAATTGAAAGATATATTAAATTTCGAATCCGATTACAACAAATAAGAGACTAAAGAGGTTTAAAAGCAATGTTCCCAAAAGTCTTAATAAATCGAAAAAATAAGAGTAGTACTAAGTTTTCATCTTCAACCTCCTGAACATCAGATAGAGCTTAGAGGCAGCCAACAGCAAAAAATCAAGAGCTCTTGTCACCATCAAAATTAGGCATTTTCTTGAATTTACTCAACATACCCTACCCCCAAACTTTTTAGCAGAATAATAGAAAGAAATTCAGGTGGAGCATAAAAAATTGTTCATCTTGATTTTCTGCTTGCACTCAATCGTCCATTTCGAGAGCCAGTCCGCTGGTCTATTTTTGATTCGAGGAAGAAATTTTAAGGTCATCTCAAAGCAAAAGAGACTTCTACATATCGTTAGCCATGATTTCAGGTAAATAGGGTATTTTCCTTTAGCTATAAATTCAACAAGTCTTTTGCAGTCTGACTCAATGTCGACTTTTTTCCAGTTCTTTTTTCAACAGAGAAGCAGGTCTTCTAATAACGCCTGAGTTTCAGCAAGGATCAGAGTAATTTTACCAAAAGTCTTTCCTCTGCCGGTCACCAAATCACCCATCGAGTTTCTGATAACCAGTTCTCCAGCCGCCTCACCATTTTGGTTACAAGCTGCATCAACATTCAACTTCATCCTATCACCTATTGGATGAGACCATTTTGTGAAAGTTATCTTCCTGTTCTTGTCTAATGTAGAACTACATCCCAATGTTATACCTGCATCATAAGCATTAAACCAATGCTTTTTGGTTAGCTTGTTTGAAACGTCCAAACCATACATAATTTTATGTGCATAGTGAATCGCAAATTCAATTGAAGGACTTTTCATTTTGAACTTTTTATCATTTCTGCATTTCCACACAATCCAGCATATAATCGGGGGAATCACATGAGTAATATGGGCTTTGCATTTAGAAAACCAAAACCATTCACGAATTATATGTGTTAATTAATGTCATATAGTTTTCTATATTGATGTTAAATAGCAGACTAAAGTGCTTCCAAATGCTCCAAACAAACTTGTATTTAACAAATAAATGGTTCTTAGTTTCACAATTTTCACAAAACATGCACTTTGATGCAAGATTGGCATACCTATCTTGCATAATAGAATCAATTGAAATGTAGTTTCTAATTAGCCTCCATAAAAAGAAAGAGTACTTCCCTCGGGTAATCTGATTCCAGATTTTCCTGAATAAAGTATATTTGTTGTAGTGTCTCCTGGTGTGCTCCCATGTATTTCTTATATTAAAGTCTAAGTTAGGAGAGTCAGACCAAATTAGGATTTCCTTCTTCATAGAGTCAACTTTGAAGAGAGAAATTTGGGTTATTCTGTCAGCACTTAGGAAGCCGTTGAGAGTTGAGAAGTCCCACCTCACATCCTTCCATAAAGAATTAACTTTCTGATCAAGAAACCAGACATTAACATAAGGGTCTTTATAATCTATGATTGGAGCCTCATTATGCCAGTTCTTCATCCAGAAATTCATATCTCCACTTCCAATAATCCACCTAACATTAGGCTCATCATAGTCTTTAATCATTTTTAATCTTTTCCAAGTGAGAGAACCAATTTTATTGTAGTTAGTTTTAAGGGGATGCATAGTTTTGTTATAAATGTTATTCATCAAATTAGAATATAGAGAATCATTTTTCCTATATCTAAACCAAAGATATTTTGAAAGAGTGTTCTGAATATCAAGTAAGTTCCTGATATTCAGACCACCCTCATCAAAATACCTGCAAATTTTATGCCAGTTACACCAGTGCATGCATTTAACATCCATTTTAGACCTCCAAAGAAATTTATTAAAAATCAACTCAAGCTTTTTTATAACAGCTAAAGAAATTAAAGTACTATGCATCCAGTAGTAAGGAATTGTTATTAGAATAGAAGATATAAGAGAAAGTCTTCTCCCGAAAGAAATAAATTTGGTATTCCAATCTGCAATCTTTGAGTTGACAACATCAATTAGTTTGCTATATTTTTTTCCTTTGTTGTTGCAGCTTAAGCTTATTCTCAAATAGCTTATTGGGAGGAAATCAGTTTTGAATCCAGTACTTGCTTCCAACAATGAGATCTTGCTTTGTTGCAGTTTGCTTGAGGTAATAATTTGAGTTTTATCCTTGTTTATAAGTTGTCCTGAAATCTTTTGATACTTATCTAGAAAATAAGATAACAACTTAATAGATTTGTTAAGACTGTTTGTAAAAACTAGGATATCATCAACAAATTATATGCTATGAATGACCATAGTTGACCTAGAAGCAAATTGCATAGATTTATTAAGAGTAAAGAGATTGATTAAACCACGAATAAGGACTTCTTCACAAATTATGAAGAGTCTTGGGGACAAGGGATCACCTTGCCTCAAGCCTCTAACAGTTTTAAAGAAACCATAAACCTTCCCATTAATAAAAATAGAGATGCTAACATCCTTTAGCATGTTATAAATCAGGGTAGTAAATTGAGCAGAGAAAAAAAAAAGAATCAGAACCCTCTTCACAAAGGCTATTACATCATGTCAAAAGTTTTCGACATATTCATCTTTACCATGATGTTACCCTTAGATGGTTTTCTGTTTAAATCAAAAACCATTTCCTTAGAAACTAATATATTATCATGTATAGATCTATTCCTTACAAAGGCTCCCTGAATTCTAGTAATAATCTTAGGCAGAATACCAGTAAGCCTATCATTTATTAGCTTAGAAAATATCATATTAACCATAGTGCATAAGCTAATGGGACGGTAATGGTTCCAAAACACAGGGTTTTGAGATTTAGGTATAAGGCACTGCCCCGTAGCTAAGATCCCAGAAGGAATATCAAGACCCGATAAAAAAACATATATAGTATTAATTAAATCTATCTTAATTATTTCCCAACAAGCTTTAAAAAGGAAACTGAACCCATAAATCCCAGAGGCACTAGCTGTGTTCATAGAGCTTATAGTAGTCCAAAGTTCATTCTCATCAGTAGCTTTCATCAGAGCATTATTGTCCTCATCAGTTATGATATTAGGAATAGAAGACAAAATAGGATCATTCAAACATTGGTTTTCCACCTCAAGACTTTCATAAGGATTCCTAGTGTAGAATGTTTTGAAGTACTTCTCTGCAGAAGAGCCGATTTCTTCATATTTGAATATCCAGTGACTTCCTTCTTTAATGCCATGGATAGTATTCTTTCTCATTTTCCTACAAACAAAATCATGGAACATTTTTGTGTATCTATCACCATTATTCAACTAGGAATTATAAGTTTTTACTTCCAATAATCCTCCTCGTTTCTAAGAGCCTACAAGTATAAACTATTAGCTTTCTTCAGGTTCATTTGAGACGTGTTATTGTTTAGATTAGTGCGAAGCAATTCAACTTCCTTAACTATCTCTTCAATCTCCTTAACCTTACTAAAAACATTACCAAAACATTCATTATTCCAAGCCTTGAGACAACCTTTAAGCCTCTTGAGCTTAAATTAGAAAATTTCACTAAACATGCCTTTAATATATAAAATCCAATTCATTTCAACAACCTTTAAATATGATGGGTCATTCAACCACGTGTTCATGAATTTAAAACTTCTGTTCTTTTTGTTGAAACTATTAGATTGATTATTCATAGCTTTAATAAGAATAAGAGCATCATGAGAACAAGTTCTAACCATCTGAAAGACCTGCGTATAGCTGAAAAAATATATCCAGTTAGCATTGTACATGGCTCTATCGAGCCTCTTCCATTTCATGTCTCTGTTCCAAGTAAATTTAGAGCCCAGGAAACCTGCATCCTCCAGATGACACTCAATAATAGTATTGACAAAGTCATCAAATTTATTCTGTTCATATAAATTACAACCCAGTTGTTCATCAGATGATGCAACAACATTAAAGTCACCTACGATAAGCCAACATTTTTCAGTGTTAGTCATCATCTTCAGATGATCCCACAGACTTTGTCTATTCAACCTGTTACATTTTGCATATACCACAGTTAAAAGGAAAATATTATTATTAGCATGATTACCTTCTAAACTTAGGCATTGATCATGATCATTCAAAATACTAATACTCATATCAGAACTCCAGAAAACCCAAATTTTATTAGAAACATTAAAAGAAAGTTATGAAAATCCAAAGAAGCAGCAATGTTAGTGATTTTGTCAGCCTTCACGAAAGGCTCTTGGATAGCCATGATGCTAAGTTTTTTAACTGTTGAAGTATTATTAATCCCACGCAGGTTCCAATTAAGGATCTTTATCATTACAAGATAATGATTTGTGCTTCTTGTTGATCGTAGAGTATTTTAGGGATTTTATTATTCTATTGCTTGGTTTCTTAATCTTTCTTGCTGACTTAAGTTTTTTCTTTATAATAGTGCTGAACTCCTGAGCCACTAGAGAAGACACATTTCTTATAGGAGAATGTTGCAGGCTTCCAATGTTTTCTTGTATCGGGGAATTCAAGCTATCTTCTTCAAGCAAATCCTGTTGGTCACAATTGCTGCTCAAAAGTTAGATAGCTTCTATTAGTTCTGTGTCAATTTGTAAATTTCCTACAGTCCTTATAGGAATTTTCTCGGTAACAGAATTATGATCTTCTTTCTGTTTGAAAGTATAAATTTACTCTTTTGATGTATCTTTCTTCTGATCTTTTGTAACAATTATCGACTTAACATTTGGAATAAAATCATTGTTTGAACAAACAACTTCAAGATCTTCATCACCAGATTTGTGTTCAATTTCCTTTACAACGTTTCCAGTAACTTGTTGTAGTTCATTACTTTTAATCTTCCACACCATTTCTTCATTAGGGGCCTTCTTGTTAAAAGAATTTTTCCCGCAATCTTTAGCATTATGACCCATATGAAAGCATGAACAGCAGTAAGAAGGCAGATTTTTATATTTAATAGAGATATAACATCCATCATTAATACTGAAACCTATCCACATTCTGCTATGAATGTTTAATGAAACATCAACTTCAATCAGGGCATAAGCTGCATTTTTGCAGACTCTCTTTTCGTCAGGGACTTCGACCTTATAAACATTTACAATTGAAGCAGCAATTTATTTTATGAAATCCTTATTATACAGGAATTCAGGAATGTTTTCAAATTTCACCCAAACCATAGTTATTCGGCATTCAATTTTAGGTCTACATTGAGGAGTCCAACACAAGATTTGCATTATTGAAGATCCAACTTTCCACACGTTCTTAGACCACAACCTGCAAAGATCTTCTTTTAACTCGAATTCTATAAAAATGTGACGCGAGTCCCAATTTGCGAACCTGAAAGTCCATTTAAAATTAAAAGTAATCAAGAAACTATTCATAATCTCCTTTTTTGGTAAGCCTGAAGAAAACTTCCCAATCAATGTAGTTGGAGAATTGAGTACCAAAGTGTCTTTAGTTTCCTTTGAAAACTGAATCGATATATGGTATGCCTTCTTTATGATCCATTCTGGTTGAAATTCATTTTCCGAATGATTTAGACGTTGTTTTTTAAAGAAATCGGCATAAGGTTTCTTCTGAATATGTTCTTCCGGTATAATCCTTGTTTCTGATTCTTGGACAGAGATGGGAACTCTTCTTCTTCATATAATTCATTATTCGTAATCTCCATGATGGAAATTAACACAGGAAATGACTAGAGAAATTCGAGGAGAAGACGAAGAAAGGATTAGACTGGATTCATTAGAAAATATTTCGGCAAGGAAAAACAGAGCTTAAGAAGAAGGGTTCTAGGAGGCGTTCTTTATCCCCTCAGATTGTACCAAACTTTTTCCGGTCTTTGTTATATATTCTTTGTTATATATAATCCATAAGTTTATACCGCTATCATTAAAAACAAAATCATATGAAAAAAAATATTAAGATGTGAAATTATTAAAAAAAGACTTATTTTTATTTTTTTCTCTTAAAATAAAAAATAGTTAAAAATATATAAATTCCTTCTTATCGAAATTAAAGCTAAATTAATAGTTATTTTTCTTTGTTTATATTTAAATTCAAGTTAAAAATAACCGTAGCTTTTGAGTATGTTTTATTAAAATGGAAGTGTTTTTTATTTTTGTTATATAAGTTTTTGTATTATCAATTTACAAAATTAGGGAAAGCGATCTTGGGTGCGGTTATCGCTAAATAGATGATTTGTATTATCAAGTAATATATGATCAATTCATATATTTCTTAGAGAAATTCAAATGCGAAAATGTTCGTATAAGAGCGTCATTCTAAAAAATGTTCGTATCATATATTTTTAGAGAGAGAATCGGTATTTAGTAGAAAGAGAAAGAGACAAAAGGAATAAACGTAGTAATAATTGATTAAGTATTGGCTCATTCCCCAAAAGAGAATGTACTTTTTATTAGTACAAGTAGATGATGATTTACATGTTTTTTTCCAAAATAAAAATATTCTTTTATTAAAGAAGGAAATGACAAAATTATCCTAAACAAGCACAGCGTTTGTCTTACAAGGGCCCGAAGCGCTTAAAAGTTCAAAATTTTGTCCAAATTTAGGCGGAAACAATTCAATTAGTTCTATAGGAATCTTCTACTCGCTGCTACACCAAGATAGATCCGATGATAAAATTTGGCCTTCCCAAAAGCTAAGGAAATTCAGCAAAATGAACATGAAAAAATCAAGCACCAGAGAGCTTCTCCAACCAGACCAGAGACCAACTTCAGCTCAATCTTCAGATGCAAAGAAGCGCCAACTTCAACTCAATAATAACATCCCACCAATGCCTCATAGATAAGAACACCACAGCCTCCAAGACTCAGAGTCTGATTTAGAATTATTCAGCTTCAGCAATCATCCGACAGCAACAATCTACTTCTTCCTCCTTTGAAACCTCTCTTAATCAACTGATACGATCCTACAAAAGATACAAAGAAATCAAAGAGTGGCTTGAATGTCAAGCCTAGCTTGCGGCCACAAATTATAAACGAGCACCATCAAACAATTATCTCTTGTCTTTAATATTGAAATAACCTAAGTTAAGGCTTTCAAGGTAAGTGATGGCTTTTAAGAGAGCATGAGTATTGTAGTCACTGAACTCGGTTTCTTTAACTTACATTTCAAGGTCCATTTTGCCAACCAGTCCGCATCCTGGGTTTGGACCCTGTAAATATGAGCAATAAACATAGTGGATGCAAAGAGGTTTCTACAACAATTAATAATTTAAGTTAAAGGCCAAAGAGACACACCATAAGCAATCATGTTCACTAAACAGAGAGAATCAGTTTCAATGTTGATTTTGGTATATCCATACTTTTTGCAAAGCAACAGACCATCCAGGAGAGCTCTGGATTCAACCATGATAGGGGTCATTTTTCCATAGAGGTATGAAGCAGCATGAACAATAGTACCATTGTGATCTTTGATAATATTGCTCCCACTAGCATTCTCATTCCAAGTACAAGAGGCATCAATGTTAAGCTTAAGAAAATCTTTGTTAGAGTGAGTCCATTTGAGGTAGCTTGATTGCTTCTTATTATCATAACAGTGAATACAATCCAGATCTTTAGCTGTTTTAGTATCCTTATACCAGTGCTTCAACTTAAGAGTATTAGAGTAATCAAGACTAACTATTATATTGTTAATATACTGAATTGCAGAGTTGTGATTAATGTCTTTGCTATTAAATTTCTTATTATTCATGGCTTTCCAGATAGTCCATAAAATAATGTTATGAAGAATTGTTCTAATATGGACAGACTTAGAGACAGACCAAAGCCAAGTACGAATAACATGGGGAATGGTCATATGCTTACCAATAGTAATACCAAATAGAAGAGCATAATGATTCCACAGACTCAACGCAAAAGAGCAGTTAACAAACAGATGATTATGAGACTCTTCATTAGAGAAAAACTTACATTTAGAAACAATGTAAAGATGATTTCTTTTGAGAATAGTATCAACATAGATATAACTATGAACAATTTTTCAACTTAAGAAAGAAAATTTCATAGGTGTAACAGAGTTCCACAATTTACCAAATAAGTTAGTTTTGTTATGTTTTGTCCTAACCTGATTCCAAGTAAGATTATTTTTGAAGTTATAGTCTTTGGAGAGCTTCGACTGGATTTTGTCATCTTCATTCTTTATAGCTTCTTTAGTAATTAGACCAATGATAGGCTGCTTCATGAAGATCTTTCATTTGTTTATGTTCCATTGATTGTCTTTCCAGTAATCTTTGACTGGTTGATACTTATAACATGTATTATTGCAGCTATCATTGAACTTAATTAAATGGGGAGAGCCATACCAGTTTTCCAACCAAAATTCAATGTTTCCATTACCCAGATGCCATTGAATAAATGGTTCAGCAAGCGTCTTGATTATGGAGATTTTTTTCAAACATCTGAACCTGCTTTAGTATAAGAAATTTTAAGGGGATGAAGATTCTTATAGTAAATATCATTCATAAGGTTAGCCTATATTAACTTGTTTCTTCTGAAATTATACCAAATTTTTTGATGTTTAAGCATCTTTTATTGAAAATCTTACAAATGTTTTTCCACGAAGTCCAGTGAATTCTCTTTTCATTTGCAGTAGAATTCCATAAGAATATGTTGAAACTTTTGTCCAATCTGTTACTCACAGTTTTAGGAATAGAACAACCATGAATCTGGTAATTAATAATGGGCATAAGAATAGAATTAATTAAAGTAGTTGTGCCACCAAAGGACAACTTCTTGTCCTCCAATTCTTTGATTTTCAGAGATATATTGTTAATCAAAGAATCATAGTTTTTAGGACTGTTATTATTGTTTAATGTAACATCAAGATTTAAGGAGAATACTAGGATTGAACCCATAAATCTTATCAATATCTTCAATCTTGGTAGCATTGGTCTTGTCAGGAAGAATGACTTGTTTTCTCGCAATTGATCATCTGACCCGAAATATTTTGATACACTTGTAAGATTTTTCCAATGATAACAATAGAGGTGTCAAAACTGTTAGTAAAGAATAAGATATCATCAGCAAACAATAAACTAGGGATTGAGAGGCTGCTTATATATTTAAACTTCATAAAAGTGTTATTATTGAAGAGCTTATTGAGCCCTATGATCATAACTTCTTCTGCATGAATGAACAAGCTTGGAGATAGGAGCTCCCCCTGTCTCGGGCCTTTATGAGTATGAAAGTAAAAAAAATTCATTGATCAACAAAAAGACATTAGCCTAAGTAATGAGATTCTTGATTAAATTGACAAAATTGTTTGAAAAACCAAAACTCGTAAGGACTTTAAGAATTAAGTCGTGGGCTAATTTTTCGAATGCTTTCGACATATCCACCGGGATCATGAAATTAGTATCTTTTTTATATCTGTTCAGGTCATAAATTAATTCCTTGGCAATTAATATATTGTCATGAATGACAAACTTAGCAACATAGGTCCCTATGGACATTGGAAATAACTTTAGAAAGGATTATGAACGGTCTATTATTAACAATTTTAGACATGATACGATTAAGCATGCTAAATAAGCTAATTGGCATATAGTTCTTCCAACTAGTAGGGTTAGAAGACTTAGGAGTGAGGAAAATACCCGTATCTAAGATACCATTAGGGATTTTATTTCCTTTGATGAAGTCAGCCATAACGGCAACCAAGTCATCTTTTATGATCTCTCAACAGCTTTTAAGGAAGCTCCCATTAAAACCATCCATCCAAGAGGCACTAGTTGTGTTAATTGTTGAGATAATGAATTGAATTTCCTGCTCACTAGGTACTCTTAAAAACATGAGATTGTCAGTAGAACTAATGACCTTAGGAATGCAATAAAAACTAGAGTCATTAAGAAGCTTATCTTTTGTCTCTTTACTAGAATAAGGGTAGGTAGTACGAAGCTTCTTGAAGTACTTAACAACAGATTGCCTTATCTCCTCTCTATCATTTAACCAAGTGTTTCCATCTTTAATGTTAGTTATTAAGTTCATTTTCCTTTTCTTCTTCACATAGTTATGAAACAACTTTGTATCCTTCAGAACTCCAGTTATTGTAACATTTTTGCAAATAAGTCTCCTCTATTTTTAGGGCAAGCAAAAGATCAGCATTAGCTTTTCCGAGATTAACCTTAGTCTCAATGCTGTTAGATTTTTGGTGATTAGTTTCCTTGATCTTAACCTTCAGCTCAACATAAATGACTTTATCAAAAACATTGCAAAAATGGAATTTATTCCACCCCCTTAAACCTTTCTTAAACCATTTTATTCCAGAATTTATATAATGGGTAACCTTTAGTTTGTTTGTTCCAGTTCCCCTTCACAAAATGAAGAAACTCATTGTCTAAAATCCACATATCCAATAATTTTTAAAAAAAATTATAAGAGTTTTTGTTCTCACTAACTGTGATGCATAGAGGGCTGTGATCAAAGCACGTTCTATCCATATGCATCACATTAGTGTTTTCAAAATAGTCAGGCCATATAGAGTTAGTTAAAGCTCTATCTAGTCTTTTCTATTTGGTATTCTTATTCCAAGTGTATTTGGAACCTTGATACCCAGCATCCATGAGCCCAGTGTCATTCATCATGTATTTGAATTCCTCACATCTTTCATAAGAGCAAGTGGTGTAACCTATCTGCTCATCATGGGATTGAATAGCGTTAAAGTCTCTCATCGAGATCCAAGCTTTGTTATTGTCTGCTGCAATAGATCTAAAGCAATTCCATAAGTCTCTTCTTTTCTGCAGCTGATATTTAGCGTAGACAATAGTCGTTTGAAATTAAAGTTAGAAATAAGGTGAATGACATCAAGATGAAGGAATTGAATGTGATTAGTAATCACTTAAACAAAATAATTATTATTCCAGAGAGCTCGAATTTTGTTTGAACAATTATAAATAAAGTTTTCAAGACCAATTGTAGAAGAAATCTGCTGAATGTTGTTCTCGTTTTTCATAGGCTTATGAATAACAACAAAATTGATGTGATCTTTAATAATGATGTTCAATCTTCTGATCGTAGGCTTATTAGTGATCTATTTCAGGTTCCAGTTCAGGAATCTGATCATCTAGAAACAGATTTGATTTGATTTTTGGTCCCAGGAAATCTCAGGGACTTGGTAGCTACACTTCTTGTCTTCTTTCTTTTCCTTGCTTCTTTTAATTTTTTATTCATAACCTCTTGAAATTCAGTGTTTTCTTCAGTAATATTGCCAGTTTCCTTATGGTTAGGCGTAGTTTGAATACTACCCATAGTATCTTCATTAGTTGATGGAGCATCAGAACCTCTGTTCTCCATTTCAAGATTTTAACCTTTGTCTAATGAATGAATGACTTCTATAATCTCATTCTCTTTTTGTGTTTTGATAATATTATCATTCACTTCTTCTTGATCATAATCTTGATTTTGAGTGTTCCATTCAGTTCCTTGGTTGGTAACTTGTTGAGTAGTCTTAATGATAACAGACTTCACTATCTGGCTCTGTTCTTCTATCTTTCTTGAGTATCCTTCATCTTTCTGACTAACTCTGTTCGTATTTTCATTATTTTCCGCCATGTTATTATCCTTGTTTGGAGGTTTTCCTGCAGGTTGAAGATTCATGTCCTGCGTGGAAGCATTTGTTGCAGTAGCTAGGTAAGTTTTTGTACGATATCTTTATCAAACATATATTATTATCACCAAATCCAATCCACACATTGTAGTTGATCTTCTGAGAGATATCCAATTCAATTATAGCAAGACAGTGGTTGTGAAAGGCTCTATTTTTTTTTCTGGTATAACAATTTTCAATGGTTCTCCTAACGATTTTGATGTTGAATATATGATCTTTTCATCAAACATATATTCATGCATTTTTTCAAATTTAATCCACACTGGACAGACTTAGTTTTCAAACTTGATATTGAAGTCTGGGAACCATTTCAATAGTCTCATAGCTTGATTGTTAAGTAACCAAATGCTTCTTGACCAAACCTTACAGATATCTTCAATTGAATTGAATTCGATGAGAGGATGTCTAGAGTCCCATTTACTGATGTTAGGTTCCATAGCCAATTTTCTTTTATGTATGAAGTCCTCAACCAGTTGCTTTTTTGGCAAGCCTTTACTGAATTTTGCTATTATAGTAAACCTTATTTTTTCCATTAAAGCCTCTTTAGTTTTCTCTGAGAATTATAGGAAAATACGGTCTGATTTGTAATAAATTTCCATTGGAGAATGTTCATGTTTTTGGGTTTTGTTTTGTATTATTTCAGCGTAAGAATCCCTTCTACCATAGTTGTATTGAATATTTCCAATTCTGATTTCTGAGACATTGCTGAAAGCTTGATTAAGAGCAGGAAATTCATCCATCAGAGATGGAGAAAACCAACGCAGATTGAAATAGTTCTTTGGCTAAGAACAAACTTCGATTCAAGGAAGATGAAAATAGGCTGGTAAAATAGCAGGGAGAAAGAGAGAAAGAAGAACGATCGGAAGATGAGGATGATTCGGATGATCATCATCTTCAAGCTTCAGAACATCTTCTTGGTGAAATCTTGGAGATTTCTCATCAAGCTTTCGCAATCTTGGTGAATTTACATGTTTGCCACTAATAAATGGACTTTCTCACCCTACTCTTTCACTCTCTGCAAACAAGTTCTAAAGGTATATCATTTAGCCCCCTCATCCCTTATGTTTGCCTTAGTTTAGTCCTTGGACACTAAATACATTAATTTAGACTTTATATTTAATATAATATATCTTGTTATTCTCTATATTTTTATTCCTTTATCAGTAGCCCCCCAGTCCTTGTAAAGATATTTGAACGAGGATTAACTAATAAAAACAACTTTATGAGCTTCCTCAGATTCTACGATTTTCGAGCTTCTTTGTATGACATCTTGTAACGCTCCTCAAATTGTTCTTGTCTCATAATTTGATAGGGTGAATTCGTTACTTATGTTCCAGAAACAAATCTCTTCATGGAAACCCCTCGGATTACGTGGTATTGAACTTGTTTGGATTTATCACCTCACCTATGGTCATAGAGACCTCACCTAACTCATCATTCCTTTTGATCTCGCATGATTTTGTCTAGACGTTGTAATGTCAGAGATAGCTTAGGTAATAGTGTTACTTCTGCCCACGTGTCGAATATCTACCAATGCATGTCAGCGCGTTTTTTGAAACCGTTTATGAAAAAGGTAACGTGTCGAAGAGATCTTTGAAACTGACTCTTCACCTTATGCCCAATAGTAATCATTACTCAACTATAAATACTTATCTCTTTCCATACTTCCAAGTTTACATAATTTATTTATGCTCACCATAGTGTAGCAAAAACATGTTCTAGAGAGATAAGCAACTTCCAAACTGAATTATTTTTCAACCTTTCATGCTTGAAGAGTTTATCAATTTCGAAATATATAAGCTTTATAGGTGGTTTAATATCTCAAACAAAGCCGTTGAACGTAAAGCTTTCAGTGATAGAGGGTATCCAACACCTGTAGACATTTTCCAAGTAAACTTTCGCGATAACTAGTCCCCTCTCTGAGAGCGTATTTCTCTTGCCACTAAGCCCCCCGGTTAAGTTTGTTCAAGAAATAACAAGGGTGACCCTTCTTCTTTTGAAATTACTCGCAAATATTCTCCTTTTCTAACAATGGGCAATGAAAAATAAAATCTTACTGAGGCAAATAATGGAGATCACGCTAAGAGGAAAAGATCTCCTGAACCACCTACAGAGTCTATCAGGGTTAAGATTTCTTCTTTTGCTACAAATCCTCAGGTAACTCCTCAAGAATCCCCTCAAACTACTCCAGAAGTAAGTCCCCGGAGACCTTCTTTGATTATTTTTTGAGTGGAAAAAGTTTTAAAATCTATCCCTGAAATTCAAGAGAAAAACTTGATTGACGAGTCGGACAGTGATCAGGAGAAGAACGACGTGATTGTAATGGAGGTAAAACCACCTACAAGTTGTCTCAGCGGTGATTTTTACCCGCAGAACTTTTGCACCGAATTAGGGAACATCCTCTCCTCCCCCGAAAGTTACAATTGATCATCATCCTCATTAAGGAGAGACATCCTTGGTAAGAAAGAATAAAAAGAAAAAAAAAGGAGACATGCATCGAGTTTCCCCTCGAATATAGAAGATATCATGGGCAACAACCTTTGTGATATTGAAGCTAAGAATTTGTTTTCCCTCTTCAAGGTAAAATATAAATACTTTCACCCAACCGAGGAGGTGAAATTAAGAGACCGATGGGCAATCCCTGGAAATGTTACTATTCGATTCCCAACTGTTGGAGAGACGTCGTTATTCGTTCGTGATCATGAGTTAGTTCTTTACACAAAACTTATGAATTGGGGCCTTCGCTTGCCTCTTGATCCTTCTTTAGTGGATTAATTCAATCTCAATGAACTTTTCCCATCTCAAGGTGGACCTAACATGTAGTATACACTTATGGCTTGCATCATGGCCTTTAGGATTTCTGAGACTGCATTCTCCATGGAACAGCTCGTCTCAATCTCGAGTGTAGCTAAAAATTCTCACTACCCTTTTATTATCTTGATCTTGAAAAGGAGTACAAGGTGATCAAGGATTTCTTAGATGCCGGCAAAAAATGGAAATAATAATATATTTTTATCTTCGGGTTGTGGGAGACTGACTTTGAGGACTCTCAAGAACTTCCCCATCGGTTAACTCTTAAGTAATCTAGGCGAGGCACTTACTTACATATTTTATTCTGTTTTACTTATTAGAATTAGCCAGCTTAAGATATTTTCTTTTGCATAACCATGAAAAATAATCGAGTGCAACAATGATTGTCTGTCGACCTCCATATGCCATTGGTAAAGGTTCGACCATGTCAATGCCCTATCGGTCAAATGGTAAAGACTCAGCTCAAGTATCGATTCCAAGGGCACACCATGTGCATGGATTGTATTAGCAAATTTCTAACAGGTATAACATTTCTATACTAATTCCATAGCATCCGAGAAGAGGGTCGGCCAGTAATACCAGCGAGACAGACTCTTTGTATCAATGTTTTGTAGCCACAATGCGCTAATCATTCTCCGTCATGCAACTTTGAAAGTATTATCTGCGACTTATCTCTTCCTAAACATCGGAGTAAAGGTCCACTAAAAGATTTTTTATACAGTACATCTCCGAGTACAACATACTTGTATGCCTTAAATTGTATTCTTTTAGTCGCCCCCTTATCAATGGTAATATGTCATTCACCAAAACTTCTTTGTTCTCACTCCTCTAGTCTTTTGCTATACCTGTAGAAATTTGGAAAGCTTCAACACATCCTTCAACTGATTCAGATCCCTTTACAATAAAAGATTTTTCTTGTATGATTATCCAAGGGTACTCTTTTGAGTAAGAAGTTTTAGCTAAAGAATCAGCTACTGAATTTCTAGCTTTGTGAACATGTTCGTGTCCGACGCCCTCAAAAGTCAAATTTAAAACCTTCAAAGCCCCATATACTTCACTAAGTGATATTTTTTTGCTTCTGATAGGCCAGATGTATGGTTTATGAGAAGTTGTGAATCGCTTATCAACCTTACTCTCTTAGCTCTACAAATTTTAGCAATTCTTAAGCCCGCCAAAGCAATTTTCTACTCGACTTCGTTATTTGATGCTTTAAATACAAATCGGATGGCTTGATACATTGTGATTCCCTCCGGAGAAACCAATCACACACTTGCTCCACAACCAGACGAGTTTGAACCCCCATCACTTCGAACTATCCACTATGCTCCAAGTTCTTCTTCATTGACTTCCATATCATTCCGCTCAGAGTGAAATTTGACTAAAAAGTCAGCTAATGTGTGTGCTTTAATAACAGTTCTTGGTTTAAATTCAATATCAAAATACCCTGGCTCAACTGACCACTTAATCATTCTCCCCGACACATCAGGCCTTTGTAGTATGTTCTTCAATGGAAAATATCTTCGTACAACAATTGAATGAGCCTGAAAGTAAGGCCTCATTTTTCGTGCAGATGTAACTAGTGCAAGGGCTAGCTTTTCTAACTTGAGGTATCGCTTCTCAGCATCCAGAATACTTTTACTCACATAATATACCGGCCTCAGAACATTTCCCTCTTCTTTGATTAAAACCGCATTCACCGCGAAATCTGACACTACCAAATATATATACTACTTTTCCCCCGGATTTGGCTTTGTCAAGAGTTTCAGTGAAGAAAGATATTGTTTGATCCGATGAAAAGCATCAGAATATTCTTGAGTCCAATTAAAACGATTTTCTTTTCTTAACACTTGGAAAAAATGAGCACACTTATCCGATGATCGTGATATGAACTTGTTCAATATTGTCAATCCTTTTGTCAATATTTGTACCTATTTGATTGTTCTTAGAGGTGCCATAGTATTCAGACCCTTCAATTATATCTAGGATTGGCTTCAATACGCTGCTAACTGACTATGTACCCTAAAAAAGTTCTGGATCTCACCCAAAACATGCATTTTTTATATTCAATTTCAGGTTTATTTTTGTCAAATTCGCAAACGTTTATTTTAAGTCAGCCAAATGGTTTTCATCCTTTGAGCTTTTGACTAACATGTCATCAATATAAGCCTCAACATTTCCTCCAATTTGAGACTCGAAAGCTTTGTTTACTAAACATTGGTATGTCGCTCCGACATTCTTCAATCTGAATGACATTACCTTGTAGCAGTGTAAACCTCTTCCGATGATAAAAATTGTACTCTCCTGATCTCTTGGATCCATTTGGATATAGTTATACCAAGCATTAAGCATCCACGAAAGATAACAGTCGGTTCCCAGATGTTGAATCAACTAACGAATCTATTCTGGGCACAGGGAAAGGATCTTTAGGGCATGCTCTATTTAGGACGATAAAGTCTGGTGTGGTTTATTTTTGTCTGAGGGTAAGTTTGTAATTTTTGTTTAGAGTTTTGTGGAAGTTTGTAAGTGTTTAATGTTTGGGTAGAGTGTAAAGGGAGAATTAAGCAGCCTCGTTGTATTTAATTTTCATTACTCTCATTTAATGCTGGTGGTTGGGTATTTATACCCTTATATTTGGGCCTTATGGGCTTCCGGGTCGTGTTTAATGGACCCGGGTCGAGTTTAAGGACCCATGACTTCTAAGTAGGAGAGCAGGCAGCTTAGTCAAGAAGTGATTATGTTTTAAATACTTTAGTTCTGTTCGAACAGTCCAATGGATGAGGTGTCCGAACTGCCCATGTCCGGTTAGGTAGACATTGTCCGAACTGACCCTGTCCGGAGTGGTGACAGAATCCGGACTCATCAAAGTCTACACACATTCGCCACTTGTCATTCTTCTTCTTTACTAGAACCAGATTAGCAGTCCATAAAGGATATTGTGACTCGTATATGTGACCCACTTTGGTTAAACGATCCAGCTCTGCCATTATAGCTTAATCTTTTTCTTGAGAAAATATCTTATTTTCTGTATGATCAGACGAACACTATTTCGTACCGCAAGCCTATGACAAATGACATTTGCTGAAACCCCTGTGATATCCTCTGTACACCATACAAGCAAATGTATTTTCATTGAAAGAAACTTGATTAAAATTTCTTTTACCCCTAGAGATAATCTCGTACCAATTTTGAAGCTTTTACCCGGAAATAAGATATGATCCTCAAAGTTATCATCTGGGACCATAAACCTGGGGGATTCCCTCGGATCATCCACGAGATCGGACTCTGGGGGAGCCCCCACTGATTGCTATTATTTTCTTACTCAACCACCTTAACCTGCTTGGGGGCCAACGTTTCTCGGTAACAATCTCTTGTCATCTTTTGGATGCTTCTTACTGTTCCCATATTGCTTCGCACTACGTACTTCAAACATTGATGGACCGCTGATGGCACGACATGCATTTTAGATAACCAAAACCTTCCAAAAATAACGTTATAATATGTGAGAGCATCCAACACTAAAAATAAGGTTGTAACAATATTCTTGAATGGTTATTGGCCCAATTCTACCATGCCCACGAACTCTCCGACCACTTCAGTTGTAGCCCCGGTGAATCCAACTATCGTTCGGTCTGATCGCAAGATTGTTGGTGGGTTTTTAATCTGGCTATAAGTATACATAAATATTATGTTAGCTGAACTAACCGTATCAATCAAGATTTTTCGTATCTCATTTCCGACTATCGTCGCTCCGATAACTACTGCATCCCCATGCGGACCAGCTACGTCTCTCATGTCATCATCTTCAAAGGAGAGTATTGGGGATGGATTTTTATACAGATATGATGAAGCACATCTTCCGGCTGTATTGCTAGACTAACAATGTGTCTCTTCCGATAATAATTTGATATTCCTGCAATTGTATCTCCCCCAAAAATTGTTAGTGACTTAAAGAAAACACATAATTCACTAACCTTTCCTCTTGGTATTAGTTCTTCTACCATATTTATGGTGTTTCTTCCCGGCTTTGGGTCTAAATACTTAGCAAAGATATCGAATGCATCTATAGATTCTTTCTCGATTGTTTTCGATATCTAGGAACAACTTTTTGTTTGAGAGCAACTCTAGAATTATTCTTCACAAAGTTGACTAACTTCTATTTTCTATCAAGTATTGTACTTCTTTTTTCAGCGCCACACAGTATTTTGTATCATACCTAATATCCTCATGATACTGGCAATACTTGTTTTTTTTTGTGCTCCCTTGGAGTCTGCATTGGGAAAGGCTTACGAAAATATACATTCGAACGTGCCTTCTTAAAAATAGTAGACACACACTCGGTCAACTCGGCATAATAAGGTAGTAAGACCCACTTGTTGGACATGGATCAGACATACTGTTGAGTGTTGACTACATGTGTGTACTATTGAGGTTTGACTACCCTTTGAGGTGCCTGACTTACAACCTGAGTAGGTGCTCGGGGTCGGACTGTGCTTGCTAGTTGTGATACATGCGGTCGAACATTCACCAGTGGTGCACCGGCTCTTATCACGGTCAGATCTTGATAAAACTGATTCAGATTAAGCTATGACATTGGTTCTATCTCTAATACTTTAGTTTCTTCAACTAAAATTCGCTTCTCTATCTGATCCAATAATACTCCAAATGTCATAGCATGTGTCTCTGCAAAATTATCCTTCAACACCCCCGGAAGCAGGCCCATTTGGAAAGTAGCTAGAGTTACTTTATCTTCACAAAATTTCATATATGTCTTAACTTGGATGAAACGCTTAGTATACTCTTTGATACTCTCCCCCACTTTCTGCCTGTAGTAGATTATAGTGTCCTCATTTGCTCAAAACTTCTTGCTTACAACAAAATATTATCGGAACATACTCCTGAACATATCAAAATTCTTTATACACCCTTGAGGTAAACGATTATACCACTTTGACGCAATATTCTTGAAAGTTTGAGAGAAATCCCTGCATAATAACTTGTCATCGTCGTCGTAATTGATCATTAAATTCTTGAACTGTTTGAGGTGCCTGTCCGGATCTTGTGTCCCATCAAACTTTTCCAGCTTAGATATGTCAAACCACTTTGGAAGATGCCCGGACAATTTTTTTAGAGAGAGTGAAGATGACCTCCAATTATGTCTGACCTTATAAGCGCTTCCCCCTCGGTCCTCTGTTCACGACCATATAGATTCCCTCATCGGTTGGGAAAGTAAATTGAAAATTGACTCGGTAATCCTGATTATAGCTGTTAGACTGAATTTATCTCCAAGGAGTTACATATTCTGGTCGAATTGTATTTACTGCTTTGTCGGGATCTTCCGAGTATAACTCTCTCTTTCCATGATCGTGCTTTTTCTTCCTCGAACTGTTAGTTCTCCGACTAGTACGATGGGAACTCTTACGCACCCTTGAATCTCTTTGCCTCTGACCTGCTTTATGCCTACCATCGGTATATGAGGATGAAATACTCATTAGATTATGTTGATTCGTATCGTTGTTCAGATCTAGCTTGCCTTTTGGAAGATCGATGACCTTTTCTCTGATGCCTTTCCTGAGACTGATTGACATATTGGGTTTGATCTGCCACAACGTGCTCTCGTTGTACTTTGATTTGATTCTTCTTGAGCTTACTATCGCTTCATTTTCAGCGTTTAGCCTTTCAATATCCTCCAACAGCTCTTTCCTCTTGGCAACCAAGACAGATTCTTCGAGGAGCTTTTCAGCATATCGATTATTCTTATTTCTTTCATTTGTCACTTGCTCTTCCATCACAGTATCTCCAGATGAGACTCTGATCAAATTATTTTTCGAATTTTCCTTCATCTCTCCACGAATTTCAGTTTCCATTGTTTTTTTTTGCTTTAGATTATTTTTATGGTTTTGGAATGGTGATTCTGGGTACCACCCAGGTTTCTACAGACGACGCCACTGATGAAGTCAGATATTTCTTAGATATAAATCCAGATGCGAAAATGTTCGTATAAGAGCTTCAATCTAAGAAATGTTCGTATCATATACTTTTAGAGAGAGAATCAGTATTTAAAAGAGAGAGAAAGAGACAAAAGGAATACATGTAGTAATAATTGATTAATCAGTGCCACATTCCAAAAAAAAGGAATGCCATTTTTTTAACACAAGAATGAGATGGTGAATTTACATATTCGTCACTAATAGGGCTGTTATCGGTCTGGTTCGGTCTGGATTTTGACGGAACTAGACCGGACCGCTAAGCTTATCGGTTCGGACCGGACCGGGCCGCTAAGCTTATCGGTTTAGACCAGACCGGACCGCTAAGCTTTCGGTTCTAATTTCTGGAACCGGACCGAACCGGACCGGATCACTAAGCTTTCGGTTTTAATTTTTGGAAACGGACCGAACCGCTAAGCTTTTGGTTCGGTTCTGGTTCCGGTTCGGTCCAAGTTCGGTTCGGTCTGGTTCCGTTTCGGTCCTGTTTCGGTTCGGTTCGTTATTGGTCCGCTTAAAAAAATTAAATCTTATCAAAATTTGATTTATAATTTTTTTTATTGAAGTAAATAATATAAAAATTAATGTTTATAAGTTAATCTTTTGATTTTGTTAAAAAATTGGTAATTAACTATTAATATTGGTACTATAATTTATAAAATAATAAATAATAAATAATAATAATAAATAATCGGTTCTAACGGTTTTATTGGTCAAATTTCCTATCGGTTCTACTGGTTTATCGGTTCGATTTTGTAACGGTTCTATCGGTTTATCGGTTCGATTCCATATCGGTCCTATCGGTTTACCGGTTTTATCGGTTCGGTTCCTAACCGGTTTTTTGTTTCGGTTTCTTATCGGTTTTCGTTTTTTAGAATGGAACCGTGAACAGTATAGTTAAAGTTCGGTCCGGTTCTCAGTCCGGTCCTTATCGGTTCGGTTCCGGTCCGGTTCTCGGTTCTGGAGAACCGTTGACAACCCTAGTCACTAATAAGTGGACTTTCTCAACCCATTCTTTTAATCTTTCCAAACAAGTTCTAAGGATATATCATTTAACCCTCTCATCCCTTATATTTGCTTTAGTTTAGTCTTTTGGCAACTAATATATTAATTTAACTTTTATATTTAATATAATAAACCTTGTTATTCTTTATAATTTGCTACTTTCACTTCCGATAGATAATCATTTACTTATCTTTTAAAAAAAATTTCCTATTAACTATCCATTAAAGTTTTTTTATAAAAACTGAAAATAATATATTAAAACATTAATAATTTGTCAAATATAACCTGCTATTCCTAGTAACAAATTTTAATAAAAAAGTCTATCAAACGTATTTATTATTTATAATTCATATTTATTTAAATTCTTAATAAATTATACATTTTTTAATATATAAAATTATTAAAAAATATATAAAAAGAATAATCAATTTAAATTTTTATATTTGTTAAATATAAGTTAATTTAAATAATTTTAAATCTAATAAAATATAAATAATGATAAAATTATAAATAACAATGAAAATAAATACATAAATAATAAAGAACATAAAAAATTAACTTACATTATAATGATATTTTAAAATTTATGAAATAATAATATATAATGTATTATTTTTTTAGTACTAAAATAACTAACAAAGATATTTGATGGACCAGATTCGGTTTTTCCATCAGAAAACTTTTTACACCCATAATCCATCTCAAAACAGGGCGAGTAATAATTTTTAAAATCTATGATTCATCTCACATATAATAAAAGGTTTTGGAATCCTAACCCATCGGGTCGGTACGGGTCGAGTACCCGCTGGTTAGGAAACAATTACTACGGAGTAAATTTAGATATATAGATTTTGAAATTGGATACACATTATATATTAATAATGGAAAGTATTTATGTCTTTTTACTGGGTTAAGTTTCATTTAAGATCCAATAACAATACGATTGTACACTTAAGATCCATATTTTTATGTATTCCTCAGAACGGTCCATTTCACTCAAATGTTTACCATTTAAGATACAGTAATACCATAAATACCTTTAGATGAGAAACATGTGTAACTTTTTTTTTAAATTCATAGCATATCATGAGTGGTACTAGTTTTGTTCGTATTAAAAAATAAAATCAATGGTATTTTTGGCTTGTTTTTCGAGTTACAATTTAAAAGATACGGACTTTTAAATTTTTTAAATTTATAGTATAAACGAAGAAGATGCGAAAACTTATTTGTTTTGCTAGATGCAAAACCTGTTTAAATTTTGTAACGCCATATGCAAATTTAGACCCACTATGTTAGATGTTAGATACGAAACCACCAACCATGATAGATGCGAAACCATATAATGTGAAACTTGTATAAATTTTATACTACTAGATGCGAAACCAACCCACTATGATAGATGAGAAACCTATGTAATATATATATTTAAAAAAATCAAAATATATCATGAGTGGTACTAGTTTTGCTCATCTTAAAAAATAAAATCAATTATATTTTCAGGTTTGTTTTTCGAGTTACGGTTTAAAAGATACGGACTTTTAATTTTTTTAAAATTTATAGTGTAAACGAAGAAGATACGAAACCTTCTTTGTTTTGCTAGATGTGAAACATGTTTAAATTTTATACGGTTAGATGCGAGACCATCCCACTATGATAGATGCGAAACCATATAATGTGAAACCTGTTTAAATTTTGTATGGCTAGATGTGAAACTAGATTGATGAGAAACCTATGTAAAATATTTAAAAATAAATAAATCAAGATATATTATGAGTGGTACTAGTTTTGTTCGTCTTAAAAAACAAAAGCAATGGTATTTTGGGATTCTTTTTTTTAGTTACGGTTTAAAAGATATGAACCTTTAAAATTTTAAATTAAAAAAAAATAAAAGAAAAAAATGTGTCTAGTTGTTTGGTTTATTTTATATCAAAGGATATTTTAGGTATAAAATTTCTTAAAGAAATTGGACATTTATATGTAATAGGTTTGTTGGATGGATCTTAAATGGTAAGTCTCCCATTTTTATGTTGGATATATATTTTTATAATATAAACAACTAAAGTTTATTAAATGTATGATGATGTAAGTTTTAAAAATATTTATCATACTAAGTGTTAGAATAAGGTTTGATGATTGAGGAGTGGAGCAACATCCAAAAGGTTGCATGAGACATCATCAAAAGCGAAATGGAATTGGTAATAGTAGGCTAGACAAGATATATTTTGAACAAAAAATAACACTTGTTAAACGAGACATGTCGTTGATACAGGAACAAAACAAATCATGTCTCGAAGCAGGTTTGACGAGCTAAAAATCGTATGGTTGACGATATAGATGCACTATAATGAGATGTAAAGAAAAAAGTATGTGCGTTGTCGAAGAGTTATTAAAAAAATTCTAGATTCACGATAAGATTACAAGATTTTTATAAATGGTTAAAGTATAAAATAGTATAAACAAGTAATAACATGTAATGAATGATTTTCACGTGTCTTACTTGACGCATGTCATACAGTATATTCTTTAGTATTATTTTGTATTATAAATATAGATCTTTACCCTTCACTTTACGGGTGAACAAAATGATAAGAGTGAAAATTTGTAAGAATAAATTATATGCTTGAGTTGTTTAGCCTTTGATCATTGGTGTTTCACTTCAACAAGGTATTCAATCATCAAAATTGGCGTTGTCGGAAATCTCTTCAATGTACTCTCGTTTCAAGAAAGATAAAAAGATAAGACAATCAATGATAATGACTCGCTAATGAGTGAAAAGAGATTCATCAAAGGATCATGTTATGCAATACTTCAACGGTTGCAGTTTTAAATCTAACTAGAATCATCTTACAAAGACATGAGAATGCAATAGATCTAGGTATGTCTCAGTATATGACGATAATAAGATAATATGAGATTTTTAATTCTTTTAATATTTAATTTATTAGAGTCGCAAATGTTGAATCTATTTCATGAATCATAAGGGTTCCCAATCATTCATCATCCCAACTTCCTAATCACCCATACACGTGTAGAGATATATTTAAGATGAAGATTTAGGCTTACCACTTTGCATCTCCAAAGTCATACGGTTGAGTATTACTGCGCAAATGATAGTTTGATTGCTAGAGACCAGTTCGCGAAAGTCTTCTCATAACTAGGCTAGTTGCTCACTAGATTTTTTTTAGAATGATGAGGAACAATGACCTTGATGGAGTTAATGAAGAAAAATATGCAAATAGATAAATTGAAGAGAGAGGATAAAGCATTTTAAAGTAAGCAACATAAAAAATCGTGTGTTTGTGATAGCCTGAATTAGGGTTTAGTTAGTCTCATACGTAGTTAGTGAATGTAATTTACTAATTACATATAGATCTCTCAACTGAACCAACTTTATTTAATCTTCCCAAACCTCAAATTTATTTACTTGATTAGACGTTATGTTTTATTATTTCTAATATTTTGATGTTCTAGTCATTATAGAGGACCAAAACCATTAATAGGAAATTATGGTCTAATATTAAAATGTTGCACCAATGGTTCCTCTCTCAAGATACATATTAGTCCAACTTGTATCTACACTTAATTTCTTCCACGAGACCTAATAATTATATATTTATTATTATTTGTAAGTTCGATTCTAAATATCGATTACTTTAATTAATTGGACTTGTAATAAAAGATCTGAATACTCGGTATTTACACATGATGAGATTCCAAATATGGGCTTTCGTTACGATCTCCTACTTGGATCATTCATGTGTACTTAATTGAATCAATCTGAACTGTGCACTATAAAATGTTATTGTTCACATATAATATCTAAATATTTATTCATGTCAAATGAAGTCAATAATTAACCAAAGATGTTCCAGTGTGTCTTAGGTTTGCGTAAATCCCTTGCTAATTACCACTGTATGAATCCTGACTTCTCATGGAGTGTAGCATGAAAGTATGATATGACCTTGTATTTAACACATGTTTACTTCTAACTGGTCATACTTAATTTGAGATTATTTAAAGAATAACAATAAAACTTAATTATTATATTTATTTAAATTATTGTATGCATATAATCTAAAGTTATAACATATCTGAGAATTAAATTCAAATTCGAAAAAACTGAAAACCGGAAGCTGAAATCAAAACACCACTTTGAATTTGAATGCCATCTAGACTAAGAAAGTTGATATCCATGTTGTGTTCATGTAAGACTTTAAGAGTTGATGTTATTAAGTGTATTGCAAATTTTATTCTGGTAAAAATCTGCAGGTCTAAATCGCACATTTTGTAACATCTATTTAACCTACAAAAACTTTCTATTTTTGGAATGGAATATTTATGGAATCCCCATGAATAGGCGTAGTCGATGGACAACAGGTGAATATTCCTGTACTACCCCTTGTTGGTCCCGAGGGACGGAGGAGGCTAGGTTAGCCGAAAGATGGTTATCAGTTCAAGGACGGAATAAAAACAAAACTAAAGTCGAAAAGTAGTCGGGGCGGATGTAGCCAAGTGGATCAAGGCAGTGGATTGTGAATCCACCACGCGCGGGTTCAATTCCCGTCGTTCGCCCGTTCTCCCAATTTGTGTGGACCGATGGGCTTACCAGTCTTGATCGTTACAAAGGACGATGCTACCGCATCGAGCCCGTTCTAAATTGGGAGAACGGGCGAACGACGGGAATTGAACCCGCGTGTGGTGGATTCACAATCCACTGCCTTGATCCACTTGGCTACATCCGCCCCGACTACTTTTCGACTTTAGTTTTGTTTTTATTCCTCCCGACAAAAAATAAAAAGGATAAGGATGGAAATGCCATAATTTCAGTGCACTTATATGATCTTCTTAATTGGTTAAGTTTCTTTACGTTATCATATGATCTTAGATATTAAATGTTGGATGACTTAAGTCCCATTTTACAACAATTCACCTTTAAAATACTTTCGTATTTACTTAAGATCTAAATTATATACTTTATCCTGCATTAACCTGAGCATATATCAAGATTTTAATTGTAAAAACATATGAATTTTTTTGTATCTCCTAAATTTTGGAATTGGTCTTGAGATGTTGACCGAGAAGACATATCCTAAATTTCTTTTTAAAAAATCAGATATATGTCAAAATTTATTTGCATGTATGTGGTGCTGAATAGATAACAAACGTGCCTACCATCGTTGCAACTAAACAACATAGAATTTTACCGTTGATTCAATAAAATGTGTTAAGATCGGGGTCATCACGTCAATTCATGCTTCAGTTGAAGGTGATTTTCTAACTTTTTACATTTTAATGTTTTAAAATTGAAAATGAGTGAATTAAGACATGAGCGACACATATATAATATTTGACGAGTTAAAATAGATGAAAAAAGAACATGAAACACGTTACATTATTTAACAGAAAAAATAACTTTTAAAAAAATAAAAGTTAATAAAAAATGATTAGTATAAAAGATAATAATGATTAATATCAGTCATAACCGTCATGTCATGGGTACCATTTCATGTGTGTATGATTTAAGTTTATTTTTTGGCTTCTGATAATTGTTTTGGGAGATTTTGTTTTGGGGATCATCAATTCTTCAAGGAAAATACACACCGAAAGTATTCGAGCACAATTCCAAGCAAGAACGTCACCCTACTTCAATCAACATTCTTACCATGCTATTTTTTCGTTGATAACGAATTTTAAGGCGTTGTTGGCCCTCATGAGGATGTTGTTTTGATAATTGTTATTGTTGAGGACAAGGAGATCTGAAGGGTTTTAGTCTACACCAGAAGTTTAAAACATATTATTTTTAGAACGACTTATAATATGATGAAGAAACTCCCTATTATTCGATGTTCAAACATGATGGTTGTTGGTTTTACCAGGGCAAGTGCCATTGTTAATAGATAATTTGATGCATATATTATTCTAGAAAATTTTGAATATAAGACTATGGTTTAAGTTATATTTATATTTTTTTAATAACCTCACATCTTACAATATGATTTTTGATAGGTTCTAGCTTGATTAGATGCATGTCATCGCTTCAATTATTCATTTGTGTCTTTCGGTACATTATGGATTACAAGTTACGTATAGTTTGGAGCCATCAAAAAGTGGTCAGAGAAGTTATGCAATATCTTTGGCAATGAAAAATAAATAAATAACAGTTTTATAGGCCTCAAGAAAATGAGGTTGTCAATGATCCTAAAACGGCTTATGGTTTTATTATTCTCAGGGATGATGCTGAAGCCTACTGTTTTGAGAAAGATAAAATTTTAAGCATCAATACCTCGTTTTTAGAGGATTTGATCAGGGAATTTTCTTAGTTTTTTTGTTGAGGAATTTAGATGTTTTTACACGGTCTATCGAAGATGTGACCGGGGTCACAACTGATATCATCTTCCATAAATTATCAGCTAACCTTCATACGATGCCTATATCTCATAAAATTAGGTTTTTCAATTGAGAAGTTTGCATTAATAGTATTTGACGTTGACATATTATCAACTTTAGGCCAGATCATGTAGTCTCACTATGCTACCTGGACGACCAAACCCGTTAATGAAATAAAATGAATTGAATTTAGAGGATATGTGTTGACTTCACATATTTAAATAGAGTACGCCTGGGTGATCATTTCCCTATAATGAAGGTAGATCAATTGGTGGATCCAATCTCACATGATAAGCTCACATCTTTCATGGATGTGTACCCTGAGTACAACAAAATTCATATGCATCCATCATACCAAGAATACACAACCTTGGCTCGTGACCAAAGCATGTATTGTTACATGGTCATACCCTTAAGCTTGAAGAATGTTAATCAAAATTACCAAATATCAGTCAACAAGTATTTTGTTACCCATATTGGCAAGAATGTTGAAATTTATATGGACGACATGTTAGTCAAGAGTGATGAAAATTCTAAGCATATTTCTGAAATCACTGAGACTTTCCGGGTTTAGTTTGTTAAGTTCATTGGTTTCTTTATCCATTGTGGAAGGATTCGAGGCTGATTCTTTTCAGCTAGAAGCTCTGGATTTGATGCAACCATATTTTTAAATCAAGGAGGTTCAAATCTTAACATGTAGGCTTGTTGTACTTATTTTGGAGGGAACCCGCAGCCGCTACTTAGAGTGCAATGAGTGCGCACAGGGTAAACCCTCAGTCTGACGCAATAGCTTGCAAACTAACGCCAGAAGGTAAACCACACAAGGTGACAGGCTCAGCCGAGAAAGCGTATGTAGAGGGACTTGAACTCATGACCTTTGGTCACAAGCATGCCTTACTCAACCAACTCGGCTACCCCCTTGGGGGTGTAGGCTTGTTATACTTAACAAGTTTATCTCTTGATATTTGAATAATTTTATTTCTTCCTTTTCAAAATTTGAGAAAGGTTACTAGCTTCCAGTGGAAAAATGAATATGATAAAGCATTAAGTACAATAAAGCTACACATTTATTCTCGAGAGACGTTATCCAAACGAATCTCGGGAAATAATGTTCTTCGTTTACTTAGTTGTTTCTGAATATAATTTAAGTATAGTCCTGATAAGCGAATAAGGTGATTTTCTGAAATATTTTTATTACGTGAGGACAAGCTTGTTATTAATTAAAACTGGGTACATTTTGTTTGAAAAAAATATCTTTGACATTAATAGTCACGACAAGAAAGATGAAGCCTTATTTTCAAAGGTCTTTTATCATGGTCATACTTATTTTCTAATTTTAACATTTATCAAAGGCTAGAAATGTCTGGAAGATTAAATCATTGGTTAGTTGAGTTTGGATACTTTAACATAACTAAAAAAACCAAAGGCAACCATCAAATCCCATGTATTGATTGATTGTTTAACTAAATTCTATGTTAAAAGACTCAAATCTTAAGTTAAGAGCTTAGAATCGCATTGGTTGGTCAGGACTGACGGGGGATCTAATATTGTAGGTTGTATGAGTAAAGTGAAGTTAGTGGCTCCTTATGGGGAAGCTACAAACATATCATTGGTTTTGGTATTCAAGCATCAAACAGCGAGGCTGAGTACGAAACTGCTATTACATGATTTTAGTTGGCCCATATTTGCAGAGTCAAGAAGGTTACGTTGATAAACGACTTACAAATTCTGATAAATCATACCCTTGATCAGGTGGAGGCTCGCAAAGAGAATTTTGTTAAATAAACGTTATATAATTAGGCACATATCTTTGAAAGCATTTAGTATAAACAAGTTCTAAAAACATAGGACTATTTATAGACTCATTGACCTTACTAGATTTCTCTGAAACTGAACCATATGTTACTTTACAATAGTACCATTCGATTGACAAAGAGCATAAGCCGAAGCCTGAGAAGACGTTCAGGGTGTATATTACTGAAACTACAGATTGAAGGCCACCAACTAGTGAAGGCCAAAAATCTTGGCGATGCAAATGTGTTGGTAAAAAAATATGATTTATACCAATAGTTCGCCAACACGACTCAATTCCAAACTATATCACTTGATTCGATATTTGAAGCCTTACCCTTTGAAAAATGAGGTATCGACGTGGTCCGTAATTTTCCTAATACTTTTGGAGGAAGTCAACACATTATTATTATTATTATTATTATTGTGGAGTATTTTTCAAGGTCAGTGGAGTTGAACCATTTTCCAAGATAATGACAAAAAATGTGCTTAATTTCATCTTAACTAATATTTTCCACAAGTTTAGGATGTCTAAGTCAATCATCACATATAATGGAATTCAATTTTAAAATGTTGAGGTTGTCTCTTTCTGTCAAACTAGAGGCATAAAACAAAATTTCTCAATGCATTTTGACCCTTAAGAAAACAGGTAGGTGTTGGTCACCAACAAGACCATCCTAGAGGGCCTCGAACAAAACTTAATATAAGTCACTGATAAGTTTCCTGACTTTCTTCAAGGAGTATTATGGCATAAAAATACACCTCAGAATGACATAAGTGAAACCCATTTTGCTTTAATGTATAGTGTGGACATGGATATCCCAGAAAAAAAAACTATATTACCATATGTTATGGTGTCTAATTATTCCTAAAAAGGAATAAAAAAAGGAATAATGGTCGAACTGGATTTGAATGAGGAAAAATAACAAAGCCTAACCTAAAAATCCAACAATACCAGACATTTATAAGGATTATGTACAATTCTAAGGTTTGAGGGTGTGAATTTAAGGTAGGGGATAAGGTTATAAGGAAAACATTTCTTGCATAATAAGATGCGAATACTCGACAAGCTTGCTCCAAACTGGGAAGGACCATACACAGTGTCTGAAAGGGTTAAGGAAAGTACTTACAAACTGGTGGATGAGAAAATGATGAGATTTCAACACCCATGGAATATTGAGCACCTCATGATATGTCGTGTAGAGATATGTAATTAATGTACAATTTACTTTGAACTAAATTGTTTATAATTTTAAATGGGCCATTGGCATATTATTTCCTACCCTGGTGGTGCACGAAGATTTTAATGAGGTTCATACGTAGTGACCCATTAATGAAGATTTTTCATTTTAATCTATATAATTATTATTGATCATATCAGATATAGTTGGAGGGATATCATAGTAATTCTGATCTTATCTAAAGGGAAATGCAAACATAATAATTAAAATTCACTGATTAAACAACAACCTGTGTGGATCAATGACTCAGCTATGTGTCTAGTGCCTTGAAGTATGGGCTTGGGAGCTTATAATGGGCTTGTGGGCTCGTATAACAGACCAAATAATAAGATCCGACCCGAAAGGCCCATGAGTATCTCAACAGAGTATAAATACCCCAACCAACTTCATTCGGAGGGTTAGACTTTTTTCTAGAAATATTAAGTACAAGCATACACCTTATTTCTCTCACTACTCTCTACAAAAATATTTAATATCAACCAGCTAAAAGATCTTTCTTTTTTTACCCCTAAACCAGATTTTTCATCACTAATTATTATTTTGGTTCCGTCATAAACATATATAAATATTCCAACCTTTGTTGGTAAAAAAACAATCTTAAGCCTTTGTAATGTGTTCCAACCTTTATTGGTCAAACAAAATTTTGACACTTTAAATATGTGGTTGGTTCTGTTTGAAGACTTAGTAAAGTGTTCCAATGTTAGTTAATCATAAAGAAAACTGATGATCTACGATGGTAATTCGTATAATTATGAAGCCTTACTAGCGTAGGCTCGTATCCCACCGAAGCATGATGGAAAAAGAGTGAGATAAAAGAAAGGAAAGTGCCATAACATGAGAGTCAGTATTTTTCCCTCTTTTTTTAAGAGGTTCGGTTGAATACGTATCAACCAGCTTGTTGGGAGCTCATCTTTAGGAGGCTAGGAAATTATTGGTAGAAGGAAGAGACATCACAACCATCACCCATTGTCCGTAGTTACCGCTTCGATGGAGAGATCGTACTTCGGGTTCTCCATTATCCACAACATAAAGCGATCAAAGTTGATTGCGGTAAAACAACAATAGAACCTTTACTTCCAATGCTCTTTAACCCAAGCGTTAAGTTCTTGAAATATCTTTTTGGTGCGGTCAATATATTATAAAAAGACATATTTTATAATAAAGCTTCAGTTAATATATAGATGAAAACAATAAATGAAAAAATAAAGCATTAAAAAAATTAAAATGTTGGGCTTTGTACTATCTCTTGTCATATTCTTCAGAGACGACTAGGGTTAAGTTCAGTTATCGGACTACCATTCTTCCGGTCATCATTAATAAAGAAAAATTGCATCTCTCTCTATTAGATTCCAATAGGACATTTATAACTTTGTACTTACTTGGTGAGGATAAATAGTCAAAATAGATGCTTACATTGGTTCAAATAGAGAACACACACATAAACTCATCCATCTTCAATGCAATAGCTTACAATATCAGGGTCTACCAAGTATTAATATTGGTCTAATTACGATAAATGTCTATAAACTGGAAGAATTTTATAAGGTTAAGGTGCATCGGGCACCGAAGCCCCTAGTCGTAATTCATTATAAAAAATTAGTTTATCCTCTTAAGTAGCTAATCGAGTCTCTATCGGAACAGGAAACAGGATAGTGACATTGTCGGGAATGATTCACTCGTAGCACATGCAAGTTACCTAATACGAGTCGTTGTACACATATGATACTCGATACAAAGAAACCAAATGAGATTTCACTATCTTTCGAACAAATAAGAAACTTCTAATTTCATCGGGCGCTTGCATCCCTTAATATCTTGGCTTCTCACATTTCCTTCAATTCTTCGGTTGAGCATTAGAGCTCCCAAGTCGAGTTTACGCTTTCCATTTGCATCAGAGGTAAACAATTGTGTGATGGAGCTTAAGGATGAAGAACTTGACATGTCGGGTGTTGAACTCACCATGAGAGATAACATAATGAGGGATTTGAGTGGTTGGGACTATGTTTCGAGGACTTACTAGGGTGTTGTCCTATGGGTTCCTTTAGGATAGTAATTTTTTTTGTTTCGGCCATATAATCGATTTTTTAAATGAATGAGACAAACGTAAAAGTTACTAACATCAATTTTTTAGGTAAACTTTTGAGTTGAAACCTAAGAAGTCTCCTAATTTAATACAAGTGAATTTTAAATTTTTTCGAGTTTTAAAATATATTAAATTAATATGTTATGTAACTATATTTAGTAATACAGTGATAAACAACTATAATAATAATAGTAAGGCTAAAAGTCACCATTGGTCCTCCATGTATAACATGTGCATCATATTAGTTCTTGATCTTCACTTTTGTCTCCCTCCCATCCTTCATGTTTTAGAAATTTGCAAAACCAGTCTCTCCGCACATGTGAGTCATGAAAACTAATACCTGGCACCCCAAAATCCCAGGTTTTATCACTTGTGTTCCCCCATAATTTTGCCCAATTATACCCCTCCCTCAGTTCAGTCACCGCCACATGTTTTTACTTTTTACAATTAACCTTTTACCATTTACCAGCTACATAATATTTTAACCTTGCTCAAATTTAAATGGGTTAGACCCGTGCCAAAACATTAAACCCAACCCAAACTTAACTTACCTTAAATTACCCAAACCAAGCCCAACTAAACCAAACCCAAACCCAAACCGGATTACCCATTACTACAACCCCAATTAATTACTTTAAAACCTTAAACTCCCAAACCTTTTGTTCCCAAACCAAAAACCTTAAATCCCGATTTCTTCGGTGTTTCTCCATTTCATTCAATCTCTTTGTACGACCACAATTACCATAATCTAAACTTAAATTTCGCAAACCTTTCTTCTTCATAATTTAAGTATCGAGATTTTACAGAATATATATATTTATTTGATCTTTAGCAGCTTAATATAAAATGTTGAAAGTAGAAGAAACTATATATTAACATCACTATGTACTTTCATAAATAACATGATCAACTTGTGTTGTTCTATTATTTGGTTTTATTGTTAATTATTAAACAACTTCTTTAACAACACCCGTATATTTTATTGAGCACAGCTTGGCGGTAAGTATCATCATAAATATTATTAGTCTGATCCAGACAGAAAACAAAAAAAAAACTATATATGTTTTATTGAAAAAACTCCCAGCTACCTTCACCATCAATGAGCCGTGGTTCAAACGAATGAAATGGTATTAGAGTCGGATGCTGTGACAATAGATTTTTTTTTTAACAAGGCTTTGAAAGATAATGCAGGGCACCCCTAGGTGATTTACAATGGGGGATGAGGGATGTGTCCCCGCTGACAAGTAAATAAATCTGTACATAAAGTACAGTTTTTTCATCTTCATGTTTAAGAAATTTACATGTAAGGAGGTAATTATATTGATTCCAACTCATTGGAAAGCATATATAGTTGATCATTTACATTAACACTTGTGGCACTGCTAGTTTAGATATCAATTAGCACTGTAATCATTTTTTTCAAGATAACTATGGAATGAGAAAACGAGAAAACTAGAAAAGAAATAAAAAATAGGACTTAGAGTTTCTGATTTGGGAACATAAGGTTCGGGAATTTAGGGTTTCAAAATTATTAACTGGGTTTTAGAGATCGGTAATTGGGGTTGTAGTAATGGGTGATCGAGTTTTTGTTTGGTTTGGTTGGGCTCGGTTTGGGTAAGTTAAGGTAAGTTAAGTTTTATTTGGGTTTAGTGTTTTGACTTGGGTCAAGCTCATTTAAATTTAAGTAAGGTCAAAATACTAAGTAGGTGGTAAATGGTAAAAATTAAAAACACGTGGTGGATGACTAGACATTTGATTGGGCTGAATAAGGGCCATAATTGGGCAAAATTCTAAGGGACTGAAAGTGACACGAAACTTGAGATTTTGGGGTGCCACGTATCAGTTTTTCATGGCTCACATGTGCGGAGAGACTGATCTTGCAAATTTATGAAACATGGAGGGAAAATGGGAGACAAAAGTGAAGATTAATGACTAGTATGATACACGAGTGAAACATGTGGGACCAATGATGATTTTTAGCCTAAAATAAATAATTTTTCCATTGAATAATTTTTTGAAAAAAAATATTCTCCATTATAATTAATAAAAAATTAGTTTTTATATATCCATCTCATGATTATTACAACTTTTTGAGTTAAGATTTATTAGTTAATAAAAATATGAGAAATGTCTTCAAAAATACCCAAAACCAAACCTTATTGTCATGTAAATACGTAAACTTTCATTGATGAAAATCTAATACTCATTTTCCGTAAATAACTTTGATTCAATACACAATTCTCTAATAATACATTAAATACTTATGCTTCATCACCACCTGTAACCACTTCTAATTCTTCAACCAATTTTTTTTTCTTGTTATTTTTATTTTATTTTTTAAAAGGCATGCATCATTCAAACTGGAGCTCGGAAAAATAATATGAAAGTATTATCGACTCTGTTTTTTTCAAACAAACAAAACTAGATCTATTGATGATTTGTTTTGGATTTTTTTAAATTTTTCCAGTAACAGGAGAGACTAAGCATAACTAAACAGGCGAGACCATATATAAATAAATATGCGAGATCATGTATAAGAACATGCAAAACTATGTATAATAAACATGCGAGACAAGACATAACAAATAATTATTTTTTGAAGATGAACTAAACTAGATCCATTGATGATTTTTTTTTCCGTCGGATCCAGTAACTGTGGTCTGACATCTTTATCATCAAGTAGTACATGTCTCACATGTTTATTTATTATTGGTATTGTATGTTTATTTATACCTAGTCTCGCATGCTTTTTATGAATGGTCTCGCATGCTTGGGTATGTCTAGTCTCACATGTTTATTTATGCCTAGTCTCGGGCAGATCTAAAGGGTGGCCATGTATGCCATGGACCACCCTAAATTCTAAAAATAAGTTTAGTGTTGTGGTAAGAGTGTTCAGTTTTTAACCTTGAGGTCAAGAGTTCAAACCTTGGACCACCTTAAATTATTCTTTTATTTTTTATTTTTTTCCTTATATTTTTTTCCTTCCTTATTTTGTCCCCAACTAAACCCTAAATCTACACAAATATAAAATCAGTGAATAGTAAAGTAATAAAAAAACTTAAAACTAGTTTGAAATTAAGGAATTAAGTAATAGAATTTTTTAATTGATTTAGAATTGTTATAATTTTTTCATTGATTTAGAATTGTTATAATTTTTTAATGGATTTATCTAATTGACTTTACATGAATCATGAAAAATCTTTTGATTTATAAATAGAATTTCACATGTTTTGAAAATCAATTTGAAACAACTCACTCAATGGTGATGAGTCCGAATTCGGTATGCTCCCCGGACAGGGCAAATCGGTCTAGTCTCTCCGAATACCGGACAGGTTACTTGGACCGGACAGGTTACTTGGACCGGACAGGTTACTTTGAACACAATAAACTTAAGGTTGTTCGAACTATGACAAAAGTACTAAAAAACCTAAACACTTCTTGACTAAGCTACTTGCTCTCCTACTTAGAGCTCATGGATCTTTAAACATGACCCGGGTCCATTAAACATGACCCGAAAGCCCATAAGGGCCCAAACATTATACTATAAATACCTAACCACCCGCATTAACTAGGGGTAATGAGAATTAACTGCTACCAAGCTGCTTAATCATCTCTCTACTCTGTACTCTAACCGTTAAACACCCACATACCACCGTTAAACACCCACATACCACCGTTAAACACCCACACACCACTGTTAAACACCCATACACCACCTTAAAACTCCACTCAAAATTACCAGCCTCACCTGAGGCAATTATTATCCACACCAAATTGGCGACCACAGTGGGAGCACGAAGGTGCCTGAATCAAACATTCAAAACCTGACAAGAAATTTTGTCTGTATGAATCCGGACAATCCAGAGCTTCCACCAGCTTTGCTCGAAGTGGTGGAAGAGAACGATGAGTACATTGTCCAAGAGCGCGACAGGTTAAAGCTTGAAATAGAAGCTCTGAGGGCTGAAAAGGCCAAGATGGGCGTGAAAGAAAAATCCAAAGCATCGGTTGTTCATCACACCGATAACCCCAGAGAGCATGAGGCTTCCAAAACACATGTGAGCACCAAAAAGACTCATGCTAGTTCTAAAAAGTCTCACCGGTCCAAGCCTGTGGAGAGTTCTGACTCGAGCTCAGAATCTTCGGGTAGCTCTTCGGACAGTGAGGGAAAGGAAAAATCCTTGTCCTCTAGCAGCAATGAGGGTCGAACCAAGAAAAAGCAAAAGCAGGTTAAGAAATATTCAAGAAAAATAGACCACCATGGAAGAATGAAAAGGCATATTGGAAAGGGGTCATCTCACCACCGGAGGTATACAGACGAGATGTTTATGGATCCCTTTGCTTTCCACGATGAGCCAGGTATCTTTCCAACTCCCAATGAGGATACTGTGTTCAGTCGTGGAAGGAATCGGAGGCAGTCTCCACTGTCTTCTAAAATCCTGTCCGGAAACCTCCCCAAGAGGTTTGACAGCACTAAAATGGAGAAGTACGATGGCAGTACTGATCCGGACAACCATCTGGAGCAATTCAAGAACTTCATGATGAACTTTGATGACGATGATAAACTACTTTGTAGGGCGTTCTCCCAGTCATTCACGGGGAGTGCTCTGAAATGGTACAACAGCCTGCCTCAGGGTTGTATTAAAGATTTTGATACGTTTTGGGTGACCTTTCGGAGGCAGTTCGTAGGGAGTAAGGAGCTGAAGGGAAATAGAGACACCATAATCCATTGTGCCCAGGAGCCAAATGAGTCATTGAAAGAGTACATAAGCCGTTTTGTGAACACAAAGAATGGGTTGGCTGATTGCTTCGAACAGGTGGCAATAGCATCCCTGAGACAGGGTTTGAACCCAGGCAATCTAGCTGATTCGGTGACCAGAAAGAAGGCTATGGCCTGGGGAGGGTTGCTGAATCAGGCTGGCAAACAAATAAACGTTGATGAAACAAAGAAAACCAAGGTGCACAGACAGGTGAGGTCCACCCCAGTGGCACCAACTCCAAATCAAAACCAGTCTGGGAACAAAGCAAGAGAAACCGGACAGGGGCATGGTAGGGCAAAAGCTCAGTCTCAACTAGCAGCTCCTGCTCAGAGTCAACAATCCAGAAATAAGAGAGGTCCATGGGTCCAACCGGAGTGGTTCGCAGAGCTTAAAGAGAGTGTGGCCACTATCTTTGATAAAACAAAAGATGAGGTACATTACCAGAGACCAGCAACTTTGCAGTCTCCTAGAGAGCATCAAAACAACTCTTTTTGCCAATATCACAATGATATTGGCCATACCACTGATGATTGCATAGCATTGAAACAAGAAGTTCAAAACCTGATTGAAAGGGGAAAGTTGGGAGCATACGTTAAGAGAAGAGGAGGCAACAGGCCTGATAACACTCACCGGGTTGGTCCAAGTAATGATGCTCCGGAGGGGGCCATGGTTATAGTTGAGAGGTTTGATGTGGAATCTGAATACTTGGATCCTGATCCAACTCGAAATAGAGTGGGTGCTATTGAGGAGTGTTCTAGGTCGGTCTCCGGGCTCATTAAATTCTTCGAGTCACTTATGATTTTCGGAGGGGACAGTATGACAGCTCCTACTGCTTCTTCAAGGAAGAGGCATGTTCATAATTTAACCTCCCAGCTAGAAGGAGGCATAAAATCTTATCAGTCACTGAACTCATTCCCCTTTATTGTCTTTGATGAGGATGATTTGAGAAACATCGCTGGCCCTCATGAGGATGCTGTTGTCATAGGAGCCTCTATAGGGGGCAATGAAATAAGGCGAATTCTGGTGGATACTGGAAGCTCATCGAATATCCTTTTCCTAACCACTTACAAGAAAATGAGAAATCTAGTTGTGATTCAAAAGTCGGACAGGTCAATCGTGGGCTTCACAGGCAGCTCAGCCGATGTGATCGGAGAATTCGAAGAAGAGGTGTTATTGGGCAGGGGCCCTTACAAGAAAATGGTTAGAATACTCTTTATTGTGGTGGATTGTCCCACTTGCTATAATGCTATTCTAGGGAGATCTTGGCTCTCTAGGATGCATGCAGTGGCTTCAACAGTCCACCAGTGCTTAAAGTATGCTGTTCAGGGACATGTTGAGGTTGTCCGGAGTAGCCAAAAGATTGCAAGAGAATGCTATGCCACTGCCCTGGCTCCTCGAACGCTGGGGGCAGTCCGAATAAATGATCAATAACAGTTTGAGGGCCTTTCTGGGGGTGAGGGTGAAATTGATGACCCCAGAGAGACCCATGGAGTGTTGATTACTGTTTGGAAGAAGACAAGAGTGTCAAGATAGGGTCCAAGATGCCACCAATGTTGAAAGAAGAGATGTTGAAATTTTTGAAAGACCATCAGCATGTTTTTGCTTGGTGCAATGCTGATGTTACTGGAGTTCCATCAGAAGTGATATCCCATCACTTAGCTGTCCGAAGAGATGTAGCACCAGTGGTTCAAAAGAGAAGAGCTTTCTCAAAAGAAAAGGCTGATGTCATAGTACAAGAGGTTGACAGACTCACAAAGATGGGGCACATTAAGGAATCTCAGTATCCTTTGTGGACTGCCAATCCTGTCCTGGTGAAAAAGAAAAATGGAAAGTGGCGCATGTGCATTGACTTCACAGACCTCAATAGAGCTTGCCCAAAAGACTTGTATCCGGTCCCCCGGATAGATCAGTTAGTAGACTCTACTTCTGGGAACAAACTGCTTTCCATTATGGATGCCTTCTCTGGGTACAATCAGATTCAAGTAGATCCAAAAGACCAAGAGTATACCAAATTCGGACTCATCAATAGCATATACAGAGTCTTACCCATGGATCCATGTACTTGAAAGTCCTTCAATTCAACTTAGTAAGGGTGAAGAAGAGGAAGTTTTTGAAATACAGGTGAAACAACCTCAGGATTGGAGATCTCCTCTCATACAATATATGTCCGATGGTATTGTACCTTCAGATAAATCACAAGCCAGAACATTGAAACACAATGCTCATGGTTTCATTATATTGAGAGAAGTGTTGTACAAAAAATCCTATAGTAAACCTCTTCTGCGTTGTTTGGGGGATGATGAGTCACAAGTGGTCCTCTCCGAATTGCATGATGGTGAGGGATCAGCCCATTGTGGATTTAGAGCTTTAACGAGAAGAGTATTTCTCTCCAGATATTATTGGCCATCAATTATGAAAGATGCTAAGGAATTGGTAAGGAGATGTGACCCATTCCAGAGGTACAGCAATGAAATTCATGTACCAGCCATTCCTTTGGAATCAATTTCTGAGCCCATCCCTTTTGCTCGATGGGGGTTAGACTTAGTAGGGCCTCTCCCTGTGGCGTCCGGAGGGCGTAAAACTATAATTGTGGCTATTGACTACTTCTCAAAGTGGATAGAAGCAGCTCCCCTGGCAGGGACAACATCAAAAGCTGTCATAAAATTCATTATATCCAACATATGTTGCAGATTTGGTGTCCCACAGAAAATAACAACAGACAATGGGCCACAGTTTGACAATAGAGAAATGGAAAGCTTCTGTGCCTCAAGGGGTATACAGCATTGTTTTTCTTCGCCTTTCCACCCACAGGCTAATGGGCAAGTTGAAGTGGCTAATAGGACTATACTGTCCGGTTTAAGGAAGAATCTGGAAGGGGCTGCTGGGAAGTGGCCTAGTTATTTACAAGAAGTCTTGTGGGCCTATCGGACAACACCTGGGGCTGCAACACAAGAATCACCTTTCGCCTTGGTCTATGGAATGGATGCAGTAGCCCCTATAGAGAAAACACTCTCTTCCTTTCGTGTTCACAACTTCTCCGGACACGCTAATGAGATGGCCATCAGAAGTCAACTTGATTTAATAGAAGAAAGACGGGTTAAAGCTCGCCTTAGAGTGGCACACTATCAGGGCTTGATGAGAAGCAGGTTTGTTTCTAAAGTTAAAAGAAGAGATTTCCAACCAGGGGACAATGTATTAAGGAAGGTCTTCTTACATACTAAAGAAAAGCTCTTCGGAAAGTTGGCCCCTACCTGGGAGGGTCCGTATATTGTGGTTGAAAGAATCAAGCCTGGAACTTATTGGTTGGAAGACAAAGATGGCAGGGTTCTAACTCATCCTTGGAATATTGAGCATCTTCGGATGTACTTGGAATAATACTTGTGTAAATATTTACTTGTTTGAACTTCCATGTAAATATTTGGGGGCATACTTTTTCCTCCCTGGTGGCACGGGGGGGTTTTAGTGAGGTGTCCGGATGGTTGAATAAAATTCGATGCCTTCTTCAAAATTTTCTAAGTATTTTCAAAGTTCTATCTCTTGTTATACTACCCGGACTGAAAGATCTACGGGCTATTTAAACTCTAACCGGAGAATTTAAACACTCTCACAATGCAATAACTAAAAGCTACTTAAACTCTAGCTATTTAAACTAAAACAAACAATGGAAGAAGATGATGGTTGTGTAAAACAGAAATATTCATTGAACAACTTAAAATTGCCTTGGCCTTCCAAAGACTTTCGAGTAAGTCAGGATACAGCACAAAAACCTGTCCGAACAAATACCGGACACCACAACAAAAAGAGTGCCTTGGCCTTCCAAGGACTTTAGTTTAAATAAAAGATAAGCCAAGTAAACCATAAATTAAGATTGAGCCTTTGAAGATGGCTCCCCTTCATCTGCTTTCTTACCCTTAGAGTCGCTCCCCCCTTTGACTACTTTCTTGCCCTTGGGATCATTCTCCTCTTCACCAGGGCTCTCTCCGGTCCTCTCTTCATCATCAGATGAAGACTCACCGGGAATTCCATCCTCATCGACCATTGTATAATATGGAAGGTCATCGTCATCCACATAGAGCCATAAGTCCCCCAGGGTTCTCTTCGGAAATTTTTCATGAAAAAGGAGAACCATATCAGACTTCACCCTTTGAATCATTAACTCTTCGCTTTTAATCATCTCCCTGGCATAGGCATTGATCTTGGCGTTGATTGTGGCCTCTTGGTCCCTTAACAAAGCATTTTTCTCCTCAGCAGCCTGGGTCACTGCATTTTCTAGAGCAATCTTGTCAATAGTCAAGTTGGTGATGATCTTCTCATTTGCAGTAGTTTCTCCCCTTGAGGCCGTAAGGTCCTTCTCCATACCGGACAGCTTCTCCTGAAGATCTTTTATGGTTTCTTCTAGGGTGGCAACTTTTGTGTTGCTTTCATCTTGTTTCCTCTTCAGCTCCTCATTTTCTTCCTTAAGCAAATCAGCATTGGTAGTAGCAGTGCGGAGGTCTTCGGACAACTTTTCCTTCTCAGACTTGAGGTCTTTGATGGTGTCTGCCTGACTCTGGACTTGCCTCTCCAATGTAAGAACTGGCTGCACATTACTAAGCAAGGAATGGGCTATAGTGTCCTTTTCACTAGAAACCATGAAAGTCTTACCATTGAAATTGACCGTATTGGAGCTGCTTGGAGGAACGTAGGGCCCTACGAATTCGTCTCTGGGGAGGCCAAGGAAATACTCACCAAGTCCAGCTAGACCAGTGATGTCCACTCCATCGAGGTTGAGATCTCCCCCTTCTACCTCATCGGTATGAAAGTCCCTTGGGATCTCTTCAGCCAGTGTTGGGTCAGAGGGGTCAGTGGGGAAGGAAGGCTCCGGATCCTGGAGAGCGAGCTCATCTCCTTGGGAAGTCTTTTTCTTCTTGGCTTCCCGGTCAGTACCTTCTCCTACTTGCTTGTGAGTCCTCTTGGGAGCCCTTGGAGGTTTTGGGAGGTCTACTTCCTGCCTTTCGGTCTCTTGCTCTACCACTTGCAAGAGGGCTGCATCGATTTGAACCTGGGCCGGCCCCTCCGGGTCTGTTGGGGCATCCTTCTCAGCATCACTCGCTACCTTTTTGCCTCTCTTCTTGCCCTTCATTTTACTCGGGGCTTTAGCCCGGGCAGGCAGGTAGAGTGTCCCATCTAACTCGTGGGACCTCTTCTGGAGGCTGGGTGGTGAGCTCCTCCCAAGTTAGGTCTCTCTGACCTGTGGTGTTCCACAGGTGAGACCTTGCTAGATTTCCAGCGGTGAAGGCTTTGTGGAATCGATTCTCCCAGTTCTCTGCGGCCCAAGCATTAATTTTGCCACATGTAGTCTGTCCGGCCTTCAAATAATCCCCGAACTCCTTTGACAGCTCTGTTAGAACAAAAGAGAAACTGGTTAATTTAAACTAACTTTGAAAAAAAAACGGACAGAGATTTAAAGTAAGGAACTTATGGTCACTCCTCCACCTACTCCTGAGGAGGCTTGGGTTCTCTCCGGCCTTGATCTTCTTGCCATTTTCCCAAGCGTCACTGACGAACAGAAATTGGCTCCTCCATTTGCTCTCTGACTCCAAGAGATCATCAACAGCCTTGAGATCGTTCCCCATATTGAAGTGATAGAAGGGGAATTGGTGATGCTTGCAAAGGTTGGCCACCGCTGCGAACTCTTCCATAGGGAGAGGGATCCCGGACAGCCTGGATGCCATGATACATGACATCAAAGTAAACCAGCCATTAGGGCTCAACTGGCTCGGGCAGAGCTTCACCAGGTGGAAGTATCGAACGATCTCCGGGTCCAATGGGAACCTGAGTCCCCAGTTAAATAGTTCTGTAAAGAAGACTATTTCGTTCTTCTTGCAATCCATAGGGGTCTCCGGATCGATGGGGATCCTTATCTTTACGTTTTTTGGGATCCCCCATTTTGTGCGCATTCGCCCCAGGTCAAGAGTATGGATGAATGCATACTTGGTCTTTTGTAAGGCCAAGAGATATTTGAGCTCAACTCTGTGGAAACATGGCCCCACCTTCTCTTCAAGGCACTCCGGCAGGTCCGGATGCCTCAAGTACAGATTTTCCTTGCCTTTTTTGGCAACAGCAGCAGCATTTTTAGTCTGGCTGGAGGACTCAGATTCAAAAGGGACCTCTTCAGCAGAGTCCTCCATTCTTTCCTCCATAATTGTTGGGGGAATGTCTGTGGTAGTGGTCCGGGGAGGGTTAAAGCTTGGCTCAGCTTGGCTACCGGACTGCTGGCCCTCTGTGTTTCTTTGACTTCTTGTCTTAGGATGGGGCTCAGAGGCAGAAGTCTCTCTTGGAGGTACTGGGCTGCTGGCCTCCGGACCAGATGATCTTTCCCGGGGAGCTCAGATGGGTGCTCCAGACCCAGAGCCACTGTTTTTTGTCCCCGATTTAGAGGGAGTATTCTTGGAGGCTAGCCCTTTGACTAGCCGGCTTGTTCTTTTAACCACCAGCTTCTCCGGAGAGTGCTCTGTGTCAGACCCCATTGCAATAAACGGCGAAGGTTTCCTAACACTTGTAACTGTGACTCCTGGCTCAACAGCAGGTACTGACTCCTGAACTGAGGAACCAGAAACTATGGGCGAAAGGGTGGATTGAAAGAGTTTTTTGGGCTTAGTACCTTTGGAGAAAAATGAGCCTCGATCTGACTCAGTAACAGAGGCAACTGGTTTATCAACGGGTGATGAAGGTAGCCCTGCTGCTATTCGTCTCTCCTTCTCAACTTTTTGTGCTCTTTCCAACTCCGAAAGATTGAGCCACCCACCTTTGATCAATGTTGTTCTTGCTATAAACATAAACTACCTTGAAAACCCTTGCTTTAGAGAGAGAAAGCTCTGAGTAAATTTGCAGAGTAAATGTGAAAGAGATGGTAAAACAGTGGAAAATAAGTTTGAATTTATAGTAAATCTGGAAAAAAGGAGTTGATTCCTAGGAGAATTCGAAAAGTTTGGCAATGATTAAAAGACGGCGCTGATGTCACTACTTGTAATTAAAGAGGTTACTTGTTAAAGAAGGTGGTGCGAAATTCAAGGTGAAAAAACGACTGGAGTGTCCAATCAGAAGGCGACACGTGTCCCACTAACTCTGGAAAAAACCATTCTGAATTCGTAAAGCTTAACCTGTCCAGGTATACCCATAGATCTGTCCGGATTGAAAACCACTTCAGACATCAGAATGTTTTTCAGTTCTTTGACAAGAATACTTGCTCAAACACCAAAAAAATGGGCTCCTGATGAGTCCGAATTCGGTATGCTCCCCGGACAGGGCAAATCGGTCTAGTCTCTCCGAATACCGGACAGGTTACTTGGACCGGACAGGTTACTTGGACCGGACAGGTTACTTGGACCGGACAGGTTACTTTGAACACAATAAACTTAAGGCTGTTCGAACTATGACAAAAGTACTAAAAAACCTAAACACTTATTGACTAAGCTACTTGCTCTCCTACTTAGAGCTCATGGATCTTTAAACATGACCCGGGTCCATTAAACATGACCCGAAAGCCCATAAGGGCCCAAACATTATACTATAAATACCTAGCCACCCGCATTAACTAAGGGTAATGAGAATTAACTGCTACCAAGCTGCTTAATCATCTCTCTACTCTCTACTCTAACCGTTAAACACCCACATACCACCGTTAAACACCCACATACCACCGTTAAACACCCACACACCACTGTTAAACACCCATACACCACCTTAAAACTCCACTCGAAATTACCAGCCTACCCTCAGGCAATTATTATCCACACCAAATGGTAAAGAAAAAAAAATTAAAGTTAGTTTGAAATTTTAGAAATTAAGTGTATTAAATGTAATTAATTAGTAGGTTGGTTGATTTGTTTACTCCAATTATTGAAGTGCTTGAAAATTTGAAAAGTGATAGATATTCAAAGGGTGAACCAAAAAGTTTGTTATTTGTTATGCAAACTTTTGGTTTTGTTTTTATATTGCACTTAATGGTTGAGGTTTTGTCGTTGACAAATGATTTGGCTCAAACATTACAAAAAGGGGATCAATATATTGTGACCGCTATGCAATTTGTTCAAGTAAGCAAGAAAATGCTTCAATAAATGAGAGATAGTGGATGAGAACCATTTTATGAAAAAGTTGTGGGTTTTTGTAGTAATCTTGAAGTTGATGTGCCCGACATGGAGTCAAGGTATGTGCAAGGTAATAAATCCAAACGACTTGCAACATTTTTAACAAATCACAATCATTTCAAGAATGATTGTTTCTTACATGTCATAGATTGTGTAATGCAAGAGTTGAATGATCGATTTACACCCGAAAATGTTGAGTTATTGAATTGTGTGGCATGTTTGAATCCTTGTTCTTCATTTCAAGGTTTTGACACTAACTCACTTGTGAGGTTGGCAAGATTATACCCAAATGACTTTGTGGATGTTAATGATAAAGAGTTGTCTAGCCAACTTGAGACTTATATTCAATGTGTGAAGATGGACGATAATTTTTCCAATTTGAAGAGTATCTCGGATCTATGTAGGACTTTTGTGCGTACAAAAAAGCACAAAAACATTTGGATTTGTGTACACACTTTTAAAGATAGCTTTGTCATTAGCGGTGGCCACCACAAGTGTTGAGCGAGTTTTTTCTAATATATTAGTGACGCTTTTAATGAGTTGAGAAATTGAATGTCCAATCCATGGCTTATAATGATAGATTAGTGACATTTGTGGAGAAAGAAATGTTTGCTACAATCGATGATCGAGATATTATCTAGCGCTTTTAAGGCATGAGTAAAAGAAGAATGAAATTACGTTTAGACTAGAAATAGATTTTCATTTTTAGTTGTAATAGTGTATTAATGTATTTTGACTATATATTACTCGGATTTTTTTTTCAGTTCAGTGATATTTTTGGCACACCCTAAATTCTAATCCTGGATCCGAAAGAGCACTTCTCCTTGAATATTTGTTTTGTATTAATGCGAGACTGTCTCGCATGTTTGATTATGCATGGTTTCGCATGTTATTGACGCAAAAAATTCTAAAAAAAAGTTAAAAAAATATCATTAATGAATCTAATTTTGTTCGTCTTAAAAAAGCAAAACCGACAATATTTTTAGATTTTTTTTCCCAGCTATGGTTTAAAAGATATGCATTTTTAACATATTTTTTTAAAAAAAAAGCAAGAAAGAAAAATTTGGTTAAAAATTGTACTTGTGATTTTTCACTATAATCGAGATATTTATTTTGCAGTATGCAATGTTTTATTATTAAATGATAATTCGTAGGGATATCAATGAGCCGGATTTAGGACTATCCGTTTGAACCGCCTTTTTTTACTTGAACCCTAAATCGGTCATGTACGCTGCGGGTTTAATATTTTTGAGCTCGACCCCAACCCACACGTGTCTGTGGGTCTGCCCGACCTGACCCGCAAACAATAATTTTACTATTTTGATTTTTCGGATCGGTTCGTCCAGGTGGGAACGCATCTCAAACTTGACTTTATTTTTTAATTTATATAAAAATTAAGATGTAAACTTTGTAAACCAAAAAAAATATACTTAAATAAACCATTAAATGTTAAATAAAACAATATAAACATTTATAAAACAAGCAATCTAAAACATGTCTTAAATAATGTTAAATAAAACATTAAAATAGACATAAACATTTTAAAAAGTTTCTATAGTTTCCAATAATATCATCAATCATCACCACCATTTATCAGAATATTTTCACCTTCATATTCACTGTTAAAATCATCAATAAAGTCTAAAAATGTCGATATTAAATGTGGAATTGCTTAACTTAAATATTATTGATTAAGTTTAGTGGGAGGATCTAATTATTAAATATACTATTAAAAATAATAATTATTGGAATTACAAAATTTATATATTATTGGAAACAAACTTTTTTAGTAATTAATTATATATATATTATTTCTATATTTTATTTTTATATAGTTTATATTTTCGGACTGGATTGGTTTTGGACAAACTAAAAATATATATATATATATATATCATCGATTTACATTTGAGTTATACTTTTTATTTCTCGTACCTGACCCATTATAAATTCAGATGGAATAAAACCCAACTACATCAGATCGGTTTGGACCGGCTCTCACAAACATTGTCATTGCCATCTCTAGTAATTACAATGGAATCCCTAGTAATTACCATGTAGTAGAATGGTTATCTGTGAGTAATTACCTCAGAATAATATTTGTTCTTTGGGTCAAGCTATATATACCCAAATTCGGTTTAAGTATACCCAATTCTGAATTTACCCAAATATGGTATAAGTATACCCAATTTTTGACAAAAATACCATTCTGGGGGTATATAAGCCATTTTTTTACTAACACCTATCCACCATTTTTTTCCTACAACATTCTCTCACTTCTCTTACTCTTCTCACTTCTCTCTAAAACTCTAAAAACTCTCTTCTCTCAAAACCTCCCACCTCTCTCTAGCTTTTTCCGGCGAAGCACCACACCACCATCTCTTCCTCCCTTTATCCTCCTCCTCCAACATGGTGAAGAACAAAAACCCACCACCAACTACGTAAGTTTCCTAATTTTAATTTGTATATTATATATTTATGATTGAATTTAGTTAGGTTTTTGTTAGAATTAGACTTAGGATAGATTTTAGGTTTGAATTTAGGATTTATGGTGAATTTTAGGTTAGAATTTTGAATTTATGGTACGATTAGATGGTCATTTTCCAGCCCAATTGCCGGCTGGAAAATGGCCGATAGTGCACCGGTGGTGTGTGCCATGCAGCATCATCGGTACGCATGGCCTATACCACTCGGTACAGATGGCTGTGCACCATAGGTGCAATACCACAAAAAAAACTTTTTTTAAGGAAAATTATTATTTTTTATTTATTTTTTAAATAAAATGTACGTTATATGGAGTTTGTATTTAGGTTTATCTTTAGTTTGTAGATTATTTTTTTGAGTTTATGGATTGTATCTTATGTTGTATGATAATATTAATTTTGTTTGTATTTTGTTATATTTCAGGTCTGATATTTTCGAGCCGCGACCCCTTCCTCGGTCAAGGGCAGTTTCCCCGAGATCGAGGGTGACACACCTGGGGAAGAATTTGAAGACGGTACGGGCCGTCAAGGATGAAAAGGTCCGCGAAGCTAAGCGCTGACGAGTATCATCGGAGGACCCGAAGACTAGACTTTTGAGGGATGAGGATGTGGAGAGGGTCAGATCTGATTGGGCTTTGCGACGAATAAACCATGGTAAAAAGAAGGAGAAATCTGTTGAAAAAATAGTCGACGACACTAGAGGTGGAGGCTCCTCATACCGAGAGACACCACACGTACACCGATCACCATCGCCCGCTACCAGTTCACCACCCCCTGCGCATACTATTCCATATTCACCACCTGTTAGTGAGAGAGTGGATGCTACTGGGGACCCCAAGCAGGATACGATTTACGAGGAGCATATCGATGCCATACACGCTGAGGAGCAGTGGAAAACATTTGCATTTCTGATATGCAACAAGATACCATTTTTTCCTAACTACAAGGAACATAAGGCATACCACGTCTTCATCGGGTATGTAAGTATCAAACTATTATACGGTAGCTTATGTTTTACTTTGATGTATGTCTGACTTAGTTGTTTATTTACAGGCTCGTACTTCGCTAGGCATACAAGCACATTATAATGTGCTTTGTATGTGGGACCTTAGTGCTCAGCCGGAGGTGCAGCGACACTTGGCACAGACTCCTTTCGGTCATCTGATAGCTCACTTGCCTCAGTACTTCACACATTTAGTACTTTATGAGGTTTTCATTGAGCGTTGGCATCAAGAGACCAACACATTTCATTTCTCGTTCGGGGAGATGACCATTACTCTGGATGATGTCAGCTGCATTACAGGTCTCCCTGTAGTTGGTCGGACCTTGGATGTAGTCACGGCTCCATGTGATGAGGCATACAACTACTATGCTAGTATGTTGGGGTTGAGTGTGGAAGAGGTCCGTGTTGAGATACAGTCCACTAGAGGCGTTGGCTTCAAGATAAAGTGGCTGCGAAAGACATTCACCAGGGGTCGCTACATTGAGCAAACTGATGCAGACACTATCCGCCAGGTATCACGAGCATACATGATGTTCTTATTTTGGTTGCACTATTTTTGCAGATACTAGTAAGAAACGTGTCAAGGCTGACTACTTATACAGGTTGGAGAATATGGACTCTGGTTTATGGGACGTTACGTGAGGTACTATTGCATTGGCATTTCTGTTTCGTGGTTTGGATAATGCTTCGAAATCATCAAAGAATAACCTTTACGGATTTGTTGTCATGCTAGACTACTGGATTTACAGCCATTTCCCCGCGTTTAGAACCTATGAGAACGCGGACCATATAGCGAGGCAGCCGAGGATTGTCAAGTGGCTACCGAAGAAGATTGTTAGGCAAAACATCTGCCCCAAATTGGTTTTACGTACTCTCCTTTAGGATCAGAAGGAGAAAGATGTAAGTTTTTATATTTATTAGTAAGTTACATATTTATACTAAGTTATGTTTTATTATGTATTTACAGTTTTACTATATTTTGAACAAGTTTTTTTCGAGCCATACGAGGAGATCAGGGTTCAGTTTCCCGTGCAGGAGATCTGCACCATCGCTTATCATTTGCAAATGATGAGCACAGTTGAGGGTTACATGCCAGATCGTGTTATGCGCCAGTTTGGACGGGTTCAGGATGAACCCGAACTCCCACTTGTACTCAGACCGGGTTACAAGAAGGGAGAAAAGCTAGATACACATGGCGTGAGAGTGCATGGCTGGATTGGCATCAGCATTTACTTCCAGAGGATTGGTTAACTGTTATCGTCGATACTTGTAGATAGTCGGCGATGAACACGTACTGGAAGTACTTAGCAGTATGGTTGGCATATTATGAGTCCACCCCCGGGCACCACAGACGATAGATTGTTAGAGGTTGTTCGGTCGATTGTTACATTGCTTATACGTCAAGATTTCAAAAGGTGTGCTTCAGTGGAGAGATCAAGTGTTGCAGCTCTTCTCTCATTGGTTATTTGTCCTCATTGTTTAACTTGTTTTAGCTATGCTATGATCTATCTTTTTTCTTCATGTTTATGTTTGTTATCGATTTGGACGATTTGTTGTACGTTGGTATTATGACTGATAGTCTTTTCTTTCGTTATGAATGTTAGTATTTTCTTTTCATCTTTATATTTACTAATTTCATTCAACTATAAATTCACTCAAATTAGGGATGCTTGAGCAATGAACATCCAATTCGAATAAGCAATTATAATTACTGAAACAACAATCAATTTCACATCAAACGTTCTAACATCTAACATCAAACATCAAACATCAAACATCAAACATCAAACATCAAAATTTCTAACATCAATCCGCTTGCAAAAAATTAACTTCAAACGTTCTAACAAGTTTTTTGACAACGGCTCACTAAAAGCCAAAAACAAAACAAATTACTAAAAGCAAAAAAAAAATTACTAGTCACAGTGCACCATTGGTACGCAGTCATGAGAACCTATAGTGCACAGTACTCTGTACTCATGGTACAGTTGGGTGTGCACCATAGGTACAACGTAAGGCGTACCTATGGTGCATTGTATCATCAGTAAATGGGGCTTGTACCGATGGTATAATCTCTATGTACTGATGGTACAATGCACCAGCCGACACTCCATGTACTGGCCGGTGCTTGGCACCATTGGTACACAGTTAGGCGCACCGATGGTGCCTCACCTTGTGCACTGATGGTGCACCATCTATGAACCATCGGTGCACATGGTATAATACCAATGGTTCCATGGACTAGGAACCATCAGTACACCCAACTGCACACCATAGGTACACAATAGGTTGTACCTATGGTGCGTAGTTTTTTTCATCAATTTCTTCCCGCCTTGTAATTCCCGCTAATTTTTTCCCGCTCTATAATTCCCGCCAAACTAATATTCTACTTTTCTGTATAAGGAGGTCTAAGTTGGATACACCAAACACACAAACTTCTTCTTGCAATCTTACTCATTTGTTTATCTATGGAGTGAAGTGTGTTTGACGACGCTCTCAAGACTGTAAAATACGTGAAGTTTACTAGGCATGACGATGATACCGATGAGTTTTTTTATGATGTTTTGTCTATGATGTATTTCATGTACGGCGGCATGTCTAGGTCTACACAAATTCCTTCATCTTGTAGCCGTGAGGACGTAGCCACTAGGTACATGTGTATAACTAGTGGACCAATGTTTTTGGTGTTCAACGAGCCACCAGACATTAGGAATGAGGCACTCGAACATTCGGTTTAATATTCATGGACTATTTATCTATGGAAATGATGGAATATGTTCAGTCTCAAATTTCTATGAAGGGGGAAACACTGTGTATCCTCAACGATAATGGAGGATGTGATTTTGACTAAAGATGTGTTTAATCTCAAGTTATGTACCCCTGTTTTGTTAAATTTGGTGTGGTTTATTTTAAGCTGAGTGTAATTTTGTCAAGTGTTTTGGAGAGTTTTAAGGGTATTAAATGTTTGGGTGTTTTGTAGTTAGAGATTTAAGCTGTCTGGTTGTATTAAATGTTCATTACCCTCATTAATGAAAGTATTTGGGTATTTATACCCTTAATTATGGACCCATGGGCTTTCGGGTCAAGTTATGAAACCGAGTCAAGTTTAAGGACCCATTTACTTAATAAGCTAATTAGAACCTAGCTTAGTTATAAGGTGTTTAATTATTTAATACTTTTATCCTGTCCGGATAGTTCGGTGGGCGCTTATTGTCCGAATTGTCCTTGTCCGGATTTCTCAGTGAGTAGTGGTGAATTCGTCCGGACTTTTCAAATTTATTGTTGTTTATTTTAATGTTTAATTTTAAGTTATGAAATGATAAGTTTCTTAGTGCTATAAGTTTGACAATCTTCTGATGTATCGTCAATATTAAAACAAGGTACCAAAACTCAAACCACTAACAAATGAAGTACAAAACGTTATAAAAAAGTAAATAAAGTGCTAAACAACATACAACCGACCAAATAACATAAACCGACTAAAAAATTCATCAAGATCAGTTTCTTATGGGAATGAACAAACTAGCTTTCTCCATTCGAGCTACTCATATGTTTTGCTGCGACCAACTATTGGTAGCTCCAAAGTTGTAGCTTCTTCACTCTTCAACGCATACCACGTAGGATGTATACGTGTGCAAGGACATAGAGGCTTGATTGCTAGTTGTTAAATCAAACTAGAATTAAAACTAAATCTTGATTCATATAGTCGTACTTAATATCAAAACTATTATTCAAATGACTTGCATTGACGAAGTGATTAGTATTAACGAATCCAAATCCAATTTCATGTCTTTTGGACATCATGGGTGGTTCACCACGCAGAGGTAGAAACGTTTGGCTGCACTTCTGAGATCCCACAAGTGACACAAAATGAAAAATGCATTCGAACTTGGTTGCAATCGCAATGCCCATCTCCGGCATTGTCATCCAATATTTGGTGGATGCTGGAGTGTCGTAGTAGTTTATACCTTTTTCAACCTTCATGTAATCTTCTTTACCGTTATATATCTTGTTATAAGTTGCATAGTTGTCCATTAGTTCATCGTATATTTCCTTTCGAACACCTTGCCAACCTTTTTCATGACCGTACAATCCAAACAAAACTGCTCTATATCCACAGTTACCATCTGCCCTAACATCATTTATGTCAGATATAAAAGGATTGAAGTGAATCGGAAACCAACGCAAAAAAACTTTCAGATCGTATATCAGTTCTTTGCCTCCAACAATAGATGATTGTACGATATTACTACCAAGCGAGGCAATGGTAGAAGTACGAGTACGAGGTACTTTAGGAACATCTGCACGAATTATATTTGCACTAGCAACTGCTTTACGGGAGTTAACTTTTGGTACTTTAAACGAGTTCATCATTGAGTCAAGGGTGGCCTTATCAGTATCATCCACATGTTCCCATTTGCATTTGTCTCGTTTAGTGGATGATGTATCGAGAACAAGTTTTCGTTTAACCCGCGGACGACCGTGGTGTTTTTGCTTCTCCAATGGCTCTAGCAAGGAGGATGTTTCAGGATAAACAATTTCAAATCATTTCTTGTAAATGTGTTTTATACGGATTTCGTCTTTTGTCTCCATAACATCGATTACTAGTTTTTCCAAATCATATTTGAGAATATCCATCGTCGTACGGTATATACGAGGATGTATTTCTAACCTTGTCTAGTGGTTGTGAAACGCTTCTAACGATGCAACTTTTCTGTTTTTACGCCACTCACGGGTCTGGTGGTAGCAAGGTATACCATGGGTAGATTTTATCGCGCATATGCAAACGTCATCGTGTTTAACATCCGACCCATCTTCGATAGCGGCTTTCTTGCTATCTTCAGCCTTCTCTACTTCATCAAAAAATAGGTCAAAACGCTATGTGGGAAATCTTGCCTCGAATTTCTTCAAATAGTTTGTCGGCGAACTTATGTAGCGCTATGTAATGACTCTTCTCAAACGAAGACCTAATGAGCACCCTCCCTCAAAATAGTGAATGCACCCTCCCCCAAAATAACTCAAAGTTTAATTTGCTTGTACGTAGGTAACGCTTTAAGTTTGAATGAGCACTCTCGACGCGGTTAGTCGTGCAATGTCCCAAATGCAAGTTATTGTTCGGCTTCCAAACAATGAATTTGTCCGTGTATTTATCACGCCACGATTTTTCAGTGTATTCAATTGCAAGAGGATAGTCTTTATACTCCAATAACATGTCTCGTCGGATGGGATCGAATTAAATCTCTGATGCTGCATACACTATTTTCTTCCAATCAGAAACAAACTTTACATGATCATTTTTCTTAGGGAAATACTTCCTTGTTTGCCCCTGAACATTTTAGTTTATGTGCCAACGACATAACATATGCGTTGTCTCTGAGAATACCACTTCTACGACGTTCATCAATACTACATCTCTGTCGGTCAAAATGGCACGGGGTTCTTCGATCCCGTGAACGACAATCAACGACTTCAAACACTCTAATACACATTTGAAGTTGTTTAACTTCTCACTTGACACGAAAGCAAAAGTCGCACAGTACGTCAAACCAGTACACGTCACACCCACTATCTCAACCAACGACATACCATATCTTATGACTTTATATGTACTATCCATGATCAACACTGTTGAAAATATCCGCAAAAGGTCAACACTAAACTGGATGGGCAAAAAATATATCTGTAATGACTTGTCCATCGTCTTCACAAGATTTATGCCATTCATAATAATTATGTGCCTTAAGCTCTTCCAACAAGAACTGAAGCTGTGACCAACATGCCTTCTTCAAAACCCTGTTTTTTTGTCGTCCATTGTAGATAGTGTGCATATAAGAAATATTATCTTCATTTAGCTTCTTAACACTATTAAGTATATCTCTAGGTTTAGTTCCAATGTAGGTCGCTCGTTTAACATATTCCATCTCTTCATCGTTCAAACGGCCTGCGAACGAATGACCGTCTAACTGTTTTGAACTCTCATGGTTGTGAATCCCATATTTCACTTCTAACTTCCATTGATCCGGTTCCACCATTAACCCGAGAAGCTCAAATGGGCAACCAATCTTTTTGGTTCTTGTAGACTTACGTTTACGGTCTTTCTCAACTACTCTTGAAATATACTTTACCGACCTCTCACACTGGAAAATATCCTAAGGCTTTTTCTACTCTGTAATTCATCGCGCCGATTTAGGTTGATAACCAAACCATGGCTCTTTTCAGTTTTCGTCACCCACTTAATCAACGCTTCTTGTGTATAGAACTCAGTTGTGAAGAACAAATGACTGTAGTCGGTAGCGAAAGCTTTGTCAGACTCATAGGCGACATCCGTTCCCTGTTATACAACAACAAAACACAACTCCCAATTAGGTATAATAAAAAGAGGTAAAAAATATTTTAAAAAAAATTAGCACACACCACCGGTTCGGGGCCTTAGAACCGGTCGTACACGAACCAGTGTACCATCGGTTCCAGGCCCCAGAACCGGTGGTGCGTAGGTCATGTACAGCCGGTTCTAAGGCCCATAACCGTCCTCCATGATGCTACGCACCATCGGTTCCAAGGACCGGAACCGATGGTGCGTGGCGAAAACGGCCGTAACCTTACCTTTTCCGGCGACGCCAACTTCTTCTCCGACAACTCGAGCTCCTTCTCCGGCAACATTTCATTATCTCCTTTCTCCGGCGACATCAACTTCTCCATGCTAATCTCTAATTCCGGGTGAGTCATAATTGCTTATGTATTTGTTTTAAATGAGGTTGAACGTTCTTGATAGTAGTTTGAATTTTGAAGTTGATAGTTAAGATTTTCATAAAACAAGACAAATTTGATGATAAATTTACGAAAAAATAATATTTGTTTGGATATAAATAGCGAAATAGATTATTGTGTGAACCGGATATATTTAATATATACGATTTTTTTTTTACTTAACGACAATTAGATAATTAATTTGAACAACGAAACTACTTTTATCCGAAAAAATCAAAATAAAACGGAGCTTTTTGGGTATACCCTTGCTCTTTTATTTGAGGGTTTATGGCAAATAGAGGGAAGGAAAATGATTCATCGGCCGAACCGGTTTAGACACTAGAATGCTAAAACGTGTATTGGAAAGAGAGGGAGAAGCTTTTGGTGGTGAAGAAGATGGGTAGCAAAAAAGAGAAAGCCAAGGAGAGAAGAGAAAAGAGACTCCAGGAGATTTCTCATCTTCGAACTATCCCTTACTCCGATCACCAAAGGTATCCACTCCAATTTCCTATTTTCCTTTTCTATTTTCTGGTACTTAATTCGAGCATTTAAGAAAGAAAGAAAGATGCGAGCCCTGATTCTGACTATGCACTATCCCTTGCATCATCTTTATTGATTTTGATTATATTGTGTGCTTGATTCAGTTCTCCTAATCAGAGGTTTCTGTCTTGCAACACTATGTTCAATATAGTTTGCTTTGCAATTCTTATAAATTTTAGCTCAATTTGTGTAAAACAAAACCCTTATAAGAGGTAGTTTGTTTGTCCCTTTCAAGGAGGACACTTGTTAAGAACAATCAATCAGGTAGATCTTAAATGTTCAGCTGCTGTGAAGTATACCATCGGATTTCAAAGTAGCAAGATTTAACTTGAAAATTCTCCTTAGGGGTCGTTTGGGGCATAACTTATAAACTAAAAGTCTAGTTTAAAACAAACAACCTTTAGGGGAAAAACCAAAGGTTGTTTAGTGCATTGACATAAGCAAGCTTTTAAGATGCAAAATAAAAACATCTATGTGAAGCTCAAAGGTGGCATAAAACAGAAATATAATCTGATAAAGTTAATTAGCTTATTTGAAAAGGTTTGATAAAGAGTAATAACTTAGCCTTTTAGGCCTCTCTAAGACCAAAAACTAAGAAGGCTAGGTTTTTAATGCCTAAATAGTTGGACCCAAACAACCAAGTTCTTTTGCTTATACGCCTAAAATCCAATAACATCACTGGCACTAAGCAATCCTTAAGTTTGACAGTATGCTGTCTTGAAAACTTTTGTATTTTTGTAGTGATGCATGTACTAAATTCGGTTTCGTGTCACCGTATAAGTCTTTTAGGATATTTTTGATTTGGTTGTAATGCTTTTAAGGTGGTGGTCATCTGAAACTGTGGCTGTTGTAACCGGAGGGAATAGAGGAATAGGATTGGAAATCGTAAAGCAACTTGCAGGCCATGGATTGACAGTTGTTTTGACAGCTAGAGATGAAAATGTTGGCCTGGAAACGGCTAATGTCTTGCGGGAAGGAGGCTTAAATTTGGACTTCCATCAACTAGATATAGTGGATTCCTCATCTATCGCAAAGTTTAGTGAGTGGATAAAAGAAAAATATGGTGGTCTGGATATCCTAGTGAGTAATCTTTGATTAATTACTAATTTTCTTCTTCACAGGCTTGTCTGGTACATATGGCATTCTGACCAGGTGGGACTGTTTTTAGTCCTATCCAATCTATGCTGATGTATATTATATGGTATTGTTTAGCGACCAGTTTATGAGTAAAAAATCTACTTAAAATAGGTAAATAGAAAAAAAGAGCTTTAAGTAACCCAATTCATTTTAATCATATTTATTCAGTCTTATTAATTTTATGTTATCCTCTCTAATTCTATCGGTCGTTCCAAACATGCCCACATGTATAATCATAGCCCTTGCTTTTGGGCCAGTGCCATTTCTCTCTCTCGCTCGTTGTTTGGTTCTGTTGTATATTTGAACTTTACCTTTATTCTGGTGATACTATTTTGCAGGTAAACAATGCCGGTGTTAACTTCAATCTTGGGTATGATAATTCTGTCGAATTTGCTCAGTTGGTGGCTAACACCAATTATTACGGAACCAAAAACATGGTAAAGGCTATGATCCCGCTGATGAAACGTTCTGCATCTGGTGCTCGTATCATTAATACAAGCTCAAGGCTAGGTAGATTAAATGGCAGAAGGAATGTAAGGGGATATCTTTCTTTCTTTCTCACATCACATTAACACACAAAAAAAACATACATGCGATTCAATTATGCATGCATGAGTCGGCACCGACAATTTTAGTATATATTTCAAGTTTCCTGTCTCTGTTGCTTGATTGGGGCTCGTCCTATACTGTATAAGTGTTTTTCATTGTTTCATAGGCAATTGATATAGAAAACCATCTAACGTCTCTTATAGTAAAGCTCTTGTATATGAGCTCTGAACTAAGACTCTATTCTCAATATGTATTCTTGCTAGGAAGGATCCTTGTTTGGGGCATGACGTATAAACTAGAAAATTCGCTTGAAAACCTAAGAAACAGCCAAGTTAATAATCGATACAGTGGTAATGTAGCAGAGAGATGACATAACACCGGAAACATAAACCAAAACAGCTAAGAATGCATATTTGAACAACTTTAATTAAGGGAGCTAGAAAATATGGTGGAAAAAAAGGAGTAAAAAATTAAAAAGCTATAAAGAACAGCTGAAAGTTTAGTTTTTTCAGCCTAAAAACCTAAAAACCCAACACACACCCATACTATTTATCAGCCTAAAAGTCTATGCAACAGGGAACAACCCTTTGAGTCCCTTTGCAGCAATTTGGATAGAGAATTTCTCTATACTTGCATTGTACTTCATTAGCTACTTCCTTCTAAGCTTATATATTAATCTAAACTTTTGTAGAGACTCGGGGACAAGACTTTAAGAGAGCAATTAAGCGACACAGACTCTCTCTCAGAGGAACTCATCGATAAAACAGTGTCAACTTTCTTAAAACAAGTCGAAGACGGATCATGGACATCAGGTGGATCATGGCCTCAGGTATTTACTGACTATTCAGTATCCAAACTCGCAGTTAACGCTTACACTAGGCTAATGGCAAAAGAAGTAACTGATCGACCTGAAGGCGAAAAGATTTATATCAATTGCTTTTGCCCTGGATGGGTAAAGACTGCTATGACAGGTTATGCTGGCAATATGTCAGCTGATGATGCAGCTGATACTGCCGTTTGGCTTGCATTGCTCAGTTGCGAGGAGGCGATGTTGGGGAAGTTTTTTGCTGAGAGACGGGAGATAAATTTCTAATTTATCTTGTGGCTGGAGGTAACTTGTATTAAAAGTAATCTAAGTGATGAAGATGAAGAATGGATGATAAAGAAGGAAGAAAATTTTGAAACAAGAGAGACTAATTTGTTAGCTGAAAGTAAACCTTTGAAGTGTTTGTAGTTTGAATGGTCAGATTATTATGTTATCTTCAAAATGATCAAAAAGGAGAAGATCACTATACATTAGTAGTATGTAGGGTATTCGGTCATTTAAATCCAATATTTTAAACATTCAGAAATCGTAATTGATTCAGTTTGATGGAAATATTTATATTTGTTGTATTATGTTAGACAAAATAGATTCATAAACCATTTAGCATTTTTAATTATGGATAAATAAAATATTTCGGATAAATAAAATAAATATGTAAAACAAAATATGATGCAGACAGTCCGGTGAATTGACAGTTTGGAACTCCGGTGTCAGATTTTGACCCACAGCACCTTGTTTCGAAGGAAACGACGTCACGAACGCAAGTCACGAGCTTTGCTCGTGAGCTATGGGCTTTTTTGGGCATTCGGGCTCATCTATCCTCTTTTTTTCGCACTTTTAGTACTTTAGGGTATTTTTGTAATTTTCCTATTTTTTTAGTTTTAGGGTTTTGTTTGAACTCTATATAAACCTATCTCCTATTCATTGTTAAGGGAGTTGTTTTTTATTAATAAAAAAAATTAGGGTTTTATCCCTTTAGGGTTTTATCCCTTATGGCTTCTGCTACGTTTCACTCTCCATCAAAATATCATCGTTACAAAAAATGGTCGTCTATGTTTAGTTAGAGAATTGTCTATCTAAATATGTCACCCTTATATTGAAAACAATCTATTGAAAACAATCTATCTAAATAATGGTGATGTATTCTTTGAAACAAATGATTTTATATTAATGGTGATTTGTTTTTTAAACAAATTGAACAAACAAAAACTGAAACAATTGAACAGACAGATAGTTTGATTTTATTACTCGAAGAATAAAATATAAAGGTTCTGTATTTATAGAAAATATGATTCAAACGTCTCTTAGTAATTGTGAGACTTTCAGACTTCCTAATATAACTCTCATTACTTCACTAAGTCATTTAGTAGTTAGGAATTCATTTGAGCTCTCTCCTTCTTTGCAGGTCTTTTGCGAGTCGTTTGCGACTTTCAGACTTCCTAATATAACTCTCATTACTTCACTAAGTCATTTAGTAGTTAGGAATTCATTTGAGCTCTCTGTTTCTTTGCAGGTCTTTTGCGAGTCGTTTGTGTGTCTGCTTCTTGTAATATGAATAAAGAGTGCACTACTTTGACACCCCCTTAGTGCATTCTTCCGATCAGCTAGACCGAGAGCCCATTTGAACTCTTTAAACTTCAATTTGGGGAGAGCCTTAGTAAGGCCATCTGCAACCTGCTCATTTGTCAGTATAGATTTCAACTCAATTTCTTGATTAAGTACCTTCTCTCGGATAAAGTGATGGCGAGTATCAATGTGTTTTGTGCGAGCATGAAGCACGTGATTTCCAGCGAGTTTGATGGCACTTTCATTGTCACAAAAGATGGAAATAGGAAGGTGTAGTAACCAATTGATATCTCCAAAAAATCTTGTAAGCCAAATACACTCTTGGGAGCCTAATGTGGCTGCAACATATTCAGCTTCACCAGTTGATAATGCCACTGTGTCTTGCTTCTTGCTGCACCAAAAGATAGTTGCTGAACCAGTATTGAAGAAGTAGCCTGAAGTGGACCGTTTGTCATTCACATTGCTTGCCCAATCAGCGTCAACAAATCCACGTAAACAGAACTTTGTATTTTTTTGATACATCAACCCATACTCTAAAGTTCCTTTCACATATCGAAGAATTCGTTTTGTAGCAGCCATATGCCATATGACCAACATATGGTTGATTCATAAATTGGGATACTATTCCAACTCAAAAAATAATATCTGGACGAGTTACTGTTAAGTATAAAAGACAACCCACCAGTTTGCGATACTCAGTCGCATCATCTAATAATTCACCTTCATTCTTGTGTAATTTTAAACCTGGATCCATTGGAGTGCTTATGTAGTTTGCATTTTCCACACCAAACCGGGATAAAAGCTTAGTAGCATAACTTCTTTGTGACAGAAAATAGTCATCTGCTTCTTCAACTTCTAAACCAAGGAAGCAGTGAGCTTTCCCCAAGTTTTTCATCTCAAAATGAGTTGATAAATCCTCTTTTAATCGTTTGATTTTAGTTGAATTATTTCCAGTAATGATCATATCATCAACGTACATAAGGATCACAGTATTTAAAATTCCATCCATTTTCACAAAAAGACTTGGATATGAATCAGATGGATAATAACCGCAAAATAAATAGTATTCCGCAATCTTACCATACCACGCACGAGGTGTTTGTTTGAGACCGTAAAGTGCCTTTTAAGTTTGCAGACATATTCTGGAAATTCTTTTAAAACAAAACCAGGTGGTTGTTCCATATATATATATATATATCCCGATCCAGTTCGTCGTAGAGGAAAGCATTTTTTACATCGAATTGCCAAAGAGTCTAGCCTTTGTTTGCTGCCAAAGAAATAATAGTACGAATTGTTACCATCTTTGCAAATGGGCTGAAAGTTTCTTCATAATCATAACCATGCTGTTGAGAGAAACCACGAGAAACTATACGAGATTTATGTCTAGAAACGCTTCTATCTGCTGCCTTCTTTAACTTAAAATCCCATTTACATGTAACTAGTTCAACATCTCTCGGTTTCGGTATAAGAACCCAGGTAGAATTTCTGTCCAAGGCTGCAATTTCATCTTTCATTGCATTCTCCCATTCTAACTTCCATTGAGCTTCAATATAGGATGAAGGCTCATTTTCCAGCATGCCTTCTAACATAATAAGTGATAATACATTGGTTTGCTTGAATTTCATAATCCTTTAAATAAATAGGCAGCTTCCTAGGTCTCGTAGTTCTTCGGAGTGCGACTTCTCCTTGTGGTGAACTACTATAACCAGAAAATTCTGAACTCCCCCTCTCACTAACATCTTCTTGAGTAGAGATCGACTCAGGATCAGTTTCAACAAATGGCACAAATACAGAGGTTTCTTCCGGACCAGCAGTTGGGTAAAAATTAGAGACCTCTTCGAAAACAACATAATGAGAAGTCACAATCTTCTTAGTGACAGGATCCATATATCTCCATCCTTTCCTGTTTACGTCATAACCAACAAACACACACTTTATTGCTTTCGGATCAAGCTTAGTTTGATTTTGCTTAGGTATATGAACATAACAAAGAGACCCAAAAACTCTAAAGTAACTCACATTAGGTTTGACAGTATATAGCAGCTCAAAAGGAGATTTTGATGTACCTGGCCATGAAGGCAATCGGTTTATCACATGACAGGCACACTGCATAGTTGCTGCCCACAATTCTCTAGGGAGGTTCTTCTCGTGCAGCCAAGATAAAATCATTGTTGTAAGATGTGCTAACTTATGCTCGGCAACTCCATTCTATTGTGGGGTATTTGGACATGTTAGTTGTTGATGAATACCATGTTTACGACAGAATTCAGAAAATTTGTGTGACTGGAATTCACCCCTATTATCAGTTTGTAAACACTTCAAAACAGACATGAATTGTTTCTCTACCATTTGTTTGAATTCAACAAAGTGTGTGAAAGCTTCGTTTTTGTTTTTCAAGAGATACACCCAACTATAGCGAGAGAAATCATCAACAATAACCATCATGTAACAGAAAACACTAAAGTTTGGTGTTCTTGTAGGACCCATGAGATCAGAATGTACAAGCTCAAACATCGACGATGCACGATTCAAAGATTTCTGAAAAAGGAGTCGATGTGACTTACCATATTGATAGCCATCAAAAATGATATCCTAATGTGTTGATTTGAATAAAAGAACTCCTTCAAGTAGTCTATTTGTTGATATTTGCTGCAACAATTAATTACCAACATGTCTGAGTCGAGCATGCCAAAGTGAAATTGTTGCATTTTGACTGGTCTTTTCTATATACGCCTCACTTGTAGATAAAAAAATATAAAGATTTTTCCTTTCTTCCAGTGAATAAGACATTAGCATCAACAATTTTATAATCATCAAGAATCTGAACATCATTTGGTCCGAATAAAACATACTTACCGGAATTAGTAATTTGAGAAACAAAAGCAAGATTCTTCTTTAAACCCGGTAATTGGTATACATTTTCAAGTGTAAGGTTTTCATTATCTGAATTTGTGGCCTTTACACTGAAATCACCTTCTTTCAGTACTGGATGTAATGAGTTGTCAACTGTCACAATTACTCGTTTGCTCAAATGAGGACGAATATCAGAGAGTATAAAAGCACTACATGTAGCATGGTGTGAGCAACCCGAATCAACGATCCATTCGTTCTTGTAGTCAATACAACTACTGTTACCCTCCGATTTCTTTACATATCTTTGTGTAGGAGAAGCCATGTTTTCCGTTTGATTAATAACTTCAATTGAAAAACAGTTTTCCCACTGTAGCTCATTACTATTTTCAGCATCATATGCAACATTTGCATCTGATTTAACGATTTTCGAATAACAGTTTGGTTTAATGTGGCCTGGTTTTCCACACTTCTTGCAAATAAGCTTTGCACGGCAATCTGATTTCATGTGTCCAGTCCTTCCGCATCTAAAGCATGTTCGTTTAGAATGGTTTGCTGACTCCCCCTCAATCATTTTCTTCTTACCACCATTTTGATAATGATTTTGTGTGTTCTTACACCTTGACCAGTCTTAGGTAAACAGTGTATCTTCAACATCAACAGAATACTTACCAAGCATTTGTTTAACCAATGCTTCCTGGTTGGAGATCAAGTTCTCTAACTAGACAATTGATGTTTGGTTAACCCATCCTTGTATTGATGATATAAATGACATGAAATCAGATCGTAATCCACAAATCAAATAATGTCTTAGCCTTGCATTACTGATAGGTTCATCACTATCCAAACCTGAAATTTCCGAACAAACATCCTTAACATTAAGAAAGTAATCAGAGATCGACATATTACCTTGGGTTAACGAAGCAAGCTCATTCTCAAGGTATTGAAGCTGCATACTATTTTTTGGGTAAATAACTTGTCAAGAGTATCCCAGACATCCTTTGGAGAATCCAATGTACAAACATGATCAATAAATGTCTTACCGATCAAAGTTCTCAACGCGAATAAGGCCTTTCCGCACCTTACTTTCCATTTTCTCCTTAACTCACCGTTTTCCGGAGTATCACTCGGAAGTATCTTGGTACCGGAAACAAGATCCCACAAATCTTGTCCTTGAATGAAAGCCTCCATACACAACCGCCAATATTGGTAATTGGTTCCAACGAGCTTCTCTATAGACATAGGAGAAGCTGTATTACTTCCATTCATATTGAAAAAAAGATAATAACACTTGACAGGATTTGTATTTCAATGGGTAATAAAATCAAACACTTGATATGCGGAGACCTTGCTCTGATACCATGAAACAAATTGAACAAATAAAAACTGAAACAATTGAACAGACAAATAGTTTGATTTTATTACTTGAAGAATGGAACACAAAGGTTCAGTACTTATAGAAAATATGATTCACACGTATCTTAGTAATTATGAGACTTTCAGACTTCCTAATATAACTCCCACTACTTCACTAAGTCATTTAGTAGTTAGGAATTCAATTGAGTTGTTTGCTTCTTTGCAGGTGTTTTGCAAGTCTTTTGCGTGTCTTTTTTGTAACTTGACTAAAAAGTGCACTATTTTGACATTTTTGTTGTTGGTGGTGTGCCTTTGTGTACGACGGATTTCTGATAATATTACAATGATCGTAGAGAAAAAATAGTCAGAGAATAAAGTTCAAAAAGTTGGCTGAGATCCTCAGCAATTATCCAACGATAAACTTAATCGCGAGAAGGTATTATATAATGGAAGAACGTGCATATAGGTAGAAGAAAAAACTGTGAGGAGACATAAAGTACACTTGGTTGCTTAAAAAGTAAGAGATACAGTTAATGGTTAATGCTTAAAAAGGAAAAAACAATAAAAGATAGGACCATCCTAGAAATTAGACATATTTTGATAGATCTCTCATCCTACCTCTTTCTTTTTTCAAACTCAAACTTGAAATTCTCAAACTATCTTTCTCCTTATAAATAATTACACTAATGCCATTTACCCTCAAAATCAACCCAAAATCTGAAATCCATCCACTGTTACCCTAAATCCACAAGCTTTCCATCAATATTTACTACCATAAACCCATTAAACCCGAAAAGTTACATTTTTCTACCCAAACCCATAAAATCCACCACAAAGAACCAAAAATCAGAGTATCCATTGCCCCCATTATACCCTTGCTGGGGTGCTTACGCAACCGAAGAAGCAAGTCAATGGGCGCATCCGTACTACCGGCGGTTCAACAAATTTACACAAATAATGCCAGCTAGGAAAATCAACTTGAACGAAAAACCACATGTAACCAATTTGACAAGAGACGACATTTGAAATGATTTTGTATAACATTTAAAGTTATTTTGTTGAACATTTGATGTAATTTTGTAATATAGTTGATGTAATTTTGTATGATGTTAGTTTTTTGTTCAATTAATACGCTTTTCGAGTAGTATTTTTGAATTAAACGTGTCGCTTGTGAGCACGTATTACACATGCCGCACTAGTCGCATGCGATGTTATGATGGATTCCAGAGTTTAGAATCATAGAAGACGGAGAAGTGAGAATGGAAGATGGTTTAAAAGGTATTATGGATCGCATCAGATTGCTTTTTGAGCAGAAGCTCCGGGAGAAGAACAATGCCGACATCTGGCTGGCAGTACCTCAAGTGACCCGAGAGGTTGGTGAACCTGGGATTCGTCCTCTACTCCTGCTCTCACTTGCGAGCAAGGGAATGATGCCACAAAAAACAAAGGAAATATTATTGAGCAAACTGAAAAATAAGCACCGAAGGTGCCTGAAGCTACTCAGCCCAATAAGGTCCGAGCAGAAAGAGAGGAGGATGACGAGGAGACCCTCTCTGGTGGACTTGATACACGGAGGAACAAAAAGCAAAAGATGATTATGGAAGTTGTTCCCTTAAGCACGAAGAGATTACAGCTTAGAGATGAAGATGATGATGGTGTTGAAGCTACTTCCGAGGAAAGAGCACGTCCTCCCAACCCAACAACAACACAATTTGGTGAGGAAAAAAATCCACAGGCTGTTGAGGAGCTTATCGATCTAGTGGAGGACGGAGCAGAAAATGAAAATGGTGCTCAGAAAAAGCAAATAGCGCCCTCATCTCACGCAGAGAAAACAAAGCGGCTAGTGCTTAGCTCTACTGTAGAAAATCAACCACCCTCAATAGAAACTAATGAGAAGAACAAGGATTGCGACAAAGGAGCTGAGTCCAACCAACAAAGGGCGCATGTAGAGGAGCGTCCAAAGGTCAACATTCCTCGTCCCTCTTCCTACATGTTCGAGCAACTTTGCACGATCTCTGATTTGTCGTACTACGATAAAATGTCGATTCCGGAGATCTTGCAAAGGCAAGTAGAGCTGTCAATTGAGGTAAGATCCCTGAGATCTGAACATTTTAAGTAAAAGGTGTAAGGATTTAAGTTTAACTTTCTTGGTTATATACAGCTGCACCATAACTCCTTTGTGTTGGGTTATTTAAATATGTCCCCAACTGAAGTGACTACCATAGAGAAATAGAAATCAGAAGCCATGGTTTTTGGCTCAGCTAAACACAGCACTGGTGAGGTCATTTGCTTAAAGCATGCTTATACCTCGGCCAAGAACTTCAAGCATGAGGCCATTGATGCAAAATCCAAGCTGGAGAAAGTAGTTGCCTCCTTGCAAGAGACTGTGAAATGCAACAACCAGAGGCTAGCGACTGTATCCGAGAGACACAAGTTGGTGTTGAACCAAAACAAAAATCTGTTAAAGAGGAATGATGAGTTGCACGTGTAAAACACAAACTTATTGGATATGACCATCAGTCAGGACAAAAGGGTGGAGGAACAAGCGGACCGAATTGTAGCTTTAACTATTGAGGTGAGTAAATTGAGCAAGAAAGTAAAGAAGTAACGTGCACAAGAACAAGAGCGGCAACAATGGCAGACAAAAGTAGAAACAGCTGCTGAAGAAAGGGAAATGCAAGTGTTTACTGTTGCTACAGAGATGATAGCCAAGGAGAACATGAATGCTATTGTAGAGTAAATAGCCTTGATTCCTGGCATGAAACTGGGATCCTTTGCCCCTCTAGTCGAATCTTCTGCACCTAGCTCGAACTTAGCTCATCAGGCGAACACAAAAGCTAATATTTATGTTGATCCTACCAAGCTATTGCCACCCAGTAGTGCTAAGTAATGAAATTTTTTTGTTGTTGTCTTGTTGTACCAATTTCCTTGTTATTGTTGTTTAAAGTTGAAACACCTCGTACTTCCTGCAACACTCAGGTTTATTTATTCAAATAATGTGTTAAATTGATGTATGATTTACCTTCTATGAATTAATTATCGCTATAAACGTTTGTGGTCAATTGTGGAATATGTGTTTGGTGAGCTTTCTAGAGATCCTTACAACCCCGAGCTTAGTAGGGCTCATTGCGTAGCTTAGACAATTTGTGCCATAATAGCATATTCGCGGTGAGGTCTCATGGACCATATTGCGTAGTCTGTTCAGACTTGGTCTTTGACCAATTCGCTAATATACCCAGTACAAAGTATAGACACAGTATGGCCGTTACGTAGCCCGTAGGCGTTGTCAATCAGCCCATTCATGTTTATAGACACTTAGTCTGGACTCAGTATGGTCCGTTGTGTAGCCCAAGATGGCGTGGAAATTGACCTATTCGCTGGTTATAAGAATAAAACTTGCACAAACACACATTGGCGAAAGCATAACTTATATTGGAAAAAATCAAAAAACTGTTCTTAGATGCCTCATTAAAAAACCTCCCTGCGCCACCAGGGAGGAAAAAGAGCGCATCATTACATCTTAAATATTATGGTGATACAAATTTGGGTGATTAACATTCCAAGGATGCTTGAGTGCTAGACCATCTTGATCTGTCAGTCTGTACGCGCCATGGTGTCCTGCTGAAATAACTGAGTATGGGTCTTCCCAATTTGGTCATAGTTTGCCACCTGTTCCACTACCGGAGCCCTGAAACACCTTCTTTAAGACTAAATCTCCCACCTTCAAAGAGCGCGGCCTCAAACGAGCATTAAAGCGTCCCCTCATAAGACTTCGATAGTGTTCTGCTCGGACTCTTGCCTGATCTTGTCGCTCGTCTAATAGATCCATGGAAGTTGATCTGGCTACAAGATTTGCCTCTTCTTTGTAGTGCTCAATTCTATGGCTTGGTACTATGACCTCTGCTGGAATAACTTCCTCTGCACCGTATACCAAAACAAATGGTGTATCGCCTATTGTAGAATGAGAGGTTGTTCTGTACGCCTATATGACCTTTACTAATTTGTCCGACCATTTACCTTTAGCTCCCTCCAACTTTTTCTTAAGCCCTTCTAGTAGTGTCATGTTAGTTACTTCGACTTGTCCGTTTGCTTGAGGATAGTAGGGGTGTAAAAGTGCTGGAGAATCCCATATCGTTTGCAGAAGTTGTTAAGGATTGAATTTTAGAATTGCAGGCCGTTATCTGTCATTATAATCCGTGGAATTCCATATCGGGTTAGAATTTGATTATGGATGAAATCACATACGTACTGGGCGCTCGTTCTAAACAGGGCTTTAGCCTTAACCATTTTGAAAAGTAATCCACTGCGACGATAAAGAACTGTCGTTTTCATGTGGCCATTAGCAAAGGACCCACCAGATCTATTACCCATTTATCAAACGGACATGGGACGGGGATATTCTGCATGGGCTCGCTGGGTCTTTGTTGTGTATTCGAATACTCTTGACACTTGTGACATTGCAATACAAGATTTTCCGCACCACTCGCTAGCTCAAGACAATAGTATCCACCGAGGAGAAAACGACGAATCAGTGTTCGGTGTCCACAATGAGCCACTACTTCACCTGAATGCAAATCAGCCAGTACCGAACTGGCTTCCGCGCGGTCAAGGCAACGGAGCAGAGGTCGGGTTGAACATTTCCTATACAGGGTATTGTCAAGGACACAATATTTGGCTGCTCTGATATGCAACGCGCGATCTTTATATTTACTTGTGGGCAATGTTCATTGGTTCAAGTACTGAAAGTATGGAGTCCTCCAGTCGTCGTCATTAGTGATTGAATTGATGGTTGTGGTTGCTGATATGAGCTCTTTCGTGGGGAGTTGCTGGAGTAAGATCATGGGATGCTCTCCTGAAGCTACGGCCTTAGTTAAAGTATCGACTGCCAAATTATCCCTTCGTAGGATCTGCTTATAAAGTACACTAGTAAATTTAGACTCGTATTCTTTGAGTATCATAAGATACTCCATGATCCCGTCTTTCCTGACATCATAAATACCTTGTACCTGATTAACCACCAACTGAGAGTCATATCTGATCTTGATGCTTCGAGCTCCACATATCAAAGCCAGCTTCATGCCACAAAGGGCGGCCTCATATTCTGCGACGTTATTTGTTACCCGAAAATTAAAGCGTACAACTTGTTTGACCTCCTCCCCACTTAGAGTCCGGAGTATAATGCATGCGCCCCCTCCTAATGTAGAAAATGCAACTTTCTGCGAGTGACTCAAAAAAGTCGATGAGTCCGGACACCGATTTGCAACTTTCTGCGATAACTCCTACTCTATTCCGGGTCGGATCAGGGTCCAAGTACTCTGACTCTACATCAAATCTCTCAACTATCACCATGGCCCCCTCCGGAGCTGATGCGCCTGCATTGTTCAGGCCAACTCAGTGAGTGTTATCAGGCCTATTTCCTCCTCTTCTTTTAACATATGCTCCTAACTTTCCTCTTTCAATTAAATTCTGGACTTCTTTCTTTAAAGCAATACAATCCTCGGTGGTATGGCTAGTATCATTATGATACTAATAGAAACAATTGTTACGATGCTCGCTAGGAGATTGTAGCGCAGCCGGCCTTCTATAGTGTACTTCTTCCTTCGTTTTGTCATAAATGGTGGATTCACTTTCTTTTAATTCAGCAAACAACTCCGGTTGAACCCAAGGCTCTCTCTTATTTCTAGATTGTTGACTATGGGCAGGCGCAGCTGGCTGAGACTGAGCTTTGGCTATGTTATGACCCTGCCCAGCCTCCCTTCCCTTGTTCCCGGACTGATTTTGGTTAGGGCTTGGTGCAGCCGGGGCAGACCTCGCCTGCCTGTGCACCCTTGTTTTCTTTGTTTCATCCACGTTAATTTTCTTTCCAACCTGATTCAGTAGACCTCCCCATACCATGGCCTTTTTTCTGGTCACTGAATCAGCCAGATTTCCAGGGTTTAAACCCTGCCTCAGAGAAGCTATTGTTACTTGTTCAAAGCAATCAGCCAACCCATTTTTGGTGTTTACAAAGAGACTTATGTATTCTTTTAAAGATTCGTTCGGTTCTTCGGCACAATGGATGATTGTGTCTCTATTTCCCTTCACCTCCTTACTTCCAACAAACTGCCTCCGGAAGGCCACCCAAAAGGTATCGAAATTTCTGATGCACCCCTGTGGTAGGCTGTTATACCACTTCAGGGCACTCCCCGTAAATGATTGGGAGAATGCTCTACAAAGCAACTTGTCGTCATCATCGAAATTCATAATGAAATTTTTGAATTGTTCCAAGTGATTGTCCGGGTCTTTACTGCCATCGTATTTCTCCATTTTTGTACTATCAAACCTCTTACGGAGGTTTCCGGATAGAATTTTAGACGACAATGGAGATTGTCTCCAATTCCGGCCACGACTGAAAACAGTATCCTCGTTAGGAGTTGTAAAGATACCTGGCTCGTCATGGAAGGCAAAAGGATCCACCAGCATCCGGTCTATGTGTCTCCGGCTATGAGACGGTCCTTTGCATAGATGCCTCTTTAACTTTCCATGCCTATCCCTTTTTCTTGAATACTTCTTAACCAACTTTTGTTATTTTTTAGATCGGCCCTCATCGCTGCTGGATGACAAGGACTCTTCAACTCCATCTTCGCCCGAGGAGCTACTGGAAGATTCTGAGTCTGAATCAGAGCTCTCCACCGGCTTAGACCAGTGAGAATTTTTAGAGCTAGCATGAGTCTTCTTCGTACTTACATGGGATTTCGATGGCTCATGCTCTCTAGGGTTGTCAGTATGATGAGAAACTGATGCCTTTGACTTCTCTTTTATGCCCATATTTTCCCTCTCTGCCCTCAGAGCTTCTATCTCGACTTTTAACCTATCATGTTCCTCGATGTTATATTCATCATTTTCTCCCACCACTTCAAGCAAAGCTGGTGGTACTTCCGGTGCGTCCAGATTCATTCGGACTGGTTCTTTCTGATGGTTTTGAATGCTATATTCAGGTACCGTCGTGCTCCCACTGTGGTCGTCAATTTGGTGTGGTTTATTTTCGTTTGAGGGTAACTTTATAAATTTGTCTAGAGTTTTGTGGAATTTTGTGAGTATTTAATGTTTGGGTAGAATGTAGAGGGAGAATTGAGCTGCCTGGTTGTATTATATTTTTTTACCCTCATTTAATGTAGGTGGTTGGGTATTTATACCCTTTTTCTTTTGGGCCATATGGGCTTTCAGGTTGTGTTTTTATGGATTCGGGTCGAGTTCAAAGACCCATTAGCTTTTAAGTAAACAAGTGATTAGTTTAATCATGAAATGAATATGCTTTTAATACTTTAGTTTTGTTCAGACAGTTTTAGTACTTGGAGGTTGTCCGAACTACCCCTGTCCACTGAAATGGACATTATCCGAATTAACCCTGTCCGGTTCCCATAAGGTGTGGTGACAGAATCCAGACTCATCAGTTAGGAATCAGTTGGGTTTGGTTAAAGAAAGAATAGTTAAAACACATTTAAGAACAACACACTATCAGAGTTGAAAAAAATAGATTTCCAATTAGGACACAAAGTCCTAAGAAAATTCTTTTTTCACACTGAGGAGAAGCAGTTCGGCAAGCTGGCTCCGAATTGGGAAGGTCCTTATGTAGTATCTGAAAAAGTAAAACTTGGACACACAGACTTCAAGAAAAAGAGGGTAGAACACTAAAGCACCCACGAAACATTGAACATCTCAAGTTATACTTAGAATAAAACTCTATTGTAAATATTTACTTTTTTATACGTCAATGTGGATACTATGGGGCATACTCTTTCCTAACCTGGTGGCGGGGGGAGGTTTTAATGAGGTGTCCAGGTTTTTCAATAATATTTTATGCCTTCTTTAAAAGTCTGGTGCAAAGTTCTTTTTGACTCAACTATAGTATAAAGTGATAGGATATTAAATACCCATTAAACACCCCGGCTCTGAAATATCTTTGAGTTGATCGGATTTGTTAAACACTGGATCACATTCATTAAACATTTGTGATTGTAATCATTTAATGATTATTAAACACTTATTTAACAATAAAAAATATTGAATACTATTTAAACATTGGCTACAAAGAAATAAACGAGATTCACATAAAGAAATATACGATATTGAAACTTGATCGGAATAGACCCAATCCACAGTTCACAAATGCCTTAACCATTCAAGGACTTTGGTTCATGAGATAGAAATTCAAAGAAAATGCAACAAATTCCTTGGTCATCCAAGGAATTTAGTTTTGAACACGAAATAGCAATAAAACCTTAGGGCTTTTTCCCTTTAGCTTCTTCATAATTTTTAATTTTCTTAGGATTTTTGAACTCAGCACTCGAACTCTCACCAGTTTCTTCATTATCTTCAGAGTCTTCTCTGCTTGCGTAGTTGTGTTTGTCACCATCTACCTGGGTATGGAAAGGGATATCATCGTACTCTACATATCTTCACAAAGGACCAAGGGTCCTCTTCGGAAAAGTCTCGTGAAATAGCAAGACCATATCAGACTTAATCCCTTCATCTTTTTTCTCTAAAGAGTCCACCACTCCAGAAGCTTACTTCCCTATTCTTGCAGATATCTCTTCGGTTTTCTTATTTACTAAAGATGTATTCTTCTCTGTTTTCTTCTTGAGAAGATTCTTCAAGTTGGCCTTCTCTTGGGATAAAGTCTTGACAGTACTATCTCTAACAGCTAGTTGCTCCTTCAAATTTTTAATTTCTTTAGAGGAAGAAGTTTCAAATCCGGAATACTTGGTCTGAAGATCTTTCTGAGCATCTTGTGACTTGTGCAGTTCGACAACTAAATCCTTTTTTCCTTGTTTAAGTATTATATACTTTGTTGAGCGAGTATTAGTTAAGCCTTGATTTTATGTGGTCAGGGAGGTTATGGTAGTTGTTTGTTCCCTCACTTGCCTTTCCAGGTCAACTACCATACGGATATAACCTAAGAGGGAATGACTAAGGGTGTCTTTATTCACTTGATATCACGTACGTCTCACCATTAGGGGTTACAACATTGGATGCACTGCCATGAGAATGAGGCTCGGTGAAAATCATCCTTATTCAGATCACTAAAATACATATTCTGAAACGCATCCAAATTGACATCTCCTTCAGCAGTTGCCTGTTCGGCATGAAGGAGCATTTGAGATGGAAGGTTAGGTGGGATTTCTTCTTACGGATGAGAGAGTTCAGAAGGACGCATAATTATCTCTGCCCCCATGTTAACTTTATTTTTCTTTGCAGCCTTTTCATCGCTACTCTCCTTGCGTATCTTGTGGTATTTCTTTGTGATCTGAGGCGGATCATCTGATCCGCTAGTTTCTTTGACTGCAACCTCAACTGCCTCCAATAGAATAACATTGATTCCCCATTGGTTTTCCGAACTAACCCCTTCTGTGACTTATTGAGGTTGGTCAACCTTGTTTTTTCTTCTTCTTGTTCTTAATCTTGTCCAAGTGGCTAGGGGATTTCACACAAGAAAGAAAATAAAGTTTGCCATATTTAGCCTCTGTTCTCTTTAAAATGACATCAGGAGGGGGAGGAGTGGTCAGATTTTCCCAAGTAAGGTCTCTATTCCCTGTAGTATTCCATAGGTGAGACCTTACAAACTTTCCAGAAGTAAAGCAGTTGTGGAAACCAGTCCCCCATTTCTCCGATGCCCATTCGTTTAGCTTGGCGCAGGTGTCTTGGTCTGCCTCAAATAATTCAAAAATTTCTTCGAAAAAAACTACGAGGTAACACCAGCGTCAGTTTGGAATAACAACACAATGTATAAAAACTAAGAAAAACATAAATATGGATTACTTGTACTCTTCCAGCGATTGGTCAGTTGACTTGAATTAGTGACAACTCTTATCTTTTTCTCGTTCTCCCACGCTTCACTGATAAACATAAATTGGGTCCTCTATGGATTTTCATACTCCAAGAAATCATTTATAACCTTAGAATCATTCCCCATATTATAGTGGTAGAAGGAGATGTGGTGGTTCCTGGACACACTTGCCACAACAAAAAATTACTCCATGGGTAGTGGGATTTTTGACAACCTTGATGCAATTATACCGGCCAGCAAAGTATACCATACGTTTGGGCTCAGCTGGCTCATACATAATTTTATCGGGTGAAAGTACATGACTATCTCTGGATCCAAAGGGAACCGGATTCTCAATTCAGCACCTCGGTATATACTACTAGCTCATTGACCTTGCAGTCCATAGAAGTCTCTAGAGTGACTGGGATTCTCACTTTAACTAATTCAGGGAATCCCCACTTTGTTCGGATCCGACCTAACTCAGCAGCATGGGTGTATACATAAGCAATATTTTGAAGAGCTATTAGGTATTTCATAGTAACCTTTTGAAAGTTTGACCCAAATTTCCCTTCCAAACACTCTGAAAGTGCATCAGGATTGGATAAGCCCACTTTTACTCTAGTTGTCCGATCTGCTGCAGTGTCTTCTTTCTGTCCGGACGCCTCAAAGGGAGTGTCTTATATGCTTTCCTCCATAGTATCCTCCATTATACTTGATTGTTCTTCGGATGGTTTAGTATTTGCTAGGGACTTTTATTGTCTCTGAAATAGCAGGCTTTAAAGAGGTAGGAGTAGTTTTACCTTTAAATTGGCGAGTTATTCTGCAAGGAGGGGTTGATTTCTCAATCGATTTCTCAACATCTGAACCCATTGTCAGGAAAGGTGAAGGTTTCCTAACACTGGAAACTTCATTTTCTTTAGGTAGGGGGTTTTGGGACCATTGAACTCGATGAGTCCGGATTTTGTCACCACTTTTTGTAAGAGCCGGACAGGGGTAATTCGGACACCATCCATCTAACCAGACAAGGACGATTCAGACAACCTCCATTTACTAAACTGTCCGAACAGAACTGAAGTATTAAAAACATAATCACTTCATGATTAAACTAATCACTTGTTTGCTTAAAAGCTAAATGGGTCTTTAAAATCGACCCGAATCCATAAAAATACAAACCGAAAGCCCATACGGCCCAAAAGAAAAAAGGGTATAAATACCCAACCACCTACATTTAATGAGGGTATTGAAAATTAAATACAACCAGACAGCTCAATTCTCCCTCTACATTCTACCCAAACATTAAATACTCTCAAAATTCCATAAAACTCTAGACAAAGTTACAAAATTACCCTCAAACGAAAATAAACCACACCAAATTGGCGACCACAGTGGGAGCACGACGGTGCTTGAATCTAGCATTCAAAACCATCAGGGAAAACCAGTCCGAATGAATCCGGACACACCAGAAGTACCACCAGCTTTGCTTGAAGTGGTGGGAGAAAATGATGAGTACACCATCGAGGAGCGTGATAGGTTAAAAGTTGAAATAGAAGCTCTAAGGACTGAGAGGGCAAAGATGGGTTTAAAAGAGAAATCAAAGGCGTCAGTTGCTCACCATACTGACAACCCTAGAGAGCATGAGCCTTCGAAGACCCATGTGAGTACGAAGAAGACTCATGCTAGCTCCAAAAAGTCTCACCGGTCCAAGCCGGTGGAGAGCTCTGATTCAGACTCAGAATCTTCCAGTAGCTCCTCGGGCGAAGATGGAGTTGAGGAATCCATGTCATCCAGCAGTGATGAGGGCCGATCTAAAAAGAAACAAAAGTTGGCTAAGAAGTATTCAAGAAAAGGGGATAGGCATGGAAAGTTAAAGAGGCATATAGGCAAATGATTGTCTCATAGTCGGAGACACATAGACCAGATGCTGATGGATCCTTTTGCCTTCCATGATGAGCCAGGTATCTTTGCAATTCCTAACGAGGATACCGTTTTCAGTCGTGGCCGGAATTGGAGACAATATCCATTGTCGTCCAAGATCATGTCCGGGAACCTTCCTAAAAGGTTTGATAGTATGAAAATGGAAAAATACGATGACAATAAAGACCCGGACAACCACTTGGAACAATCTAAAATTTTCATGATGAATTTTGATGATGACGACAAGTTTCTTTGTAGAGCATTCTCCCAATCATTTACGGGGAGTGCCCTGAAGTGGTATAACAGCCTACCACATGGGTGCATCAGAAATTTCAATACCTTTTGGGTGGCCTTCCGGAGGCAGTTTGTTGGAAGTAAGGATGTGAAGGGCAATAGAGACACAATCATCCATTGTGCCAAAGAACCGAACGAATCTTTAAAAGAATACATAAGTCGCTTTGTAAACACCAAAAATGGGTTGGCTGATTGCTTTGAACAACTAGCAATAGCTTCTCTGAGGCAGGGCTTAAACCCTGGAAATTTGGCTGATTCAGTGACCAGAAAAAATGCCATGACATGGGGAGGTCTACTGAATCAAGTTGGAAAGAAAATTAACGTGGATGAAACAAAGAAAAATAGGGTGCACAGGCAGGTGAGGTCTGCTCCAGCTGCACCGAACCCAAACCAAAATCAGTCCGGAAACAAGACAAGAGAGGTCAGGCAGGGTCATAACAGAGCCAAAGCTCAATCTCATCCAGCTGCGCATGCCCAGAGTCAAAAATCTAGAAATAAATTAGGGCCTTGGGTTCAACTGGAGTGGTTTGCTGAGCTAAAAGAAAACGTAGCCACCATTTATGACACAACGAAAGAAGAAGTACATTATAGAAGGCCAACTTCATTACAATCTCCTAGGGAGAGCCGTAACAATTGTTTCTGTCAGTATCATAATGATACTGGCCATACCACCGAAGATTGTATTGCTATAAAGCAAGAAGTCCAGAATTTAATTGAAGAGGAAAGTTAGGAGCATATGTTAAGAGAAGAGGACGAAATAGGCCTGATAACACTCACCCAGTTGGCCCGAACAATGCAGGCGCATCAGCTCTGGAGGGGGCCATGGTGATAGTTGAGAGATTTGATGTAGAGTCAGAGTACTTGGACCCTGATCCGACCCGGAATAGAGTAGGAGTTATCTCAGAAAGTTGCAAATCGGTGTCCGGACTCATCGAGTTTTTTGAGTCACTCACAATTTTTGGAGGAGACACCGTGACAGCACCCACTGCTTCTTCGAGAAAGAGGCATGTTCATACTTTAGCTACCCAACTGGAGGGAGGCATGACTTCCTATCAATCGCAGATTCCATTTCCCTTCATTGTTTTTGATGAGGATGACCTGAGGGATATAGCTGGTCCTCATGAAGATGTTGTTGTCAAAGGAGCATCCACCGGGGGCAATGACATAAGATGAATTTTGGTAGACACTGGAAGTTCAGCCAATATCCTCTTTTTAACTTCCTACAAAAAGATTAAAAATCCAGCAGTAATTCAGCGTTCGAACATGTCAATTGTGGGTTTCACTGGAAGCTCAGTAGATGTGATCGGGGAGTTCGAGGAGGAAGTTTTATTGGGCAAGGGCCCTTTTAAGAAAATGGTTAGAATACTGTTCGTTGTGGTGGATTGTCCCACTTGTTATAATGCTATTCTGGGGAGGTCTTGGCTCTCTAGGATGCATGCGGTGGTTTCAACAGTCCACCAATGTCTGAAATACGTTGTGCAAGGACAAATGGGAGTTGTTCGAAGCAGCCAAAAGGTAGCGAGAGAGTGTTATGCAACAGCACTGCCCCCCCCCCCGGACGCTGGGGGCAGTTCGTATCAACGAAGAATAGCAGTTTGAGGGGCTTTCTCGGGGTGAGGGTGAAATTGATGACCCCAGAGAGACCCTTGGAGTTTTAATACTGATTGAAGAAGTTGAAACACATTCTTTGGAAGAGGGAAAGAATGTTAAGATAAGGTCCAAAATGACACCGGAATTAAAGGGTAAGATGTTGAAGTTTCTAAAAGACTATCAACATGTTTTTGCTTGGTGCAATGCTGATGTTACCGGGGTACCAGCATATATTATATCACACCAACTGTCCATCCGAAGAGACATGGCACCTGTGGTACAAAAAAGAAGAGCTTTTTCTAAGGAAAAGACTGATGTCATAGTTCAAGAAGTCGGCAGGCTTACTAAAATGGGGCACATAAATGAATCTCAGTATCCTTTATGGACAGCCAATCCGGTATTGGTGAAAAAGAAAAATGGCAAGTGGCGTATGTGTATCGATTTTAAAGATCTTAGCAGAGCTTGCGCAAAGGATTTGTACCCAGTTCCCCGGATTGATCAGTTGGTGGATTCCACATCCTGGAACAAGCTGCTGTCTTTCATGGATGCCTTCTCCGGGCACAATCAGATTCAAGTAGATCCGAAAGATCAAAAGCATACGACGTTTGTTACTGATAAGGGCCTTAATTGTAACAAGGTGGTGCCATTTGGGTTAAACAATGCTGGGGCTACTTATCAGAGGTTGGTAAACAAAGCTTTTGCTGATCAAATTGGAAGAAACATGGAAGTATACATCGACAATATGATGGTAAAAAGTGTGGATAAAGAGCTACACTTGACAGATCTCCAAGAAACTTTTGCTAACTTAGTAAAAGTAAATTTGAAGCTAAACCCAGAAAAGTGTGTGTTTGGAGTGCAGTCCAGAAAATTCCTGGGGTATGTAATAAGTGAACAAGGGATACCGCCTTATCTGGACCAGCTTAATGCTTTATTTCAAATGGAACCTCCTCGGAATATTAAAGAAGTACAACGGTTGACTGGGAGGTTGGCTGCGTTAAATCGATTCATTTCAAGGTCTTCGGACATGTGTGCCCTATTTTTTCAACCTTTAAAAGGTGTAAAGGGTTTTGACTGGTCCCCACAGTGTGATGAGTCCTTCGATGAAATAAAAAAACATTTGTACTCCCCCAAGACTTTATTTAAACCTGTTGACGGAGAGACATTTTTCATATACTTGGCAGTTTCCGGTTGTGCCATAAGTGCCGTATTGGTAAGAGAGGTAGATAATTATCCCCGTCCGGTGTATTACATCAGCAAGAGCTTAATAGATGCAGTTAAACGCTATCTGAAGCTTGAAAAATTAGCATTAGCCTTGGTGATTGCTGCAAGGAAGATGAGGCCTTATTTCCAGGCTCATCCTATTATTGTTCGAACGTCTTTTCCCTTAAAAAAACGTTCTTCAAAAGGCAGACATTTGAAGTAGATTGACTAAGTGGTCAGTGGAACTAGGGGACTTCGATATTGATTTTGCTCCTCGGACAGCAATCAAAGCCCAAGCTGTAGCTGATTTCTTAGTTGAATTCCATTCAGATAGGGATACAAAACAAACAACTCATGTGAAAGATAAAAAAGTCTGGATCGTCCGGACTGATGGTGGATCAAGTACCATGGGATGTGGTGCAGGGGTATGCTTGTCCTCTTCGTATGGTGACAGAATGTACCAAGCTATATGTTTTGCCTTTAGGCTTCTAATAATGAGTCTGAATATGAAGCTGCTATAGCTGGTTTAAAATTAGCTCTTATTTGTGGAGCCAAAAGGGTCAAGTTGATGAGCGATTCTCAGCTTCTTATTCATTATGCACAAGGTCAATCTGAAGCCAAAAAGGAGCAACTGGTAAAATACTTACTTCTTCTTAAGGATGTGGCACTTAAGCTCAAGAACATCGTTTATGAGCACATACCCCGAACAGAAAATATATTGGCAGACTCCTTGGCAACCATAGCCTATACTGAGTCCTACCCTTGGATTCATGTGTTGGAGTGCCCATCCATTCAATTTAGTATGGGTAAAGCGGAAGAAAGCTTCGATATACAGATAAAACAGCCTCCAGATTGGAGGTTTCCTCTCCTTCAATATCTCACATATGGCATCTTGCCTCCGGATAGATCAATAACAAGAAAAGTAAAGTACAAGGCTCGTGGTTTTATCATCCTAAGAGATGTTATTTATAAGAAGTCTTACAGTAAACCCCTCTTACGATGTTTGGGGGTTGACGAAGTCTTACAGTAGGCTATACTGAAGTCTTACAGTAGCCTATACTGAAGTCTTACATTCTACCCAAACATTAAATACATTCAAAATTCCATAAAACTCTAGACAAAGTTACAAAATTACCCTCAAACGAAAATAAACCACACCAGAACTGAAGAACCTTACTGTAGGGAAGATAGGCTTGGGACAAAAGGTAATTTTCTAACCTTTGATTTATTTGATGACGATGAGCCTTAATATATGTTGGTTTTTGGTCGATCGATTTCTTCACCAGGAGAGGCAGGGAGACTGACTGCAACTCTTGTGTCTCTTGCTTCTTTCCTTGCTTTCTCCAAATCATATAAATTCAGCCAACCTCCTTTCACCAATGCATTTCTGGTTGTGAGCATAAATTAACTAAAACACGATTTAAGTAAATTAAGTAGATTAAGCTTTCTTTTTCTAAGGAATTTTTGTGTTTTAAGAAACAATAGAACGGTGAAACCAAAATATATAAAAATAAAGATATAAGAGTTTACCTAGGGGAATACAAACCAATCAAATTAATGACTATGAGGTACGAGGGTTACACCCTAAGTAGAGAAACAACGGATGAGAGGTCAAACCAAAACTCGACATGTGTCCCATGTCTCAAAATGGCTTTTGAAATTCTTTACGCTAAAGTTAGTCTCTTCAAAATCCGATCAGGCTGACTCTTAGAATTCTTAATGGTAAAGTTAATCTCTTCGGTTCAGATACAAAAGACAGATCGGAGGAGTACCTTGAAAATCCGTTGAGTTTTATTTTTTCGAGTTAGTTCTTCCAAAGATTTTTTGCAAGACCTAAAGGGGCTATTAATAAGGTCGGATAATTTTGACACTACCCCTTATATCAATCCGAAGGGCAATTCAGACAAAAACATTACCATGTCCAAACGAAAAAAGTAAATTAGTGGGACATGACTCAACTAGGTGATGGTCTTTTCACCTGTTGGGCTAGTGGGTTCTTAAACTTAACCAAAGCCCACAAACCGACTTGAAAGGCCCATGGGTCATTAATTAAGTATAAATACCCCAACCACTTTCATTAATGAGGGTAATCATAATTTACTGCTAGCACACACCTTAATTATCTCTTTACATGTCGCCTTAAACATTAAATTCCCAAAACACTTTACAAAATTATCCTCGGTAAAAAACAACCATCACCATTAATAACTATGCTCCTAACTCAAAAAAACCATAGTTTGCTGCTTTTAGGAAATATAATCTATTTGAACATGCCAATTTCTCACATTATGTAACAAAACAAAGCAACAAACTCGCTAGCTAAGTGGAGAAAGAAATGCAAATTTAAGCAGGACATAAACACATCACAAATACCAAATCAACTGAGCAATTTCTATTTTAAACAACGTGGAAATCAAATTCATAAGAGAACTTTGGCATCTCAAATAAAACATCTGAACAAGAAATCTTAATCATATTTACAACTACTTCTTTAATAAATACCTTAATCATTAGTCATTACAAGCTAACAAATCTATTACAGGTAAACATATATGACAAAGATTCATTTGCAGCTCTACAGTTCGATGAAGCTTTCTTGAAAATCTACTTATGTTTATCAGGAAGTATGTATTCAAACTATCAGTTAAAACAATGAAAATTACAGAATCAATTAAATAATGAGAAAGAATAAAATTAGAGCCACCTAATCCATAAAAACATTATACTATTAAAACCCGTTCAATTTAAATCAAACTTTTGCTCTCATAATGAAAAGGAACATACCTCGAAAACCTACTTTAGCCATGAGTTCTCAATTTCTATAAGAAATCTAAATATTTCCAACAACTTCAACAATATTATTGTATTGGTTCAAAAATCACTAGTGAAGAAAGAACATATTTTTAAGTGGGTGGTAAGATTGAAAATTTGGCACCTATCTATAAAACTAATTTATTAGTGTTAAAAATTATGTTAATTTTTTTTGTTTTTTACATTTTATGGCTTTTTAAGATTTATTCATTACTATAAATAATCGTCTTTTTGCCCTATTGCCTATGATTATCTCTGATTTTCAGTCTGCCTTTGTTAAAGACAGATCCATTCACGAAAATGTTCTTATTACTAGAGAGCTTTTTCATGATATTAATAAAAGACCTAAAATGGGAATGTTGTTATCCAATTGGATATGTCCAAGGCCTTTGATAACATAGCTCATCAGTTTATTCTTAAAGTTTTGTCCATTTTTGGCTTTTTTGACAGATTTGTTAATCTTATTAACTCCCTTATCTCTTATACTAGTTTATCCATTTTAATTAATTGGGAGGTTCTTGGCTATTTTAAACCCAACAGGGGTTTGAGACAGGGGGATCCACTATCCTCCAGTCTCTTTATCTTGGGTGAGGAGGTCCTCACTAGAGGGCTTTTAAATCTGTTTGAAATAAATAAAAGTATGAATTATTTTTCTAGAACTGATACTTCTGTTCCTTGTCTTGCTTTCGCCGATGATGTTCTTATTTTCACAAATTGTAAAACTAACTCTATAAACAAGCTTTGTCAATTCTTAGACAGGTACCAAGCTATCTCTGGTCAAGCTATTAAAAAGCTCAAAACTAAGCTAATTGTTTCCAAGAAGATGCAACCTAATAATGTTCTTAGGGTGGAGAATCACACTGGATTTACTTCTAATTCTCTTCATACTACTCATCTTGGTATTATTATTATTAATAACAATTTTCCAGGAACTATTATTTCATCATTGATAAAGTTATATCTAAAATAAAAGATTGGAATGGTAAGAATCTTACCTTTGGTGGCAGGCTCACTCTGATTAATTCTGTTCTCATGTCCATTCCTCTCTATTGCATTCAAAACTTTGTGGTTCCTAGCTGCATTCTCAAGAAGTTAGACCTTATCTTTAATAAGTTTCTATGATGTTCTAATTTTGATATCAATTGTGTGCACTGATGTACCTGGTCGAAGATTTGCAGACCCTTCAATGAGGGGGGGGGGGGGGTCTAAATGTTAGATCCTTGGTTAATTTATAGTTTATTTTCTCCCTAAATCTCCGGTTCATCTACAAAAAAAGGATAGTCATTGGTCAAGGATTATGCTTAATATTTACAGTAAGAATAAGCATATTTTAATTTATAATCATCTTAATAATTCTATTATTACCTGGAAGAGGATGTTCACTATTAAGGAGATTTCTGAGTATCATATTAAGTGGAGCTTGGGAAAGGGAGCCATAGACTTTTGGAGAGACTGTTGGCTCAATCAGTCTTCTCTTTTTCCTCATTTCAAGGATAATTGGTATTTGGAATCCTCCGTTAATTCATTTTGGAGCTCTGATGGATGGAATTTGGAGTAGCTCAAGTCCTTCTTACTTGTTGACAAAATCGACAACATTAAAAGTCTTAAAATAGATAGCATCATGGATGATAAAGCGATCTGGTATATTTCTTTTGACTGTAAATTCAGTACCAAGCTTACATGGGACAACTATAGACAACATCATCCTAAGACTAGTCTTTTCAGCAAAATTTGGAATGACATCACTCCTAGGAAGTTTTCCTTTCATCTTTGGAAACTTTTAAAAAAATTAATTTCTACTGATAACAACTTACAAAAGGGAAATCTGAGTTTGGCTTCTAAGTGATAGTTTTTCTCTCACTCAGAAGACTCAAATCACTTATTTGTTAATTGTCAGTTTTCATGGAAAATTTGGAATCATTATAAAATTCTGTTTAATGTTAATATAGAGAGATTTATGGTACTTTCCCATGTCATTAGAACCTGGTTTTGGTTCTCTAATACGAAAGTACACATAACTCACTCTATCTCTGCTATCAACTGTTACATGATTTGAAAAAACAGAAACAATGCTAACACAATGACATTTCTGATTCTGTTTCCCAAATCATTTACGGGGAGTGCCCTGAAGTGGTATAATAGCCTACCACAGGGGTGCATCAGAAATTTCGATACCTTTTGGGTGGCCTTCCGGAGGCAGTTTGTTGGAAGTAAGGAGGTGAAGGGCAATAGAGACACAATCATCCATTGTGCCAAATAACCGAACGAATCTTTAAAAGAATACATAAGTCGCTTTGTAAACACCAAAAATGGGTTGGCTGATTGCTTTGAACAACTAGCAATAGCTTCTCCGAGGAAGGGCTTAAACCTTGGAAATTTGGCTGATTCAGTGACCAGAAAAAATGCCATGACATGGGGAGGTCTACTGAATCAAGTTGGAAAGCAAATTAATGTGGATGAAACAAAGAAAAATAGGGTGCACAGGCAGGTGAGGTCTGCTCCAGCTGCACCGAACCCAAACCAAAATCAGTCCGGAAACAAGACAAGAGAGGTCGGGCAGGGTCATAACAGAGCCAAAGCTCAATCTCAGCCAGCTGCGCCTGCCAGAGTCAAAAATCTAGAAATAAATTAGAGCCTTGGGTTCAACTGGAGTGGTTTGCTGAGCTAAAAGAAAACGTAGCCACCATTTATGACACAACGAAAGAAGAAGTACATTATAGAAGGCTAACTTCATTACAATCTCCTAGGGAGAGCCGTAACAATTGTTTCTGTCAGTATCATAATGATACTGGCCGTACCACCGAAGATTGTATTGCTATAAAGCAAGAAGTCCAGAATTTAATTGAAAGAGGAAAGTTAGGAGCATATGTTAAAAGAAGAGGAGGAAATAGGCCTGATAACACTCACTGAGTTGGCCTGAACAATGCAGGCGCATCAGCTCCGGAGGGGGCCATGGTGATAGTTGAGAGATTTGATGTAGAGTCAGAGTACTTGGACCCTGATCCGACCTGGAATAGAGTAGGAGTTATCGCAGAAAGTTGCAAATCGGTGTCCGGACTCATCGACTTTTTTGAGTCACTCACAATATTTGGAGGAGACACCGTGATAACACCCACTGCTTCTTCGAGAAAGAGGCATGTTCATACTTTAGCTACCCAACTAGAGGGAGGCATGACTTCCTATCAATCGCAGATTCCATTTCCCTTCATTGTTTTTTATGAGGATGACCTGAGGGATATAGCTGGTCCTCATGAAGATGTTGTTGTCATAGGAGCATCCACCGGGGGCAATGACATAAGACGAATTTTGGTAGACACTGGAAGTTCAGCCAATATCCTCTTTTTAACTTCCTACAAAAAAATTAAAAATCCAGCAGTAATTCAGCGTTCGAACATGTCAATTGTGGGTTTCACTGGAAGCTCAGTAGATGTGATTGGGGTGTTCGAGGAGGAAGTTTTATTGGGCAAGGGCCCTTTTAAGAAAATGGTTAGAATACCGTTCGTTGTGGTGGATTGTCCCACTTGTTATAATGCTATTCTGGGGAGGTCTTGGCTCTCTAGGATGCATGCGGTGGCTTCAACAGTCCACCAATGTCTGAAATATGCTGTGCAATGACAAGTGGGAGTTGTTCGAAGCAGCCAAAAGGTAGCGAGAGAGTGTTATGCAACAGCACTGCCCCCCGGACGCTGGGGGCAGTTCGTATCAATGAAGAATAGCAGTTTGAGGGGCTTTCTCGGGGTGAGGGTGAAATTGATGACCCCAGAGAGACCCTTGGAGTTTTAATACTGATTGAATAAGTTGAAACACATTCTTTGGAAGGGGTACAACGGTATTAGAATGTTTATATCATCATCTGGAAGTAGCCTCCTTATATGCGACAAAGACTATGGGTAGTTGTATCCCTATTCTTGACACTTGTATACAGGATCATTTTATTTCAGTTCGTCCGATTACGCATACGAGCTACACAGAGCAGGTGTGTTCATTTCTAATTATCTAATCAAACTGAATTGAGGATTACATTAAAAAGGGCATAAAACGATATACGTCTTAATTTTTTTGAATATGAAGATTCTAACTATTAGTTATTTAATATATCAAAGTATGAAAAATATTACTAAAAATAAAATATAGAAAAAATTCTATGTTTGCGGTTAATACTATAAGATGTTAAATTGATTAATATATTACTTTATAAAATCATTTGTATGTAGTTTGTTAGAATGTTTCCTACTGGTATGTAATTACTACTATAAATGGAACAAATTGAGTAGTTGGAAAATAGGTTATAAAGTGTAGGAGTTAAAAAAATATATACCTCATATGTGTTATTATTTGTATTATTTTGTTTTGCATGTCTTTTTACAAACCTTACCGCCCCATTGATATTTGCATCAGTTCGGACACGTCCATAACCAATCATTATATATGCTGCTTCGTATGCATAACAAAGGAAAAAAGAAGCCTAGGTTTCTCACCTATGAGTTTGATCGTCACGATTGGGAGAATCGGTCAAATTTTGTGCTATATATTGTATTGTGAGGCCCTCTAGTTAAAGATGATATGGAGTTGTTTTGTATTGCATAGTGTATTTTAGTTGGTACGACATCGTTAACCAAACTATATACCCACCTTAAGATTATGTGTAAGACATCCGTGAAGGTTCTGCTATATAACATATGCGGGTCGGGTTTTAAGTGATTGTATTATATCCCCGACTACCAAAGTTTCAGAAGAATTTTGACAAGCTCGGTGAGGTGTATGCAGATTTTTTATCTATTTGGATGAGATTACGTTAGACATTCCCGTGTGGTGTTTGTTATGGTTTCATGTTATGTTTGTTCTTAGATACTTTGACGTGATGTTTGTTTGTATATCTTTTGGTGTGATGTTTGTTGATTTTGTAAAAGTTATTGAATTTAGTGTGATGTTTATTGATCTTTTAACAGTTGTTGATTTTAGTGTGATGTTTGTTCATTTTTAATGGTTGTTGATTTTGGTGTGTTGTTTGTTGAGTTTGTAACAATCGGTGTGATGTTTTTAACAACTATTATAATATTAATATTTTGAAAACATCAAAGTAATTCGATACTACAACATTAAACAAGAACATAAAACAACAAATAAGAGTTATATCCTTACATATCCAATTTTAGGAAGTGTGAATGTTCGAGCCTACTGACAATGAGGTCCAACTTAATATCATGAAGTATATGTTATTTAATTGAATCATTAATCCTCATGCCGAGAACCTTATGCACATTTTGGCCGACATTATGTAGGAGGTCATGAAGCCGAATATTTGGAATCCAAAAAAGATATTGTATTCTGATAGATACATAAGTAGACAAGTGACATGAACTAAAGAACATCAAAAGAAAGTAAAACAAAATTGAATGTGAATATAAAATAAATATAATAACATTAAAGACTTAAAGAAACATATAACAAATATAATAACAAAAATTGATCAAATTAACATTAAAAACATTAAACATGAACATAAACCAACATAATTTTTAGTCAAAGTCATATCATTTGTTAGAAGTGAAACTTGTCAGTGCTTTTTCTTTTTCAATGATTTGTCCCAATAAAATATAAAATATATTTTGTCATAAAATTCGTTACTATCAAATTGAATAAATTAAATATTCTGTTCCTAATTACGCATGAGAGGTCGAACACTCGAAACATTGGTTTTTTTTCCAGATAATTGTACTTGATAGATACTTCTTCATGACTGCGTGAAGATGGCATAATATTTTCTATTTAACGCCCGTACATGGAACATAATACTTTATTACTAAACTCATCAGTGTTCTCATCTAACTTTATGCTCCTCACATACTCGACGATTTGCAAGAAATAAAAGTCTACACTGACAATTCATTCTATATTGAACAAAAATATGAGTTGTATTATATACTATGTTTAAGTAGATGGAGGTGTGTGTTCAAAATTATGTTATCGGGGGCCTTTATATAGAGAAAGGAAATTGGCGGGTAACATTTAGGTGAGACTTATTATTGGCGGGTGACATTTAGGCATGATTTATTATTTGCGGGTAAGAAGGGTATGAGTTTTGTTATATTTTCTATATATTTAGTTCTATTGATTTAAATTTTATGAGTTATTTTTTTGTTACTGATGTTTTTCGTTTGTGATATATCTTTCTGTTTTTGTTCAATGTAGTATTGTTTTTCTCTTATTTTAAATTTTATGATACGTTTATGATATTTCCTTAAAAAAAGTTATTAATTTTATTTTTACATTCTAGTGCCATATATTGGCAAAATGATGGTGTAGTCTGCCAAACAATGGCAGCAACATGAAATTTTTTTAACCTTATTTTTGTTCATTTTCGACATTTGTGTCCGCCAATTTTATGGTGTCTGGGTAGCCTGTGCGTCAACCTTCGGTGCCCAGTCCAATGCAGACGCACGTTGACGCATATACCATTACCGGCGCTAATGTTTGGCGGCAATAACCAAATTTATATTATTATTATTTTTAGTTTAAACAAGTTACAAAACCTATACATAATAAATAAAAGGTGAGAATCGTGTTATATGCTTCCAACTATTCATAAATGTTTGCTTTTCTATGTAAAAATGCAAAACATTCGTGATTGACAAATAAAACAAGTAGTACTTCCTTGAATTGTTTTTAAAAAACTCTAATACAGCTTCCAAATTATAAAATACTAGAGGTATTTTGTTAAGTCTACTATTAATGGATCACGTTCTTTGGATTGTACATCAAATGGTACTAGTGTGGGATGTTGTAGTCAAAAAATATTGTTAACTCTTTTAAGCATTGGCACCGACCAAGGTCTAGTATGTTCTCTAGTAGTATGCATCCACGAAGGATCTATCATTGGTAAATGTGAATCTTTAACCATATCAACCTATATGATAAAAATAAAAATAACACAACTAAATATATTGAACAATTATATGATTTTAATAACTAAAAGAGTATTATAAATATTATCTATATAAATGAACAAACGGATTTTCATTTACGAAAACGACCCCAAGCTCTTTTGGAGGTTCGTTCGTTAGTGATGCATCTTTAACTAGTAAATATGTTGTACAACTATTAGATGTTAAGCAATAGAATTTTTTTTTGAAAGTGGTTGCATTAGTGTGCCACAACTTGGTAACGACATCAAATTTTATAACAGTACATTCTCTTTATAATATTTCACATGTCTTAATTCTTTTTCGACCTTAACATCTTTTAGAGAACATGCGACATTTAAATAAAAATCTCTATGCGTTTTTAGTCCATGTACTAACGTTTTTTAATGATTTTCCATCCACTTGTGGCGCCGACCAAACCATGAGCTATAACTTTAAACCCAAAATGTTAGTCGGGCCTAATGTCATTAATTTTATTTTTTAACGGATGTATATATTATGGTATGTCTGATGCTACCTCGTGTCCAATATCTTATGTATTTTTTTACCAACACTAGAAAACCTCGTTGAGGTTGGTTTAAACGTTAATTGACAGTTTTTTTTAACTTTATTCACCAAAATTGGAGTTATTTTACCATTAGATGTAACTCTACTTGTTTAATTATCGACTGTTTTACTCTGAAATTAGTACATAATTGTCTAACGACTGTTCTAACGGTGCTACCAAAGTACTGACCGATGTTCCACAACTAGAGATTGTTTTTTTTATCTTTGGAGTTTCTGCACTATCCGCATTGGATTCTAGCCACTCTTATTTGGTGTATTTGTGCATAAAATAATATTTTTGGGTAGAATAATTAGGAGGAGTTTTATTATCCTTATCGCGGCCGAAATCACGACCACATGCACCACCGGGAGTATGCCCGTGGGTTCACACATTTTGTAGAGATCCGCAAATAAAAAAACTAAAAGCATCCAAATTCGTGTAAATTTTTAAGCCAATGACTTTCTTCATAAACATCAAACTCTTACAGTTTTGTATTTAAATTTGAACAGTTAACTTTGACCTTTTATTCCCGGTCAGTTTAATTTGAATGACCATTTCTAGACATTTCCAACGCTCGTTTATAATTTAGATAGGAACATACTTATCCGCTCTTCAGTTGGATGCTAGTTCGTGGGGACAAGGAAAATTACGTGTTGTACGATCGATACAATCACACGTCGATTTTCACCTTCGATTTTTTTGTCATTTTTAAGATATTTAGCGTGTATTATTGTCAAAGTGATTGGTAATACATACCCTCCTAGTAATTTGAAAGGTTTTTGGAATTTATGGGGAATATGACAATTGATTAACTCCGTAGAATATTATGTATTATGGTTGTTGTTGCATCCCAAACAAACCTTGAACATTTTCCCAAAATCCTTTGAAATTCAATTGGTTTGGCCCAATATATTTTTTCAAATTAATGTGTGAGTTTTCCGCCATATTAGACGTGTGATTGTAAAAATGCATGATCTTCTTAGTGTATGCTGGTTTGGTTTATTTTGGGCTGAGGGTAGTTTTGTAAAATATTTTAGTAAGTTTAGGGTGTTTTGTGTTTAGTGTGAGGAGTAGTGAGATAATCAAGCTGCCTGCTAGTACTAAATTCTGATCATCCTCATTAATGAGAGTGGTTGGGGTATTTATACCTTAATTATTGACTCATGGGCTTACCGGGTCGGGTTGTGAAACTGGGTCGAATTCAAAGACCCATTAGTTTTTAAGTGGATTAACAAATAGCTTAGTCAAAAGTTATTTACGTTTGTCCAGTTTGGATTTATAGTAGTGTGATATGGTCTGAATTACCCCTGTTCGGATTAATGGGTTGGCTGTGACTGTAAGATCCGAACTCATCAGTAGCCCCTTTTGTAGGCCTTGCAAAGTATCTTTGGAAGGGTTAAAAAATTTACCAAGTAAACATCGATTTCGTCTGATCTGTTTGCGTCGTACGAACTGAAAAGCTTCTTTTCACAAACAACTCAGTTCGAATTTTATTATGACTGATTTTTCTTTCCAGAATTCTAAGAGTTTTTTCATGAATCGTGGGACACATGTCAACATCTGGTTTGACCTCCCAGTCGTTATTTTTCCTAGATCGTCGCACCCACTAGGTCTAGAAAGTTACCTAGGTTTTCATTTTTCATACGTTGCGCAACCCTTAATCATTGCAAAAAAACTCTGTTCAATCATCTTCATCTTCAAACTGTTTTTAAGAGATATATGTTCACAGTCGAGAATGTCTAAGTTAAATGAGTTTGGTTGAACTTATCTGAGTTAGAGAGAGAAAGAAAAGTAGAAAAAGAAAACCGTATCGGTGCTGGTCTCCCTGTTTCTCCAGGCGAGAAAATCAATCAGCCAAACCAGGACGCCGATCAGGGGTCATCTTCCTCAAGAAACCCTAGACCCATAAAACTTCCATTTATACCAAACCTTTCATCCCTCCCTTCTGGTTCTTCCGTACAAGAATCTCAACACCCTGTTTCCAAGGAAAAAACTATTTCAAGCATCAGAAAACCCTCACCATTTATAGCGATGTTCTCCGATACGGAAAGGTCGCCAGAGAGGATAATTCATCGCCGGACGACTCGCCATACAAAAACCCATTCCACACCATCATCTTCAAAAACCTCAGGATCGGAGGTGGCTAAAGTTGCTCCACAGGCCAAGCCCTCCGGATCGCAACCTCTACCAGATATCAGGCCCTCAAAGGCAACAAGTGCACAACCACCCGAAAAACTTTCGATGAAGGAAACAGAGCAACCTTCTTCAAAGACAACCAAAAAACCTTCCACGGTA